>OX451345.1:5398930-5998930 GCA_949629155.1 Myopa testacea | reverse complement strand
CTATGGCAACCAGCCACCACAGTAAAAGAATGAACAATAAATCAGATGGTGATGCGATCGATTCATCGCATTTATTCATCAACTGGACGCACTCTATCGTACAAGTCCGAGTCAAGTTATTTTTGTTAATTTTTACTACTGTTACTTGAACATTACAATTGTAGATTATTTACATCTGCATGCTTTTTCTTAACTATGCTAAGCTCAAAATACCCACTCTTAAAGTTGAAAAAAGAAACTGTAACCAGATCAAAGTGTTTAGAAATTCAAAATACCTTACGCAATAATTAGATATTTCACATTACTCCAAAAAAGCATTTGCTAAATACATATACGCATTCAAATAATAAATGACCTTTCATATTAAAATAAATATGATCATAAATTAATTGTGTACACTATCAACAATATTATTGTATAATCGAAAATAAAGAAACACTAATAAAATTTTGTCGGTTAGAAAATGGAATTGATATTTCACTTAGTAATTATTAATTCTTATACAGCTTCATGTTTATTGGTACAAAAAATAGAATAATCGGCTCTTTGTTAAAGATAACTGCAGCTTAAAATAATGACTAACATCTCGTTCGCTTTATTCACCAAATGAATTCCTCAATTACGAGTCAGAGTTGGGTGTCGGCATCACGTCCTCATCCTGATCCTCTGCCGCAACAGCAGCAACGCCACCTCCTAGAGTTTTTTTCTTGAACAGCTTCTGCTTTAATTTCCCCAAAAGTGTTTGTGGTTCATCCTTGGCTTCGATGACAATCTTTTTCGTCGCTACACTATGAATGGGACCGAAAGCTAAAGCGACCACAGTACAAGCCAAGCATATCACATTGTAAGGCATACTAAAGTCGGGTGTGGGTAGTGAAACGATCAGTGATTCAGTGCGAAATTCGAGGAAGTACGCGTCGCGCGAATCATTGAAGCTGTGCGCGAACAAATAACCTTCCAGTGGCACAGCGGAATAGTTGCGACCCATCGGCAGTGCGGTGGTGATGACAGCGGAGCCCAAGTAGTGACCATGGTTGGCGTCCGGTGGATACTCTGCCCACTTGAGGAAGATGTAATCGAAATCTATCGATATCTGCACTGTACAACGTGCGGGCAACTCGAAAACCACTTCCAAGTGGTAGGGTCGGACACGCCGCACACCCGGTATATAGTGCATCGCTTTGGGTTTCAACGTAACATGAGTGGGAGGCGAGACAACACTCAATTTCAGTGTGTGCAAGTACACAGGCACGTACCAAGGAATGTTATCTTGGAAAATTACGGTGAGAGCACCATCATGTGTGTTGGTTATTTGCGTCACTAAGAAACCATGCTCCTGGCCGTGACCGAGGATATAACGGTGGGCAAAAATTGGAGGCTTGGGTATATCAGGAACAATGCGTTGACCGCTGCCTTGCTGCTTCCTCAGCAACCAAGCGATATTAAATAGTTTATCCGTCGACTCTTTTTGCATATCGTAGACACCGTAGTTGGTGGTGATGCCTCCACGAGTTGAGGTGAATCGTGACTGCGGCTGAGGTGTGAGATCGTAGGAGCTGCCTTCATCATCAAGACTGACGTAGATTTTACTCGATTTGGCCAGAACGCAATGTCCATTGAGGCCTTGACCAAACATTCGACGCACTGAGAAATCATTGGAACCTAGAATTTTCGGATCATACACTAAATTCGCAGACTCGATGAACTCCAATATGCAATTTTCATCGTCTTTATCGCACAAGGTGCGCATGGATATACTTAGAGCATGAAAGTTTGTGTTATGGACATGTCCCGAATTAAGCAGCGAAGCAAAACCTTGTTTGCTATTGCATGGCAAAAGTTTCTTCCATGGCGTCAGATTCTCTGTACAAACAATTTCGCGCGGTAAAGTGGCGAAACGTACAAATTTCGGCGTGTTATTTGATTGTTGACTGCCAAAACGTGGACGAAAACCATATTTCGGCTCAAAGCTATTGGTGCCATCGATGAAGTTCAGCGAGGAGCAAAGAATACCCGAAAAAGTGCCAGCCAACTTAGTCCATTGCCGACTGACCTCGGCCTGCGTCAGATTTGGGGCACTGAACCAAGCCCAGACCTCCGCGCCCGGTGGAGTGTCAATAACAGGGTAACCCCATGACTCGTAGCGCCACAAACCTTGTGTGAGACTTACATGCAGCTCCTTAACATCGAAATGCAGCAGGATCTCCGCGATGGGGCGGGGAATGAGGTGTGTGTTGTGCACTTTGAACAAAAGCAAAAGTTCAACATTCAAAATGATCATATATGCATGAGTTAACACTTACAGTTGTTCACCTGGCCGTAATGCCAGCGTGTGGTAAATTGAAAGTATGTATTAACGTGTCCCGAAGGAAGTGGCTTTATTAACAGTTCCTCATGAAACTCTTCCGCCGCTTCCGGCTGCGTTCCTGTGTGTAGTTGCTGTTGTAGTGTTGGAGCTGTTAATGCAAGTAGCACTATAAGAAAAGTTGGACATTTTTTCATTTCAAAGTTATTGTTGTTAGCGCGAGCTTATTAATTGAAATTATCTTTTCTAAATTTGATTACATTCAAACTTGCTTCATTAGTTTAACCAAACTATTCGGTTGTTAATCATTAATTCGGTTTTAATTTTCCTGATTCAGTAGGACATCGCAGCTGACAATTTTTACAGCTGCTTTAGCGTTGCCAATCGCAGTTTTAATACTTTACCGTTTATATAATAAATAAATTTAGAACAATTTAATCTGGGAGTTCGAATCATAGCTTCGTTGTGAACAGACGTCTTTTCTGTGTTCGCTAATTTATAATTCTATTTCGAGTTTTCCGCCATCTTTTTTTTGGTTTTTTGGAAAATCTTAATTTATTTGCTGTGCTTCAACGGGACTTAGCAGGTCAGAGCACGAGCATTATTTCTGCGGAATCAAGTTTACAAGCACTATCAAACTACTGTGATTTGTTCACAATTTCTTTGTAAAAGTTCATCAGTTAGTTTAATCTACTTTTTCGATAACTAACTCGCTCGTATTCGATGGAGGTTGACGTCCAAGTAGCCGGAAATGGCTCAAAGCCTAGGATAAAACGAACTCGAACTAACAGTATCAGTTCAGCTGATATCGCTGATTCGCTTGGAGATAATAGATTTAAGCTCCTTTCTATCCAACCGAGCTACAGATTGAAACCAAGCCTGACAGATAAGGGCATGGCCACCGGCAAACAAAACCTGATATCCAGCAGCGCTACAGTCTCTGCCACCACGGACTCTCGTCAGAAAGACATCAACCAAACGGAACAGCAGCAATCAAGGCATAACTTCTCGGGTATAAAATTCTGCCCGCCTATTATTCTCTACAAGACGAATATCAAACTACTCACGGAAGGCTTAAAGGAAAAAGCTCCAGAATTAGTTTTTAAAGTTTAGTATATTAATAAATATAAGTGCAAACTTTTTGTTAATAATCACAAGTCTCACTCCGAACTTATCGAAATGTTAAAAGCAAGTGATGACATTGAAGCTCATACTTTCACAGCTAGTGAGGATAAATCACACTCGTTAATTCTTCGAGGTCTCACATCAGACTATCAGGCGGGAGCTCAACGTAATTATTCCAGATCTGGTCTCCAAGGTTTCTCCATTCCTAACTGAAAGACAAAAAAAAATCAACGAGAGTTCTGATCTCTTTCTTGTTCAACTTCTCCCTGGTAAGATCCCTGATGAAATTCTTAAACTCAGATACCTTTTTTACTCCCGTATCACTTGGGAAAAACCCAAAAAGAATAACAACCCTATGCAGTGCAAGCGCTGCCAAAGCTTCGGTCACTTGGCCAAAAATTGTGCCAGAAAGTATAACTGTGTGAAGTGCAGTGTGAGACACAATCCGGGTGAGTGCCAAAATATAAAAAAAGAGGGTTCCCTTGCCTATTGCATCAATTGTAAAGATTTTGGGCACCCCGCAAATTTCCGTGGCTGTCCACAATACAAAATGTACTTGCTGAGAAGGAGGGAGTTAATAAATAAAAATAAAGAGAAAATAAGTCAGATAAACCAAGAATGCAAAATTTTCAATAATAGTGGTGTAGGACACACTCGAGTATCCTACGCAGACATTGTCAAGAATAAGCAACCCGCTTCTTGTATTGACCTAACTCCCTCCTCTGTTGCAGGTGCATCTAAGGGATTGTTTTCCGATTTTTTCGATCTTTCCACTACACTTTTTGGTTCGGATATAACTTCCTTGGTGGCAAGGGTGAAAAAGTTCATGAAGAACATTAACAGCGGTATTTCTATCGAAATGAAGAGACTGGCATACTTGGAATTGTTAGACCAAGTAATCCTCAATTCCAATAATAACTTTGATGGGTAAACATTTCATCTCCTTAAACACCGGTTCCTTGGTGGACAATAGTAGACGCCTCGATCTATTTAAACTATTAAAAAGACACAATGTTTTCGTTGCGTTTCTCCAGGAAACGCACCTGAAAATCAACCATAAAGTTCATTTAGATTCCTATAACTTTTTCCGTAACGATTCTAATCAGGGAGTTGCAATAGCCTTAAAAAAAGATCTTCCCTTTAATTTAATTGACACAACAAACTTCGATTTCCCTTGTATCTCACTGTCGATTTCTTTTAAAAAGAATGATTCGGTGAAAGCGCTTCTGCTGGGATCAATATATCTTCCGACTAATTTAACCCGTGCAGCAATCACTACCGAGTTAGACAAAATCAGCGTAATAGCAGCTAACTATGACGGAGCAATAATAGGCGGAGACTTGAACGCTAAAAGTCCTTCCTGGGGTGATGCTCTTAGGAACATGAATGGTATTGCCTTAGAAGCGTGGTTGTCACAATCCTGCCATATATTTTCTCTTCTTTCGCCTAATAGTCCCTCGTATCCAAATGGCTCCTCCTTTTTGGATCACTTTATTGTCTCAAACTGTCTTATTGACCAATTGAACCCAAATTTTAATATATCTACGCTGCCATCATTCTCTGACCATTACGCAATTCTTTTAAACTTAAACATGAGTGAAATTGTGTACATTCTTAAGCAACCAGAAATCTTTATATCATATCAAAAAACCAACTGGAAGAAATTCCAAGATGACCTAGACGTTCAGTTAGCTAATCGCCTCCCTCCAGAGTTTTCAAACCTTTCTAATGAAGAGATTGACTCCTATATTCTTAGTCTCAACTCAACTATACACAATGTTGCTCGAAATAACTCTGAAGTAATCAGTCCATCATTTAATAAATATAAAAACCTTCCTCAGGATATTACTAACCTCTTCAAAATTAAACATAAGTGGCAAAAAAAATTAAAACGAATTTTCCATGCTACTTATAATAGGATAAACCAATCTTATAAAGAGCTTTCAGCCAGAATTTCACTCCTAAAAATAATAATTAAAGAGAAAGTTAAAATTTGGCTTGATCAACAACTTCAGCAGAGACTCTCTAAAATTAAACCAGGTCCTTCCGCCTTCAAGGAAATTAACAATCTCATAGGGAAAAAGAGCTCCTCTTGTGAGTCGTTAAAAATCAATAATACCATTTATTCCACTGAACCAGTCATTGTTTCGACTTTCGGAAACTACTTTGAGAGAATATTTCGTAAAAGTCGGCCTACTTCCGATCAAAACTTGGTGCTACAAGTGGAAACTACAGTGGATCAATTTAGAAACATTTTACCGCCTCGAATTTTTAATTTCGACATTTCCAACTCTGCTCTGTCTCCATCGTACCCTGAATTCTTCACTTCCACCGGAGAAATCAAAGATATCCTCAGCCACAATAATTCCAAGAAGTCATTTGGTCCTGACGATCTCTCAAACTTTCTCTTAAAGAAACTTTCCAAATCTGCTATCGAGTTTTTAGCTTAAATAACTGTTTGAATAATGGTTACTTTCCTAAAAGTTGGAAAATCGCGAAATTAATTCCGATTAGGAAAAAACCTAATAATATCGACATTTCAAACTTCCGCCCTATTGCTTTACTCTCCAACGCTGGCAAAATTCTTGAAAGAGTAATTTACAACAAAATTGAAAATACTTTAAACAATGGCATTGATCCTATTTCAGATTACCAGTTTGGGTTTAAAAAAGGACACTCCACGGTGCACGCCCTATTGAAAATGCACAGTGACATAACTCAAAATCTTAGAAACAAAAAATGTACTGTCAGCTGTTCTCTGGACGTTGAAAAGGCGTTTGATAGTGTTTGGTGGGATGGTCTTCTCTTTAAACTAATACAAATCAACCTTTCTCCAACGATCTTTAAACTCCTAGACAGTTTTCTTACTGATCGATTCTTTTTTACACAAATCAACCAATCAAAATCCACATTAAAGAAAGTTGAGCGCGGAGTTCCTCAAGGCTCAATCTTGGGCCCTCTTATCTTTAACATATTTTTATATGATTTTCCTCACTTCCTGCGTGTGCCAGACTTTTCATCAAGTTCAGTTGCACTTTTGTATGCTGACGATACCATGGTATATGCTCACGCGAGATATCCCAACGATGCTTTGGCAGCCGCCTCTGCTCATATTCAGGTAATTAACGAATTCTATAAAAAATGGGGTTTAAACCTTAACATCGGTAAACCTGAATGTATTTGCTTCCGGAATGCATCAGGGAAAGTTACCTCCAGGAGTGGTGAGGAACAGTAAAAATCTTTATCTTGCCGTCGATGGCGCTAGGATCCCATTCAAAACACACATTAAATACTTAGGTATAAATTTCAATAACCTTTTCAAGTTTAATAATCATGCAAGGTCTACATTGACTAAAGCCAAGCGTGTTGCAGGATTGCTAGCGCCGTATTTTAGATCCAATAGCGGCCTCTCAAAAGAAACCAAGCTGTTGTTCTACAAAACCCTAATAAGACCAGTTGTGACCTATGCCTTCCCGTGCTGGTTTTCGTTCTCACCGTCGGTGGCGAGAGAGCTTGAAGTGTTTGAAAGACAAATTCTGCGCTTAAGTATTAACAAACATTTCCAATCTTTTAACAAAAAATATGCGAACAGCTACATCTACGATAAGTCCGGAGTTGAACCCCTAATGAGATACTCCTTAAGAGCTATGAAAAAATCCGTAACAAATTTACGCTATATAGATAATGATCTTATAAGTAGTACGTTTTTTTCTCTATCCAGAGAGCCTTGGAATTCTACAAATTATTTATCTCCTTTGTGTATAGACTCAATTGACTTAGATTCTATATTAGCAGGTAATGACCAATCTGCTTTAGTTCCTTTGTTTTACCAGAATAGTTCATCTTGCCAAAATAGAGGATAATTTTCCTTTCACTGTAATGTAATGTGATTTCATATAAAATAATATATTAAATGTTGTAGACTTTAAGTGCCTTATCAAAAACAAAATAACTTATTCTCATATTACGAAACTCATATACCTCTGTAATAGTCTTATTTCAAGTATATTACCTGATGTACCTTATTATTATTCTAAGTCAAATAGCTATTAAGCTTCCAATAATTATAAGAACACTTGCAAAGCTCCGGGAGCAAGAGCTTTATATAAAACTTAACGAGAAGATATCATATCTTAATTAATACACAAACTCGTGAAATTGTACTATTGGTTAAAATACTACGAAATATCATGCACAAGGCAAAACTTTACAGCCCTGGGAGTTGCCAAACTTGTAAACATGCATAGTTTAAGTTGTATATATTTATTGTATAAGTAAGTTGTCATCGTCTCAATAAAGTTGAATTGAATTGAATTGAAAGAACAATTTTATCTGATTAAATCATTATTTTAAAAATTTAAATTACTGCATTGACAAATTTTTCAAAAATTTAGACCAGCAATAAAAAATGTATTTATTTATTAGGTATAAACTAAGCAGCTAAGCTAAAAGAATTCATATTAAGATGCGTTTTTTTAATGGCAGTTACCCAGTTTTCTATCTGGATTATATTGCATCGTCGATTGCACGCTGGTAAAAGGTCATACAAGTGCCCGTTCTGGAAGGATGCTTTTATTAGGAAAGAGGCTCTCGCGGTACTTTATTAGCTAATAATATACCTGATGGTAGGGCGTAATTCAAGGAAATATTTTCTAAAAAAGCAGTTTAACATTTGCAAGTACACATTGTACAAGTTCAAAATTGAGTGTTAGTTTAATTATCTTATGATTTCATTTACTATTCGACAACCAGATTTATCTGTTTTCAAAAAATCAATATCTAGTTCAAATTTATTTTCTTTTCACCAGCGTCCTCGTAATGCTGAGAAATAGGAATACGAAAGAAATAATAGCGTCTACGTATGTATTGCATGCGATGTGATATTTCCAAACTTGACTGTATACAACAGCCACCTGGATGCACATAGGGCACCAAATATATTCCACTGTGATTTGTGCCATCTGAATTTCGAGATGAAGGTCAAGCTAATTTTTCATCGTCAACAACAAAAAGCCGAAGAAGTATCATTAAAGAAATGTGGTGAAATTTTTAAATTCAAGTAAAGAAATTGATAAAGTAGACATTAAGGAAAATAATTTCTGCTAATTGATTTAATTGCAGAAACGAATTGATTAGACATGTGAAAAGAAGTCACCTGGATCAACGTTGTGTTAACTATAAATGCATGGATTGCAATACACGACTCTTCGACATTCGTGATTACAAGGAGCATCTATTTGAAAAGCATGGGTTTTCCACACACAGATTAAATACATGCAACGTGTGCAGATTGGACTTTCATTCCAGTGACGAGTACTACGAACACATCTACGACAAGCATGATGAAATCAACAAAGCATGTAATGAATGCGTTAAATCCTTCAAGTCACTGCAAAGCTTTAATGAACACTTTTTTAGCCATTATATAAAGTAATTTATGCTTCATATAATGCGTAGTTTTTGTTTTAAAATTAAGCTGAAATTTAATTAAGATTTAAAGGCAATGTAACGAATTAATGTGGGCATGAACTTTTAGAGTAAAGAATAATTGTACAGGAATATTTAAACTTAAGACTAAAGATTTACAATCTTATTCACAGAGTCACCACAACGATGCTATGACTCTTTGTGATTTTAGTAACTTTTGTAATTCACGAAAAACACAAAGAGCACGTCACCCCATAACGTCGTCGTGACTGTGAATAAGGTCTTCTGGTTTTATCTTATCCATTGCTTTCTTAAATTTCACATTGCGGAAATAATTTCTTCCTTATCCCAGTTTGCTTCTCCTTCTGCGATTCTTCGCTTTTCCTCGCGGCTGAAAGAAATTCAGAAATAAATATTTTATTTTATCGCTTAAATTTTTGCAATAACACTTACCACACATAGCGTTTATTAAATGTCTTGGCTATCGCCGCCCAATTTTATAGTCGTAATAATACTTCGGCTTAGGGAGCGGCGGCGGTCCACCGTCTCCCTGTAGGGGGAGCGCTCCCTCTCCCTGTAGCGGGAGCGGCCCCTTTCGCAACTCGAAAACGAACGGTCTCTGTTCCTCCTGCTCATTACTTATTCCTGTAAAGATAAATATTTATTTAGTAAAAAATTGAGAAATGAAAAACAATTATAAAAAAAGTCTTCAATTTCAATTTTCTTGAAAACTAATACGTTTTCGATAACATATTGCCTTACGCAAATTAATTTCGGAAATATAGGTGCGAAATTTTCCCACTTTAAAGGACTATAACTTCGAAACCACACGAGATTTATTTTTTATAAAGTTTATGAAAAATCGCTCGGAATGATGTTGTTGTTGGACTCTCCGTAGAAAACAACAGCAATAGGTAAAACAAAAATAAAATCGGAGCTACGCCAGCGTCCTCAACCTGCTCTATAAATACTTACAATAAGTACTACTTACTTTAAATCCAAAGAATGTTGCACACCCTCCTTTTGTCGCGTTCAGCATGCTATCGCATGCTGAGCTATCGACCCGGTAGCTCAGTTTTACCCTTTTTTTCTCTGTTAGGGTGCGGATCTAACCCGCCATGCTGAATTCGGGTGCCACAATAACTACTGAACTAGATACTTACATCCTACTACCAACTAAATTCCATCTTTCACTTGATACTTTAATTCCCATACTTTTCCTTCTCTTCCTCTTCTTCACCTTCCGGTTCCGCACTACCCTACGCACATCACGACTAACACATTTTGTTTTGTTTTTCTTTTATTAATACTACAATCATCCTAACGAAGTACATTTCTACAACGATTATTCGAACTTTGGCACAATGTTATGGCTACTCCAGGCCACAAACTATATTCCCCTTTACGGATTACAAGTTAACTTTAACTTTGGGTGCCGCAAATCGAGAGAGCTCTCTTAATTAATTTTCAATTGAACTTATCTGGTAGGCAGGGTAGAGCACTGCCATATCCACACTCTCGCTGGGAACAGTCCTCCTTTTGACTATCGGCTTGAACTGCTTTTGCCGCTGTCGTCTGGCGGTGGACACACGGATGATACGTTTCTTTTTTTCTTAGCACTGACGTTGCGTTGGGACAATTTTACAAATCAAGCGTATCGTGACTCCTTGGCGATCAGCGTGAGGATTAGACGTTTTTTTTCTTCTTTGGCGCTGGAGTAACTTTAAAATCAAGTATGCTGGCGTGGATGGCTTCGTGTTAATAAAATTTCAAATTCCAGCGTGTCGTGAGTTATGTTATCCGCGGTAATCTTCTCATGAATTACCCGACGTTGCTCAGGAACATGTGTATCAAATTGCTTAAACTATCAGCATTTGAATGGTTTTGATATTTTGTTATATTTCGCAACGTGTATTACTATGTTCAACTTTGGTTTATAGTTTTGTTTTAAATTCATTTTCTACACGACCCGCATTCTACAGCTCCAGCAATCGAAAAGACTCTTCCTTCCTGATTTTTATTCTTTTTCACCTCCGTATTATGTCCAAAGCTTAAACTACCGTTGTTTTTCCAAAGCTTGGTTTTTTCTCCAAAATACCATTTTCGCAACTCCTCCCAATTCTCTATTCTCTTAAACCTTAAAATACCCTGACAACCATTCGCTACGTTTTCTACCGTACTCTAGATGGAGCTTTTTTAATTTTTACCAGCCGCCTGCAACAAGAACGTACAACGAAATCCAAAGAAATTTTAACAAATTCAACAAAACTAAATCCAACAAATGAATTCTCTAATAAGAGAGCTTACAAGAACTGCTTCACTATTAAAAACTACAAAAATTTCCTTTTAATAAGAAAACAGCAAAGGATTTTGTGTTCATTACTTTTATTAATAGTATTTTGTATCCAAATTTATTAAAAATACACTTTTATTCATTAAGTTAAAAATTATATTTTAAAATAAAAATATGAAATTCATTAAATTTACATAAAATAAAAAATTCATTAAATTAATTGACTTATTAACATTAATATTAATACTTCATTTTGTTATGTTAAAAAATACATTAATATTACCAATTTGCTTCTCTGATAATGTTTATAACCAAAACATTGCTTTGATACATTATAACTAAGCTTCTGTGGTAATGCTTACTTTCTTCAAGTACTGAAGAAGACAACTTCATTGAAGAAGACAACGATTACGAAAAGGATCCATTATGGTTTTCTCACTGGGGATCGTTTCGCCTTCGTCTGCAGCTGTTTAATGCACAGCCAAAAATATAGAATTTCGCCCCTCCTGGGAATTTCATTCCGTACAAAAGCATCACTGTAGCATTCGTCATCACGCTATGTGTCGCTGATTTGATATTTCACCATTCTGCTGTAGTGTAGTCTCGCTTGTTCAGCATCGTGCACTCCGAGGCAAACCGACGAGCGAGCGAAGCGAAGCGACCAACAGCAACCGAGGACCAACCGTTGAGCGAGCAAGTACAAAATGTCTGTGCCACTGCTGCTATGACTGTGTCGTTCGTCGTTCGTTGCTCGTTCTCGTTGTGTCGTGCGTTCGCTCTCTGCTCCATTGCAAAAAAGCATTTTACACAAAAGTTGAATAAAAACTCAAAGAACAACAATTTCAATGCAAAATTTTGCAAATATTCATTTCTTTATATAAACAAACAAAACAGCGAAAATATTTTCCAATTGAATTCTCTCAGCGGCTCCAACACACAAGACTTCGCCTGTCGTACTGCGAAGAACGGTCGAAGTCGACTTCTTTGTGTTGCACAGAGAAAATTTCAAGAAAAATACAATTTTTATTTTATATACTCGAGTTACAAACACACATACACTTCGAACACAAATAGGCAACTGCCAAGCCAAGTAGACGAAAACACACAGCCAGAGCAAGAACAAAATTTAAGTAGTAAAACGAAAACTTAAGAAAAGAAGATGATCGCACTCTAGACTAAAAAAAAGTTTGGGAAAGCGCGCACCACCAGCAAAGAAAGAACAAAATTATTTAAACGTTGAAAAATAAGTTTTAACAAATTGTATCTCGTTCACTCGCACCACACGCGATATATATATATGCAAAAACGATATTCACGGACCATTTTTCTATTTCTCGTTTTTCGTGCTACTCGCGGCGTACTCCGCCGAGGCAAAAATCAACTGTTTGCTACAACGAACGTTGGCTTCGTCGCGCGCTCGTTTCGGTTGGTCCGCGCTCATCGTCGTCGTAAGGTGTTTTCGTTCGGTTTTGTTTCCTCGTACGGTGTACGAGTGCAGCAAAGTATCTGAGCAGCACTCGCTCACCTTAACAGTCGGTCGGAAAGAGGAAGCAGGAGAAATTAACTAGCATCAAAATCTCTTTTACGGCCAAAAACAAAAATTAAGTGGTTTGTTCTCTTTTAACTTTGCTTGGTTAACTTTATCAATTAAATGGTATGCTAATTTAACAAAAGAAACAGTTAATTTTCATCATATGAGAAAAAAGTTGGCCAAATTAAGAGCCATCGAATCCGGAGGTAAAAGAATGAAGAATGTTCGTATGTAAGTCCTGCCTGCAATAGAAACAACCATTATTACTGGACCAATATAAGAACAACAACAAACATTACACATAGTAGAAAGCATTGCAAATAAAGATCCTCTCAAAAAGGTGAAGTTTATTATTTAATATTAATATTTAATAATTAAATTAAAACTCGTTGCATTCTTTCGGGTATTTCTACAATCAAGATTATAATTGAAGTGAATTATGAAAGTTGTAAATTAGTATTAAGCTGTTAAACGGAAAAAAAAATAATAATTATTATTCTATTTTAATAAAAAGAAGAAATATTTATACATATATTTTATTTCATTCATAGACATTGCAGTGATTTTCGATTTCATTATTCGTGTATCCTGTAGATTACAGTTCGAGTACAAAAATTGTAGTGTACACTATTCGTTTTACTTGAGGGGGCAGAAAATAATGTCATCATTCAATCAATAATCGTGCATATTTGCAGTGGCTCACTTTAGACTTCCGTCTGCAGTTTCCGTCTGTCCGCGTCTGCGACTGTTTTGTTGGCGCTTCTTCACCACGCGCTTTTATTGGCTCCAAAACCGAAATTCTTCACGCTGGAATGTGTGAACACGCTTCACACGTGCCTCTCCCCACTTAAAGAAGAATAAGAGGCACAGCAATTCAATAAGGTTCAGTAGATAAGAAAAAGAGAAAACCGGACATAACCGCAAACAACTTTGAACGTTTTTAAGAATTCTTTTCATGTTCAAATGGAGGAAGGAGTAAAGAAATGCATAATATAAATTAGATTCTCAGATCCAGTATCTCGAACATTAGATTTCAATGTTTTGCTAAATTTCATTGCAATGCATTTTAATTTTATTCCATGTTATAGCATAAGGAATGGAAATGAAATTTTTAATACGCATCACTTGCTTTTCCGCCCTCATCAACTCGTTCTTCGTATTCATTATCTCTCCGGTCGTGAGAAGAAACCTCATTTTCACTTTTTCGATTTGTTGAATTTCTGCCTACATATTTTGTAGCTTCGCTCTAGTCGCGAGGAACGAAATATTGGCTCTAAGTATGAAAGAGAGTTACAGAGGGAGAAAGAGAAAAAAAAGCACTGCCAATTTGCTCTCTCCTAAAATGAGAGCGTATATATTTGTGAATGATTTTGTAGCTTGCGGATTTTTGAGACCTGCTGATGACGATGTTGCCAGGCTTACAAGAAGTTGTAAAATATTTTATTTGTGTGCAAGGTTAACCTAAATTTTTGGGTATGTGTGCAATTTGAAGGTGGTGTTTATTTTTTGTTATTAACGCCGTTGGTTTTTATGGAAAAGCCACGGAATGTTTTTATGTATGACAGGAGCAGAATATTTTACCGTCGTAATTAATCTTGAGGTGTCAACATTTCTATTTTCTTGGCACAGTGAATACTTTTCTTCTTTAAGCGACTAACAACTAAAACAGGAGTTTCTTTAAAAATGAATCGTTAAATTCAGAATCCATTTTAAACTTAGAAAATTAAAATTTAGTTAAATATATTCACATATTAAAACATTTACATTACATAAAACATTTGCTGCGCAGCAATAATCACACGATGCAATTTATCAGTTTTCTGCTGCACTTTTGAATTTTCTATTTTAACTGCAGAAATTCCTACAGATCTGCGTGCATTTTATTTTGTGCATTTTTTTTGCGTGCATTGGTTTTTGGCATAAATCAGCAATTCGGTCATTTATAATCTGCTGTGTCTCTTGCTGATGAGCTTTAATACAAGAAAACACGTCATCTAAAATTACTTGATTTTTAATAAATAGATTTTAGTAACGAGATTTTAGTGTAGTGTGCAATCCAGTTGAATGGTCAGTGTGGCAACACTACCTCATTGGTTGTTCTTTTTTTCTTGTGAGTTTCTTGTCAGTTTATCGAGCGGGGCGAAGGAGGAGGTTTCGTCGTTTTCTCTCATATTTTTTGCAATGTAAAAATAAATAAATTCTTAACATTTTTGACTGTTAACTAAAATTAAAATATTTATTTTATATACTTGTAAAGCCATGAGTACCGGAAGATTGTGAATATGTTTTACATATGAAGAGAATAACCCATAAAAATGAGTGGTAAATGAATTAAAAAACAGAAATAAGGAAAAATGGAAACGCATTCCTGTGTAGTATTCTGTTTGCGTTATTTAACCACTAATGAACACAGCTGATAGTATATATGATATATCATTTATATCATCTACGTACGGATATAGTATATTTTTGATATAAATTCTTGAGATTGAGTGACAAAACCCCAAAAAATTTCAACGCCATTTTTACGGCATTGAGCGTTGTTGAAATGTTGAAAAGACGGAGAGTGAGTATAAACAAGAAGGGCGTTCAACTAATTTATGATAATCGTTTGAATGTGGTTGAAATTGAAGAGAATTTCCTCCATGTTAAATTAGAAATGACGTTTTTCTGCCACACACAACATTGCTTTATTGTACATCACATGGTGCAGAGTACTAAAGCGGCTCTGCATCAATTTTGTTGCCATTGATTTTGAAGTTTCTAAATAATTCCCCCCACCTAAGGAGGAAACAGATGGTATTACATTTTTCAGATAATTTTTTAACCCGTAGCGCATAAATAAACTAAACAACAAAGAGAGAGAGAGAGAAAGATTTTTGTCAACCAGATAACTATTTTAACCAGAGGATAAATACATTAAATAGTGAATTCATCCACCCTGTTCTTTTCCCTTCTGCTTCTTCTTCGTAAATAAACATTTTTTAGTGCGATTGGAAAGTGGTTGAAAAAATGAAAATATAACTTGGAAATAACCTGGGCGTTTATTTTTTGTTATAGCGTTTATTTTATGCTTTGAATGCTATACGAAATCTTTTTACAGAGCCAACGACAGAAATGCTATACTATACGTATATACTATATACGGGTATAGATAGAGAACTCATTTTAATCGTAACGTCAAAAACGTGCTTGAAAATGCAACGGCGATTGAGACAAAAAACAGATTACCACACACTCACACAACGGCAACTTTGACGGCGGCGCGTAATTAAATACACATGTAAAACACAACTACGAAAGAATCGACGTCTTTCGCCAGCGAGAAGACGAATAACGAGAACAACACAAAAACAACAACCAGGAACGAAACAACAACGTCTCTGCGTCAAACACGTCGCTTCGCCGCCCGTGTACCCAGTAGCGTGGTCCACCCTTCTGCTGTTTTTAGAAGTTGCTGGCTCGCAAGCAGACTGAATTCGTCGTTTCAGAAATATTCCTACAATAGCTTCAAAATCTCATCGTACTGCTCCATCGTTTACCATTCGTTTATGCAGTAAATCCCTATGGTTCCATCTCTTTCTGTTACTCTTTCTGTGTCTTTTCAGAAATTTTGAGAGAACCACAAAATAGTGGTTTTATATCTTCGGATTGTAGCGTGCTTGTAGTTGATACTGTCGCCGTACTCATTTGTATTGTGCTCTTTTGTAACTTTGTAGCATTGTGTAGATTTTATTTTAATATCTTGCTTACCCGTAATTCTTCGAGTCTATCCGTCCGTTTGTTCGTTCGTATTTTCGTTTATTTGTGTTCGTCTTCTTTTATAAAATTATATTTTTATTTTACTTATTTTGTTTGTCTTTCCTTTTCCTGATTATCTTCTTGAATCTCCTCTCCTTCGTCATTCTGGTCGTTGGGTCCGTCGTACCGTCCGCGTCCCCTGACGCCACTTTTTTATACTTCTAGTGAAAAAATTCTGAGTAATCAAAAGTTTTGGAAAAAATAATATACTATATAATCAAGAGGATGTGTATGCATACATGCATGATTTTTTGCATGGTTTTAAATGTGACAGAAGATGCCATGGAAAAAACCACAACATTTAATATGTTCTCATATTTCTAAAATAACTTGGAAAAATGTTCTTTAGTTTCAAAAACACGTGTTTAAACTAAATTGTATAGACATACATACATTTGTGCTTACATACTCTTCAGACTGAGCTACACTTGGACTAGATACTAAATACATGCACATACCAGAATATGTACATACATATAGCAATTTCATAACTATACGAATATACATTTCGTAGATATTGAGCACTACATGCAACAGCAACCTCACAAATTAAGTGCTCACAATAAATCATAATCTATATATATAAAAATCAATTGCTGTTCGTTAGTCTCGCTAAAACTCGAGAACGGTTAAACGGATTTATCTTATGTTGGACTTGAAATGTTCGTGGAGGTCTAGGGAAGGTTTAAACGGTGAGAAAAATTGGAATAATTGCCGGGAAAACCCTAAAAACAGCTCTTTTCTTTTTCCCATTCCGAAGTCTCCGAAATGGGTGTGGTAAGATTTAAAATGGCCATAGTTTTGGAAGCTATGAGGAATAGGAAGTTGAAATTTGACAGGGAGGTTTGCATTATAATGCAGAGGTACACTTGGAACGGATTTTAGAAAAATCTACCCCTGAGTGTCCGAAATGAGCGTGGCAAGATTTGGAAGCTATGAGGACTAGGAAATTGAAATTTTGCATGGTTATTAGTCGTGTACTGCAAGGGTGCACTAGAATCGCATTGTGGGTCGGAAAATTACTCCCGGAAATGGTTCAGGAAGGCATGGCAAAAAATTCAATTTTAAAACTACATGGGCGTAATTTTTTAGGGCAATAACTTTAACACAAAAAAAAAGTAAATAAAATAATGCAGTATTTTAGGGATTTTCTATACTAAAGCATTTAAAAGAGGGAAGATGGGAAGGGTGTAAGGGAACGCGGTAAACAGAAGGCGGCCCAGCAAAGTCGGGCAACGGGCAAGCTAGTTTATAATAATGATAAAGAAGCACTTAGCTCATGTACACATACTATTTCAATTATTTAGGGCTCGGTGTTGGAAATTTAGATTTTAAATTGATTTCATTACAACCTTCAACCTTCAATGAAGTCAAAATTTACCCAAATCTAATCTTCTTTATTCACATACATACATACATAATATTAACTAAAAGACAGCAGCTGATTTTTGTTTTCCATTTTAAAACAAGTATTCTCTTTAAACTTATGTATCTATCTTTCTTTTATCTCTCTTTCATTCTCTTTCTGCGTATCTATCAGCCCCTCTTTCACATCCTCTCTGATTCTCTCTTACTTTTTCTTTTTCTCTTCTCATCGAAGGCCTGGTATTTTAACCCGTACCCATTTCAATGGCTATGCTTCTATCACTGTCTCTGCCGTTGAATTTGGCTTCGACATGGGCTCTGTCTCTGTTTTTTCGTTTCTGCCGTTCCGAACGTCTGTCTATAGCTCTACTCCTGTCTATGCTTTTGCCCTACTCATGGCTTTGCTTTGCTCGTGTCTCTGCTGTCACTGCCTCGGTTGTTATTTCTATTTCCTATTCATTAAATGGTATAAATTTGTTCTAATGTAAGAAGATTTGTTTCAATGGTCGATTCAAAACCTTGAGAAGGGGAGAACAAAAACTATTTAAATTACAGCGCTGATTTTAATAATATACATACACAAATGCGAGGGTTGTTGGCCCATGTCACATGCCGCAAATCAAATCAAGCAATCAGCGCGAGTGAGTGCGGCCTCAAGAGGGTTACTCTGACATCGGCCGTTGAAATAATCGGGAATCAGGCATGTTTTATTGTATTTATTGAGTATTCAGTTTTCCCTTCCTTTTTGCTTCCAGCAAACTTTATAATTGCTGGTTTATTATTGATAATTTTTGTTTTAAATTTTTTTCTTTTGTGAATTTTAAGCGAATTGTTATTGGTCGAAATTTCAACCACTACCGACTCCATTATTGATAATTATACAAACATTCTGAACAAAACTGTAAATAGCATTTAAGGTCCAACAAATTGTTGTTGTTCCAAAACTGGTCGTGGTCCGCCCACTTTTAAAGTATTTTAACAGTATAGTCCTTAACGCCATCAACCAAATCGTCTTCTAATCGATATACCGAAGCAATCGTATACTATGCGATTCTGTTGTTCCAAAACAACTTGGTCCACCAACTTCAAGGTGTAGGCTACATATGTATTTAAGATTCGGCCTGGCCGCATATAGCAATCCTTCTGGTTTTTTTCTTGCCTTTGATCTTCTATTCTGATGTCATCATACATGTTTGCATGTGTTTCTTTTCATAATGTTGTTGTTGTTGTTGAACATTATGTTGCTGTTGCGTATTGTGTTGTTGCCTATTATATTGTTGTTTTTGTGTGTTTTCTTTATGTTGCTAAATCTTTTTCATTAGATCTGTGTTCTATTTTATTCATCAATTGTGTGTATTTGTACCCGTGTATTTGTTTGTGTTCGTGTGTTTTTATGCGTGGTCGAGTGTTTGTTTGTGTGTTCGTGTATTTGTATGCGTGTTCCTGTGTTTGTGTGCGTGTTCCTGTGTTCGTTTTGTGCTTAGATCTGGATTTATGGATGTGTTCAGTGTTCACTATTCTATCGCGGAAGTGATAATTAACGTAACAAATTCTGTATCGTCTTCAAACCTGCCCCTCATAATGCAATTCCACTCCTCTCACTCTCTCTGTCTTTCTCTCTCTTTTTTTTTATATCTTTATGAAATATAAAAGCATATAATAAATAAAAGCTTTTCTTGACTTTTTCCATGCACTTTATTAGTTTGTTTGTATGGCTGTGGGTGTGTGTGTAGATTTTGTTGTTGTCTGATAGCGATAACGATAGCTGAGTTTCTAACTGTTTGTTGTTGTAGTTGCCTCTCTTTTCGCAGCAGAGGCGCTGATTTGCTGACTCGTTCGCGTTGTTACTTGACTGAATGTAGTGTGAATGCTTCTTTTTAGTTTCGTTGTCGTTCTTGTTGTTGTGGTTGCTGTCTTTGTTTCTATGCTTTTTTAATGACCTATATTCTATGTTTGCATGTTTACAATATAAACGTCATGTTATGATGTATGTAAGCAATGCACATGCATGAGTTCTGTTTGTGTGCGTGTGTGTGTATGTGTATCTACTCGTTGTGTTTAACATTCATATTATGTATTTAAATCATAGTTTCTTGTGTTTCTTTGTTTTTTGTTTTTTAAGCTCTCTTTTTACTACGTTGCTCTTTTCTTTAATCTTCTTCTTAAGTTCTTTTAAGTTTTTCATTCTTGATGTGCTAGTTTTTTGCTCATTTTAATCTGCGGTGTTGTATGTTTTTTTCCAGTATTTTTTTCATCGCTTCCTTTTACTCTGTTCTTGTTTTCTTTTTCTTTTGTCTGTGTTTTTCTTATATGTTCTATTTTATGTATTGTTTTTAAACATTTCGTTATGAGTGTTCTTTAATTATGCTGTTTCTTCTTAATATTCCTTTCTTTTGAATTCTAAAGTTAGCAATTTTTTTTTACTTTTAAATGTTTGCTTTCTTTGCCAATCTGACGTCATAATTTTTTGGTATCTTGTTCCTTAGTCTCTTTATTAAAAATATCGTAATAACAACAAAAATTGTAACTACATCATTACATTAGATTGAGTAGTTATCATTTAAGGTTGTCACGAAAGCTAATTAATCAAATGTTTTTAAGCAAAATGTATATTAATCAAGTGTTGCTAAAATGTTGCTAAAATGTTGATAAAATTCAACCTCATTGCCTTTAAGAAGCATTTATTATTAACTATGAAAATGTTACTATTATCATCATCATTATTATTATTATTTATTGTTTTTATTACTATTTTTGAATTTTCATGGTTCATTAGTTGATGGTTTAGAAGTAGATTTTTCAATGCTTTACACTGAATACACTGTTAACAGAAGAATACTAATGTTCATATACTTACTATACATACGTGTGTGTGTGTGTGTGTGTGTATACATGCATACAGTATGCAGAACCACGTTTCTGTTGGAAGCACTTGTTTCGGCATCGTCTTTTAAACGCAATCACTAATCTAAGCAAAGCCAAGTAACTTCAAGTGAAGCAAAGCAACCAGCGAGTCCGACAGCCAGTCAGTCACTCAGACAACCAGCCAGTCAATCTACCCGCCAGTGAACCAGCCACCAACGAAGCAAGCAACCAACAAAAACCAAACCCAGCCCGAACAAGTTTGCGAGCTACCGACGTCGTCTGCGTCACGTTATAATTTTTAGTTTCAGTGTTCGTTTTCTTGGTTTTTTCCTTATTTTTTTTTAATGTTACTAATTTTCAAGTTTATGGCCATTTATTCATCGGTTTGGTTTCTTGGCTGGTGGTTTGCTAATCTTCGTCATAGTTTTTATCCAAGACCAAGTCTGAGTAACGACTCATTGCATACATTCATACATTTGTACGTACATTCATAGATAGATGACGTGCTTTGTTGGCTTCATTTACTTTGGTTGCTTTAAGATTTATGCGTTTGCAGTATAAATCGCTAGACAGTTTGTCCAACACACGTTTTATAAACGCGACTTCATAGAAGCACAGACAGCAGTTTAGACGTCTAAACGACCTACCAACCAACCAACAAAACGAAGAGCTGACCAAGCAACCTACCAACTAATCGACTGGCCGAGCAAGCAATCGACTAAACAACCAACAAACCAATCCAACCAACCAGTCGTCCAATCGTTTGTAGATCAGACCAAATCAACTGCTACGAATCCAGTCTTTGGTGTGGGTCTAATTTTAATGTGGAGCCGCTGTGGCGAAGATTGATGTTTGACTGCTTTTTCGTTGAGTTAAAACCGAAATCAAAGCTTCTTCCGTGCTAATTTTTTTTCTATTTTAGGTTTAAAATTGAGTTGAAAAAAATTACGAGTTGTTGTTAACTGTCATCAGCGGCCGGTAGCAGAAGCATTTCATGAACAGCTGTTTGCCAGCAGGTGCCTTTGACGAATTTTAGAAAAAGGAGTCTGGAGGTCTTTTCTTTCTTTTTCGGGGTGATCTGTGACATGAGATAATATCACATCACATGATTGCATCTGTTTATCTGCGCCTGTAATATTTTTTTTTTTGTTTTTTTACTTTATCACCATCTTTACTCTTTTTTAAACATGTTTTTCTCTGTTTGTTGTTGTTTCTTATTCTCTTTCGTATTCTCTTTCTCATTTGCTGTGTGTGTGTTTTTGTTTCGTTCTCTTTATTTACTTGTAGACATTATTTTGAGATTGTCAAATTTTTCTTTTAAGGTTTCCGTTTTGTTTTGTCGGTGGTATCGTTTCGTATCTCTTCTTAAGGTGATAATTTGTCAACATCATCGCCATCGCCATCATTACAAAGTAGTGAAAATAGTAATCCATAAATCTTTATATTTAATTATTTTGGTCATTTCATTTAGACCTTTTGCTTTGCCTCTCTTTCACTCATTCTCCTGCTCTCTACATTTTTATCAAGTTCCTCAATTAATCAATCTATAAGGTGTATTTTCTTCTGTTTCTTGTTATTTGTTCATTATTTTTATTGTCACGTGATGTTTGCTTATTTTTAATCTATACAGATAACGCATAGTAACTAAGTACACGATAATTTTGGTTAGTATATTAACAATTCCTTCAAAGAAACAATACAAAAAAAGTGGAAAGACCATAATTCAGTTTGTCAAAAACACATAGAAACATACTCGTACTTACATTAATCGTATTTATTTATCACTCACCGAAGCAATACAAGTCTGTCGATTGTCGACGACTGCATAATAGTCCATGTCACACGCAACGAATTAACCAATCGAAGTGAGTGATGCACGCATCGTGATGGCAAGTGTGACATGGCCAATAATCAGATATGTGTCCAAATGGGCACATTTTTTCTCCAGGGTTTAAATGGATACATTGTTCTGTAAACTTTACAAGCATTTAAATTTGAAGATTCTGTTTATTAGCAAGAAGAAAAATCAACTCAATCTACAATATTAAAATTATTTTCTAATACATAATAACTATTAAGTACATATGTATATTCATTTAATAATTTTAATAAATTTCTTATATTAAAACTGAATGCCTTCGATTTCGTTTATGAAATAATCGGTTAAAAGTGAAATTTCATGATAATCAGTTGCTTTACTTCTCTCTGCGATTTTTTTTTTAAACTTGCGTCATAAAATACGTGCTTTTACATAATTAATAACATTGTCACCTTAACCCTTAAACTGAACTTAAAACAAAACAACGATTAAATGTATGAATAAGAGAGAAATAAAAGCAAAACAATACAAAAAAGAGAAATTATTTTGGTCAATTTTTTAAGGGGTTCATTTAATGATTTAAATTTTCTCTGCTTTGAGATTTATAAAAACAAAAATTTGTTCTCCACAAAATCGTAAAGAGAAATATAATGGATTAACTATATGTACATATATACAATTAAATTTAAAATAAAATATATTTGCTATTTATAGCTTTAAATATAAGATTACAAAGAAGTAACAATGCATGAATAGAGACTTAAAAATACACACAATACTAGATATTTAAATTTCTTAAAACGAAAGTAAAAGTTGGCCATTAAAAGTTGTTGTTGCTTTACTGTAGATGCCTTTTGTTGTTGTTGTAGCTGTTATTGATGATCTGCTCGTTGTGTGCTGTCTTAAGTTGTTATAAAAAACAAAAACTTAAAATGAATGTCTTAATTATTATTAAAACCGTTTACTATTCGTTGAAATTCGCCGAAAAAATGAAGCCGATGTGAACAAAAAACATACTCATAGAGAACTCAGTTTAAGTTTAAGGAAAACAAATTAAAAGGGAATACGAAGCAACAAAAACTGGAAAAAGAGGAAAAACTTCAAAAATAAGTGTGAACTTTAAGAAGAGATTAATAAATAATAAACTTTTGCATGTTTTCATAAATTATACCGCAAATTTTTAACCAGTCACCGGTGTTATTTTTATCTAAGATATAATAATAATAATAAAATAAAAAAACAGAACTGAAATATGAAGTTAAATATAGAAAAGTTGTGCTATCTTTTTTAAAATAACATATCTACATAAAAGAAATATAATAGAAAAATATATTTTAAAAGAAGAAAATAAAAATAAAACAAGATAAATTATAAACTTGAAAACGCAAAATAAAACAAAATAAAATAAATACAAAATAAAACAAAGTAATTAAAATAAATTTAAAGTCTTGAACAAAATTTCTTAATAAATAGTACACGTATTTTCATTCCAAAGACAGTACATTGGAATTGTTATTATGAACAGGTGAACAATTATTATGAAAACTTCATAATCTTACCACAGAAAGAAATTTTTACACTATTAAAAACATATTCATTTATTTAAAAACATGAACATTACTGAAATGATTAACATCAATAAAAGACTAATACAAATTAATTCTTCCTTTTCGCCACGTCATCCTTTTTTAATAAACTTGTAACACTGCAACCGCTCTTTAAGTGCTCAACACTTAATTATTAGTTTTTAAATGAATTATCTTTTATTAACCTTGATATAATATTATGACATATATTCTTATAATCTAGATTTTATAACATTAGCAGCAAATGTTTGAGATCGTAAAATTAAAAGCCGTAACTTCTCGGGAAATCTTATTTAATATTTATTTAAAATTTTTCAACGAGTTTGAAGATATTAAATCTTTTAAAGAATTTTTACAGATTTTTTACAGATTTTTAACAGATGTTTAAACATTTTTAACGAAATTTATTCCTTCTCTGTGATTTTCATTTATTTTTTATATTATCTCATGCTTTTTTTGTGACATGGAAAATTCCATGTTCCTTTCTTTAGTTTTCTTTGTTTTGTTTCTTCTTTTGTTTTGGAAAAATTTCGTTTCTAGAAAATGTTAGAATTTTTCGTTGCTTAAAACAGGTTTCTCGAACAGCTGTTTTGCAGCCTGTTTTGTATTATTTATTTTTTCTGCGCGGATCTGTTTCATATTCCTGTTGACGTGGCCGGACTACTGTCTCCTTCTCTCCTCTTCGCTTTTTATTTTCTGAATCTATTACAGGTCTATTAAAACCATTCCTGGAAAGAATTTCGGCGTTTATTTTGTTGCTAGAATGTTATACTTCAGAAATTTTGTATCCTTATTTCTTTCTTTTTTAAAAGCACCGATTTTTTTACCCCTAACATTTGATTCTTAGAAATTACTTAGAAGTACGTTTATTTGCAGAAAAACATAAGTTTTTTCGAATGATTTAAGTTGATTTCTAAAATTTTTAATTCTTCACAACCTTTTGCACAACCTTCGCAAGGTCGCAAATTTTTTAGTGGCTGTTCAGATCAGCTCTTAAAACCGTCTTTGAAATTGATTTATATTATATAATAAATCTTTGCTGGCTAAAGCTGATTTTTCTTCGAATTATTTAATTCAAAAATAAACCAGCCGATGGCCAACTCTATACTTATTTTTCTCTGTCTTCTTTATTTCTCTGTCTCTTGTTTTTTCTTATTACTTGTTTTTCTTCTCTATCTTTTCCTCGCTTTTTCACCTTTTTCTTTTTTCCGAAGTCCTTTTATTTAATAAGATTTTTTTATTGCCTTTGGAACGATTTTTTTTATTGCTTTTTTATTTACTGACTACCATTTTTTCTATATTTTATGTTCTGTTTTAATTCTTTCAGAGTGTATTTCAAATAAAGAACAAGAAATAAGAACTAAAATAAACGTAATCTCCGCACTTCCTCCCGTCCACCACCCTCCCAAAGAAGAAACCCAAAAGTAATAATAAAAGTAATGAAAAAATATTAACTGATTGAACGAACTGTCGAGGTTCGAGGGAAAATTTCGGTTCTCGACTTTTTGATCAACTGTGTTGTCAACTTTACGCGATTATGTGGTGTATTCCAATGAACATCTTTTTGAAAGCATTTTCATTTGAGTTTTATCGACTTTAATAATTTATTTAAAGTAAACTGTTTTCTTAGATTTTATTATTATTATTTTGTGTTTGAATATTTTTATTTACTTATTATTTTTATTAATACTTCCGTTTAATAGAGTACTTCGGCGGTATTCCTTTCATATTTTAATTGTAAGCATATTTTTCAGTTATTAGTTATTTTTTTTTATATTGGCTTCTCGTCGTCGTCCTCATTGTCGTCGGGTACCTTATTATATCTCACCGTCTCACTCTTACTCACTCTCTACGCCTGCAACTCGAGACTGGTAATCAAACAGACCGAAGAACAACGTCTTTGGTGGCGACGACATTTATTTTTAATTTATTCTTTTATTCCTCATCTTTTTCTTCTTTCTCTCTTTCTTCTTCCTTTTTTTCTTCCTCTTATTATTATTATTATTATTTTACTTGTTTGTGTGTTACACATGCCAAGTTATGAACGCACGCACGCACTAACACACTCACACAGAAGCACGAAGCTACAGCCACCCACACTATCTTTTCTCTCCCTCCCGTTCATCATCACGCTGCGTGAATCGTGTGTTTTCAAGGTCGCTGTAGTACATGAGCTTGTGTCTTACATGCGTACATTCTTGCGTTTTCATTTGAACTCACAGTTAGCGTCAATCTTCGAGCAATCAGTGACTGCTTTTGGTCGTTTCTAACCTACGACATCTTCCGAATGAGAAACCTTCGCATTATCCTTGAGCCAGCATCAGAGTCGGCATGTCCTGTTCTTCTTCTTCTCCTTCTGTTTCTACATGTTTATATGAATGTGTGTGCGCTTGACAACTGGACTCTGTGGCTCTCGGTGGCTTGCCTGTCCTGACGACGTTACTACACGGATTTTGTATTCTGTTATCATGATTTTCTGCTATTTCTCTGCTTCTTATCTTTCTTCTGGCGTTTTTGTTGTTTTTAAGTGGTGTTTTATACGTATTCGTATATGTATTTGAATATGAAAATAAAAGATACCGGCCAACAAGCGGCGGAACCTTGTGTCTACGTGTGCCAGTGTTTATGTGCGTCGGTCGAGTGGGTTCAATGACTTTTTTTCGGCTACGTTGTTATACAGCGAATAACTTCGCTCTAGTTTTAATTATTTACTTAACGTGGAAACTATTTGATAATTTACAAATTACTCGGTTGGTGTTTCCTGGAATTTTCTGATGGTGACACTCTGAAACTTGTTTAGAGAACAGAATATAGAAACGAATGGAGAAGTGAACATCTTGTTACATTTTCCTGAAACAGTTCTCTTTTGTTCTTATTTTCTTATTGGTTATCCGGAAAAGTCTCCCCTCTCTCCCTCTTTGTTTTATTCTTTTTGTATACATTTCCAATTCCTTTTGTTTTGCGTCCCTGTGTGTCTTGTGCACAAACGATGCTTTACATTTATTGCACATGCTGTTGTATATGCATTTATGTAGTAATTTCCGGCCTGTAAATAATATACATATAATGTATCAAGTTCGTTGCACCCGATCTCGATCGTGTCTGTTGGTTTTTTCTTCGATCGAGCAGCAGCACCTGGCTTGAATTTAAGAGAATACACGAGCCTCCCTCAGTCCTTGCAGCCCCAGACTTTCGCTATTTCCTGCCACTCTCTTGGCTTTGTTGGAGTCTCCTTCTACTTTTTAGTGGATGAACTCCTCCATCGTCTTTCCTCCTTGTTGCTTCTTGACTTTGCCTCAACTTAATGATGGTGAAACCCGACCCAAGAAACTAGGGTTGAAACTCTTGTTGCTTTGTAGTTTCCAACACATTGAAGTGTTCTTGAGTGTCTGTTGTTGTAGGTAATTCATTGACCTTCCCTCCTTCTCGTCGTCTCTTTGTTTTGATGGAATGACTTTTACACATCCTTTTCACATGAAGTATTGTATATTTATTATTATTATCAATTTTAGCTCAACGATTTATCTTCTCAACATTTGTTCAGTTATACTCGTATATCTATTTTTGAGTTTCTAGGGGTTGTTTACACGACAAGAGAATAAAGAAAACAAAACTCAGAATTATTCATTCATTGCTCATAAAAGAATACATATGTTGCTTTCTTGCTCTACTGTTGGTTATCATTTCAGTCGTTTTAATAAATCTTTATTGAGTTTTAGTTTTTATTTGTATGTTTTAGACTTTGACACTTCAATTGATAAGTGATAAAATTTCTCTTTCAAGTTGAATGACATAAATGATGGTATGTGTTTCTTAAGATTTTCTTAATTATGTGCATATGTACATAGATGCAGATATGACTAATAAATATGTGTATAGTCGCAGGTTTGAAATCTCATGTTTTTAAACGAAATATTCAACTATTATAATAATGATAAAATAATGAATAATGATTTCTTTCCTTCACTTATTTAAAATCTTCTTCTATATGTTTTTTGGCACATTAAATTTACCCAACTTAATCAGATTTTGTTACATGTATTAAAACAAGTCCACCTTCACACATCGATCGACATCTTCTTCATAATCAGCATCATCATTATTGCGATTTTCGTTAACATCATAACCATCGCTATCATCATCATCATTACGGCCATGCGCATCGATGACAGCAGCTTAGTGACCAAATAAGGTGCACCATGGCAGGAGCGCCATCTCGTAGTTGACTGACTAAAACAATTTGCTGACTCTGACTAAAAAAATACTATATAATAAATTTACTTGCATGTGGATGATTGAAATTTTTTCATATGATTTTTTTTAATGTTTTCCTTTCATTGCGGTGGCGACAGCTGCTTGTGTCAACGACATGTCCAAGGATATGACAGTAATAATTTAATAAACCAATTTTAGTAATCAAGTGGGTGTTGTTTAAGCTTTTATTAAATTCTTTCCTTCCCGCTCTCCTTCGCTTTGAGGCCTGTTCTTAGTGTTTCCTCAAGCATTTTGTTTTTCGAAAATAAATCCCAACATTTGACATTTACGAATAAGAAGCGTCACTTGTGCGGTTGTGTTCTGACATTCGTAAACTAAAAGTGACTCGAACTGGGCCCCGGTTACGTATAATACTCGAACACGTACGTAACTTCTTTTTTTACGTGTCTAAATTGAATGAACGTACTTTTCTCAATCTAATTCTTTAATTTCTAAACTCGTCATACGTCACGTCATAAAACACGTAACACATTTTCTGCATACTATGAGTATTTGTGTATACGCGTGCCTAATATGACAATGTAGATAAATATGAGTACATCGTAATAATCACATTTCTTTGCTACCTTTTAGAGGGTTGCCCTTGTTTGTTATGCTGTTGTTTCATGCAAAACCAAATCCATTATAGCGCAGTCATCCAAACTTTGCACAGTTATTTACACCGTTATTGCGACGGCAATTATGATCATCATCATTATTATAATTATCATAGTCATCTCGCAATCAGCGCGACAGAGAGGAAGTCGCAATTAGAATTGTTTTTAAAAGTGTTGACAAGTTTTAAGAGAGAAAAATAATTTCAGTATGTTATACATACACATATGCACATACACACATACATTTTGAAAACCGTATAAAAGAGATAACAATTACAATACATATATCATAAAATTAATTATTAAAATCATAAATGTTCCTTTCAATAATTCTAATTGTTCCTTTGCATCAAAATAATTCTTATAACCTTTTTCTTTCTTCTTTTACAGGTAAGAAAATTCAAATTCATCGTCTAATTTTTAAACGAGTTGTAGTAAGTAACCGTAAACTTACACAAATTTGCTTGAATTGATTACACTATTTTTGAATTTAATAGTTTCTCAAGTTAAGTTAGGCTAGGTTAGAAAGACGTGTGAGAGATGGCTTATTTATTGCTTCCATAAAAGATGTTTTTGAGCTAAAACGCACTCTAGACCCTAATAATGTGAGACCTCATTTTAATCACCACTCAAGTGGTGGCTCTGGAAATCGCATTGCTGGAACTTCAAGAAGTCCACTCAACCGCTGTACTGTCTGACGTCTCCTGAAGAAGATCAGTCTCAGTATTTGGCATTCACACGCCGTTGTACTAGATTCACACCGTAAGATTAACACAAGATTAACGCCTCCCATGAGATTATCGCTCTAATCTTAATGATTTCACATACAATAAGAGATTAACTCTTCTTTGCCTAGATTATAATTTAATACAAGCGTCTCAACATTCTGAAACTCGATTACAATGCAGACAGTTGTGTTTAATTGGTAATTCAGAATCTATTGTAAATTCGACACGCGAATTCGTGCTTTTCATATTCCCCAAAAACCCCCAAATAATCTCAATTATTGTTATAAACGGATTGATTAAATAAAAAAAAGACGAAATAAATCTCGGATGAGTTAATCTGCAGTGTAATCATAGTGTTGGTTATTCACACAGCAGGTGGCACACACAGCTTATAAATTGTGCAGTAATTTGTGGTTCATGTCTCTGTCCCTCTCTCTTTCTCTGCCGTATTTGTTTAGCATTTCGCCCCATGGCGCAATGAACTGTGATTATACGCTAACAAGGATTCTTAGTTGAGTTGCAGATTGACACTAATGCAGTCAAAATTTGTCAATCGGTTGTCTGGTATCATTTGACCCGGTTTGTTTTTAATGCAGGTCAAATGTTTGACCTCTAAATAGCTTGTGCTAATTGCAGATTATCGATTATTGTTGTTGGCAACACCGTTGCTGATACCACTGCGATTTGGCTGGCGTGTTGTAAGGCACGTTGCCTGCTGCCACTCCTCTGCACATGATTGTATGTCGTACGAATGCCGCAGTCGCCAGTCTGCTCACCTGCTGTCACTGAGAAGCGATACGTTAGGTTGTCAGTCGCGATGTCAAAATCAGAGAGAGTTATCTTTCTTCCGTATGTACAAATGTCTGAATGATGATGATGGACTCAAGTGTTTTTATACTTGGGCTGCGTAGCCTATCGCGTGACGTCATGATAACAGTCACGTTGTACTGCACTCGCGACAATGTTGCTGGTGTAGTTGTTGTAACTGTTGGTGCTGATTCACCACATGTGGTGAATTTTACAAAAGAACCAAGCAAAAACATTGAAATAATGTTTGCAAAATAATATGAGAAACTCGCTAAGCAGAAAACAGGCTTAAGTCACGTTCTGGTAGTTAAACGCTCCCTTTTTAAACACCCGAACTCATTAAATTTTATCCACTTACATTTGTCCATAAAAAAATGATTTTTTCTGACTTCTTTCCGTAAGTTTTCGAGGAACCAACACTAGCTTTTATTGTCGAACAGGAATTAATGGTGCGTTTATTTTAATATTTTCCGCTCTTATTCCTGGTATTTTTCTTGTTGTTATTTCATAGCCATTTATTATATTTGCATTCTGGCACGTTTTGTTGCACAAAAAAGTGTGTGAAAGAACAAAACTATAACTTTTATTACTGCAATGAACAATGAACTGCAAAGAACAACAACTTGAGTTAAGTCAATACGCAATATGTTTTTATGTGCCCTTAACAATCTATAATAATAAATAAGTAAATTTATGTAGAAACGTAATAAAATTTAAGTGGTACATATTTGAAGTAGCATTGAAGTCGAAAAATTCTTTTAGTCAAATTACATCATGTCGCTGCTAACGCAACGTTACAACAGCGACTTCGTGCCCCATCGTGTGGGACCCTCATTTTGTCGGTAGGCTTTTATTATTAGTTTAAGAGAGACGAGGAAGACGATAACGACGACGATGACGATGACGATGACGACGATGTTGACGATGTTTTGATGAAGCCGAGCTCGATGTGTGTATTATGCACAGTAATTTTTGCTCTTCTAATGCATGTGTTTTGTTTGTTGTAATTGTTGTCATGTGGCTCCTTTTACTATGAAACTATTAACTGAAGAAATTTTATCCTCAATTTGTGCATGCAATATTGCAATAAAAACAAAAGATGGAAACAACACAAAATATGAAACTACTATTCAACTCGTTGCTACCCGCCTGCTAATTGTTGCCTCGTGAAAACTCCTTATAATACGAATATAATGTATGCCATATGTACATATTGTATGCACATGCATATACTATATACATAAGAATGTGCTTATTAGTTATTTGAAGTGCAGCTACGACGACGATTGGAAGTAACAATAGCAACATGTATGGAAAAAAACAATGCATGTAAGTGTTAATAATTTCCAGAAAGTGTCAAAGTGTCATTTACTCTCTTGCTTCAAATTTCATTGAATCACTTGAATCCACAATAAAGTGTCGCTCTCGAATTTCATTTCGGTATCGTTTTAAGATTATGTTTATTATGTAAACAAGAAAGAACAGAAGTTAGAAAAGTTACGAAAAGTATTGTGTTAAAAATGTGCTAAAAATGCACACAAAGACATATCGAATTTCTTGACGTCGTAAATTGTATTTAATTGTTATTTCAATTGATTTTTTAAGTACATCCAAATGTACACACGTTGCGGTTGTTTGTTTGTCATTTAAATATGCAGTTCGACCAGCATAAGTGGAAATAATTATGGTTATACTATGGAGAGAAGAACTTTCGACCACACAAGGAAATCATATAAAAAATTAATAAAAACAAAAAACGGGACAATAAACAAAAATGCAGAATAAACATGCAAACGATTGAACGAACGAACGACGACGACGACAACAACAACGACGACAACAACGACGACTCAACAATCGTTTTGTGTCATCTAGCAGTTTCCGCCGGATGGAAGCAACAACAACAATAATAACAATAACAACAAATAACAACAACAAAACCAGAAACATATAACAACAACAACAAATAACAGAAGCACGAACAACGAGAACAATAAACAACAAAACACTTTCCAAAGAAGTCTTCGTTAAGAGCTTCGTTTTTTTCTACAAGTGAGAGAAGTTAAATTAACAATGGAACCAAACCTTATTTATTAAGCAAGAATCGTAAACATAATATTATGCGTAAACACGAATGAATGCGCGACACCAACAGCAATGAAATAAACAAAAAATACCAGATCCAGAATAAAAGATCCAGATTTTAAAATATTTACAAAAAAAAAAAAACAAAAATTTTAAAAAATAAAGGGTGTTGTCAGGGTAGGGAAATACTTGTTGTTGTTGTAAAAGATTATAATTTTAGTCTAAATTTCAAGAATAAACTCGCGATTCTTCGTATGGATTTATTTTGTGTTGTTTAATTAAACACATTACTATATAAATTACGTAATTTTTTGTTTATATGCGTGATTGAATTAGTTAAGGAAATAGGAAGGGAAGAGATAAGGAAAGAGAAGTACAGGGATCCCTCGAGTAATACGAGACGAAGGAGGGGAGATGAATGTATTAAATGAAAGCGAAAGTGTTTCAATATCAAGTTAACTACTACGAAGAATAGGAAGAGGAGGAAAATTACTTAAATATTTCCTCCGATAAATAATAATAACAAAATAGCAGCAACAGCCAGCTATCGCTATAATTATTATAGTGTACTCGTATTTATTAGAAAAACCAAACAATCGAAAACAAGAACAAACAAAAACAGCGCCGCCTGATAGTGAAAACATGCACGCACACCTTTTAATTTATGAATTAGTATATAATAAGAAAAGTAATAATTTTAATAACAATCCATTAAAATAATAATAGGAAGTTGTATTTAATTAAATTAATATGCTTCCATTATTTATAAAAAAAAGAGTGTTAAGGAGAAAAATAGTGGTTTACGTGTAAATAAACGGTTTCAGAACCTCGGAAACCTTTTAAAGCACCGAGTTACCTAGTGTTCAAAGCGTGAATCAAGTGAAGGGTGCAATTTGACATACATGCATACAATTTGACATACATACATGTACTATACATAGATAGATATGTATAAGTATCGTAAATATGAAACCGAACAACGTCGCTATGACGCTTCTTTGTTATCATCGCATTGAAATGTTGTCGTGTTTTTTAAATAACTAATTAATTACATTACTCGTTGTGTTCTTGTTTTATATTAAGTACGGAAACACGTGCCGCTAAGTCTTGTCTAGTATAACATTCTTATACACATCCATATGTACATATATATTGCAGATGCAGATAGGCCGATGTCAGACTACGGCCCTTGAGGTCGGACACGCTCGATCTGATTGGTTGGAACATTCACGTGCTACGAATAAACCAACCAGCAGGAGTGATGTCGGCCTCATGAGAACTAATGTGACATCAGTCATACACATTCATATGTAATCAAACGCGTGTATAAATCGTATCGACCGAGTGTCGCTGACGACGTTATAGTTTCTTCTTCTTCTTCTTTTGGGCTGCTCTTCTTGTTGACTGACGTTATATTTATTATTTTTCTTAGTTAGAAGTTTAATCTCACCATGAAAGTGAAATAATAATACTTATTCTTATTTTGCGAAACATTTTTGTTACGTAATAATAATACCATTTGAACACACACACACACACACACACACACATGTACATGCAATATATTGGACATACTCGTACACAAACAAACGATTTCAATATTAAAGCCAATCATTTAACACTTGAATGTTAACTTAACGACAACGAGTAACTTACTCGGTACTTTTTGCCAACTGTTTGCGGCGCAAGTTCAAGGACAACAACATAAGAGGTGATTGTATGGATGTGTGCATGTGTGTGTGTGTGTGTTCAAGTATTTGTTGCTTGATCGATGTTCACTTGTTTGTTAGGATCTGCGAATTTTTAGCAAACAGTCACTCAATCATTCACTCAGTTTTTGGCAAGCAAACAAACAATTTTTGCAAAGAACAGAATACAAACGAATGTCAACAACACAAAAATTTTCATCATATTTTATTTAATAATACATATTTAAATTTTTTATTCTTTTAACATTTTTGCTTATTTTATATACAAATAATTATGAAATAATTTATTGTTATTGAGAATATTAAATCCATTTCCTTTGTTCAGTTTTATTCTCTACGTTTCTGCTGCCTGCCCTGCCTGTTGTCTCACTCACACACACACTTCATTCAAGGGCTTTTTTCTTTATTTCGTTACCAACGCAGACCCCGCAAATTCGCAAGCAAACAAGTTCAATAACATGTTAATTTTTCTCTACGTAGATAATTAATACAGTCAACTAGTAACTCAGTCACTCAGGCAGTCAGTCGATTAATCGATTTCCATTTGATCCGTGATAATTTTACTTGATAATCATACTGCAAATAATCAAGACAACATCAAAAAAAAAAAACGGAAAAATAAAACGGATTGAAAAATTGTGTCATTGAATGAATGTTTGTTGGAAATTTTGTTTTCTTTTTATTAAACTTGGATTGATTGTTAATTTTAAAGCAAATGTGACTTTACTAGTATTTTATTCTTTAGAGTTATATAAAGTTTTAGAATTAAACTTTTGAAATCTTATTTGTTGATTTTTATTGAAAAACGTTTAATTTATTGCGATTTAAAAGCTGCGAGAGCGAGAGTTCCATAAAAGCCTCTTAAAATGACTATGAATCGGCTCTATAATCGCTGTTCATACGTCAAAAAAATTAAATTTCTTCATCTATTATTTGCTACACTCAGCGTGAAACAACAACAGCGCCCACACTTTGTACGAAGACAAAATAGATGCTTGGGCTGTGATCACACTGCGGTAAAAACACACAAATGGACGTTGTTGTTTCGCAGCAAAAATCGAACATTTTCTCATGGGAGGATGATTAGTTCATGTAGGGATAAAATCTTATTTCTGGGGGAACAGTGTTTCATATCAGCAGAAAAAGGTTTTGTAGTATAGAAAAGTAGCAGAATGTACAAACATTTTAAGAACAAGGCGAACATTTGTTGACAAAGATATGCAAAATGACAATTAAAACAAGCAGCAATTTAAAAAAAAACAAACAATTAAAAATGAATTAAATGCATATTAATTATAAAACGAGAAATCGTAAAAACATCTAATAAATTGCAGAAAAGTATGAAAAAGGAAATTGTATAAATACATATGCGCATACAAACGAATCTTTTGAAATTCTTGGGAATTAAAACAAAGGCACTAACAACAAGAATACTAAAATAACGCACTATAATGTTGAAGAACGGCAAAGAATGAAGAAACATTTCGTTGCTTCTAAAAGCGGAAAAAAACAACTAAAAAATTATTATATATTTACATACATAAGTTTATATATGTATATATAGTATATTTCAAGAACCAACAATAAAAATACGCCAAAATCATCAGAAACAACAAAAGCAGCGACTTCCGGCGTCTGCGTCCCTGATTCTGCGGAACAAAAAATTGCCATGCAAAAATCACGAACAAAAAAATTTATTTTTTATTTATTTACTATTTTTAAACATGAACTTATTATATTTAATGTTTATAAACATTATAAAACTTTGGAAATAGTAAACATTTCTATTGAATAATATGAATAACGAAAGGAAAATCAAAACAAAAAGACAAGATTTTCTCCATTCTAGAATATTCGCGCTCCGCATCGGCGTCATCGTCGCAGAAGCATCATGAAAATTCGCTGAAAAAAGCTGTTGTTCTAAATTACGACGTAATTCAGTTTAATTGTTTCAAATGAAACAAGTCAATTTGGTTGCTTTAATATTTATTTTAAATGTGGGCGTGACATCCATTTTCGATATAAAAGAGCTCTATAGGAAGGTAGATATTCGTGTTGAATTTCATGACGATGGTTCTACTCGTTTTCCTATAATCATAGTCTTAGTAAACAGTGGGCGGACCACGCCTTTTACTGGAAGTACATTTTTGACTTCAGAATCACTCTGCAAGTTGAGAAATTTAGTTATAAGCACTGATGAATAAACGTTTGATATGAAAAGTAGGCTTTGCACTCCGATTTTTCCACCCATATTAAATCTAAAACAGATGACAGAATATTTTCATCATCGCTACAGTGCTGTAGCGGCCAAAGTTTAATTTTTTTAAAAATACGACTCGACAACGAAAACGCGTTGTTCTTTTGTGTAGCGCTGCTTTCTTAATAACCCTGAAGTGTCAGCTGTCACGCTGCCTTCTTTTTTTGTTTCGTTGGCAACACTACCGCACATCGCTGTTATTACATATACTGTAATTGATTAATTTTTAGCGAATATTTATTTTAACCGTTACTCACCTTCCGTCTCAGAAAACCAGGCAAAACAATAACAATAACAGAAAAAATTTTTCAAAAAAGCAGCCTGATTATATAAAAAATAATTGTAATTATGCTTTAATTGTCTATAATATGTATTATGTTGTTAAGAGTGTCAAAAGCGCAATAACAGATGTTAGACATCCATCAAGAAGCAAGACAAGAATCAAGAAAAAGCAACAAAAAAAATTAATTGGCAATTTTCATGATAAGAACAACCGCGAGGTGGAAAAGATAGATGAAAAGAAGAGAGAGAGAGAGGCATAGAGAGTGGTTAAGATTGAGAGCATGGGGAACCATCCGTTGGTCTAAGAAAAACTGTTTAACGAGGCAACACGTTAATGTTAATGAATCAATGTTAATTAAATGCTGATGCTGTGTTCAATGTTGTTGTTGGTGTTCAATGTTGTTCTTGTTATGTTGTTGGGACACCTTTAAAGTTACGATGGTTGTTGTTGCTGTTGATGTTGTTGTCAAGTTGACCTGTTTGAACAATATTTAACAGCTTTTTTTGCAAAGTTTTTCATTTAATTGTTCACAGTTTGTTGAAAATTAATTTCACAAAAAAGAATTACATTAGCTACTAAATAAGTCGAGAAAGAAGAAAAAAAACAACAACTACATACATCATCATCACTGCAAGTTTTACTCGTTGCGGTTGTTGTTGCTGAGCTGGTTGTTTGTTCGTTTTATTGTTATTGTAACATAGCGATTTTCCATGGTTAGGGCGGCAACGACAACAACAACAATAAAAATAACAACGACAACAACAACAACAATAACAATATTAAACTTACAGAAAAAACCAAATATGACACAACAACACAAAATCAATAAATGAATAATATAAGCAACAGTAAAATTAGGTCAAGGACAATGTTTTTGTTGTTGCTGGTTTGTTTTTTTTTTCTCAACTACAAAATGTAGAACGGCGTCAAATGGTTTTGTTGTTGACAGAGAACAAACACAAAATTACACACACATGGTTCTATTTTCCGTATATTGCTGGTGCTTACAAAAACAACAACAATAAACTCTAGCAGCTGTTGCTGTTGCAAGCTTTTTATAGTATGTACTTTATTAATTTTAAAATCATAAGCGTTTATAATGTTGTTTGATAATTAAAATTAATAACCAAAAGAAGAAAAAAAACGAACATTAAAAAGTGTTTGTTTGACGACACGGTAATTTTGTTGAAAGGTTGTTGGTCCGCCCCACAACGTCCTCAACGTCCAGCAATTGATACTTTAAGAGGTACAATATAGGAGATGAGGTTTTGTGCAGTGCATACTTGATGCAATATGACCGCATGCGTCGTTTCAATTCAATTTAAACAATAGTCGTATCCACCTGAACATCGGTTTTTGCATCAGTCGTGTAGCGTTAGTCGCATCGCATTGGCTTATGTCACACATGTCATCACGATGCGTGCATCACTCACGCTGATTAGTTGATTCATGGCAACGACATGATTACAAGTGTGGGCACGACCACTAGTCGTATCTCATTGGTAGTATCGACAGTTTGTTGCGCCTTGTACATATATAATTTAATTATGAATCTTTTTAAAATTCAAAGAGCATCGAAAACCTGCATGAATTTTATAAGGCACGACACTTTAAATACTTGAGCCTTGTGTCATTTTTCATTCATCATGAATTGCTTGTGTTTTTTGTCCCTTTTTTCGTTTATTTGCCTTGATTAGTTTTGCAGCAAACAGCTCGACCTTTTATTTAGCCCACTCAAGCTTATGTTACAATTGACGCCTCTATGTCAGTTTTCCACCCTCCGGTTTTGACCCTTCACACAACTGATCAAAGCTTTATCAAGCTCTCTAATTTCTCTCTCTATCTTGTCTTCTGTAAGCAAATTATCTGCCTCTCCTTTTCCGTTGCCTTTTCGATGGGTTTGTTGTGGGGCTCGTTCATTCTCATCATATTGAGGCCACACAATTATTGTGTTTTGAAGTGATTGAGCGGGGTGGAACGACTTGTTTTCGTTCGGTACACGTGCCTGTGGCGTCGCTGGTTGGGTTTTCGTCATTATTGTTGTTGTAGTTGTTGTGGTTTGATGCATCTTCATTAATGTTCGTTTGTCTGGACGGTTATTTTTTTTACACCCTACACCCGAAGGGGAAAGCGGTATGCACTTTGTTCTTCCGTTTATGACACATTAAAGGAGGCGTGGGCAGGTATAGAAAAGTTACTATATTCTTGATCAGCGCCACTTCCTGAGTTAATTTAATCCTTTTCTCTCTGTTATTATATTGTGTTTGGAATTGAAAATGGAGAAAATTGGACCTTTGTCACGCCTACTTTTTAAGTGTATATACCATACATGCAGCGGATTTTGCACCTGAATTATTCAGCTAATAGTCCAGATTTCAAGTTGAAATTCTTTTCCCAGGTTAACGAATCGAAAGAAATGGGACCACAAAAAAGGTCATGATCCCATGTAGGGTATATGAGCTTCGGCCAGACCGAAATTAACAATCTTTCTGGTTTCTAGCTTTATTTTATTGGTTTTGCTTTTTTAATATTTTCTATTATCAACTACAATGTATTTTATGATGTACTATATACAAGAACATGATTATTACATGAGTATGTACATCCATACATACATTGTATACAATTATAAACATGTGTCTGGTTGCTTTTTTCTCGCTACTATTCTATCGCATCGTATCCTATGTTAGGTAATATTTTTTGTAATTCTTTCTGTTTTTCTTCAATTTCTTGTTCTATTTGTATCTGCATTTTTTCCTAATTCAATGTTTTTCTATTTTTGTTTTCCTGGCAACAAGTTTTACTTACATGTGATAAATTTAAATGTTCTCTTCGTTGTTGTTTATATTATTATTATTTGTGCTGGTTTTCGTTGCTGTTGTTATTGTTTTGTTGTTAATATTATTGTTTTTGTTTTTGTTAATGTTATTGTCAAATGATGATGATGATGTTTGCAAGCTTTTCTTCGTATTGTACAAATAAACAATTATATTGACCCTATTTTTTGATATGCACGTTTAGTTGCTTGTTTTTCTTTTGTATTGTTTTTGTTATTATTATTATTAATATTTATGTTATTGGAGTTGTTGTTCAGGCTATTGTATTTCCTTTCTCAGCTCACGATTTAAGTGCGTCGCTGAACGGGGTGACACATCTTTTTGACATTTTATTTATTGACTTTTGAGTGGGTTGCTTTCAACAAGAAATATTTTAAAAGTTCCTTTTTATTTTAAAGTTCTTCTTAAATTTGTATTTTTTACGCTCTCTTTATTTTGAAAATTAATACATATATTTTTTCTTTAAATATATAAAGATGTCTCTATAAATAGCATAATTATATACATATATACAATCTCATGATAATTATTAAACAATCGCTCACAGCTTAGTTCTCTCTTTCTCTCTGCCTCATGTTGGTCTCTTTCTTTCTTATCTTTCATCCCATTCATCATCAGTAGCTGTCATAATAGCGTCGTCATAATTTAACTCAAATCAGTCCATAGACAAGTTGACCCAAATTTTTACTCGGTTTTTTGTTGTTTTATTGTTTCAATTATTCTTTAAGTGTTCTTTACTCGTATCACAAAATTAAAATAATGTATTTCAAAAGATTTTTTGTATATATGTATTTTAAATTAAAATTGAATCAAATATCGAATATTTTGAATCATACTCTTTCGAAACGTTAAGTAAATGAAATAAATAAGTTAATTTAATAAATCACACTGCTCAGCGATCCTGTTGATCATGCCACTTTAAGGCACATCACAGGATAACATCAGTGAGAAATCCAAATTTTTTAACTTTGAAATATAAACCAGACGTCTTAAGAAGCACTTAAGGCATATATCTTTACAGTGACAGCCTCAAGATATGTTCGATTAAGTTTCTACTAACTGAACCTAAGTATGGTGTTTCTATAAAACGGGTTTGTTTCGGTTTAGGGCAAAATTTGTTTTCGCCCTTTGATAAACCAGTCGATGAAACTCGATTCAAATTGTTGTGAGTTTATTACAAAACTGACATGCTTTTTGGTTTTTGCAGTTTTCAACCCTGTTTCAAAGTTCGAAATATCAGACCACTTAGACTAGTCTCTTTCTACAGCTTATGTGGTAGAAAGAGTTCAATATTGTATACGTAAATATTGTGTACTGAAATCACACACTCCCAGAGAATTCTGTACGCATGTGCACACAGATGGATAGTGTTTAAAGAAAATCAGTTTTGAATGGAAACAGCTGATCGATGTTCGAAAGCCGATGTTCTACGGAAAAACCATGTACTCATATGTTTGTGACCCCATCACTTTTCTGTGAGAGGACAAGGACTCATTCCGGTTTAAAGTTATCTTCTGACAAGACGTTGCTCTCGGAACGAAAACGCATTACAGTCGCCACACACGATACGAATCTCAAACCTTAAAAGTTTTTTACTTTAAAGTATGAAGAAGTAATCGAAAATAGATATTTTAATAACTGAAAACAATTGTAAACTATTATTAGTTAACTTTTTGATTTATCTTTCGTTTTTTTTAAATATATTTTCCGATATATCCTGGCCCTAAAAAAAGAGTTTTAATTTTTTTGCCACATTGAACATGTTTGGCTCTGTCAATGTGTAATTTTATAAAGTTTATCGTGCTACGGCGCTCTCAGTTTATGTCATTAAATATTTTATGATATCCTTAGCAGTAATGCATAAATGCGATGTGAAATTAACTTAACGAAAGCTGACCATATGTTGCAACATTGACGTCATTTCGCGTTGTCAAAACTAAACAGTATACCGGGATGCGTAATCTTGTATTCTATCATTCTTGGTGCGAGGATATATTCTCAGGATGTGCAACCCTGTCATTCAGTAATTTCTTTCTTTGCTTTGTTTCTTTATTTTGCACTCATTAGAAATTAGATAATTATTATATTTGTTAAGAAGTTTAAAATAAGGTAAAGTTTGGTTATAATTATATAAACATTGTTGCATTGGATACTATCAAAATTTATTTCAATATTTCAATGTTTTTTACATAAAAGTTTTACTTTATTTTTTGCAGACTGCGTCACGGAACAAATAAAATAAAATCCATTCATTAAACAGGAGAAAGGAAGGAAGACTTGATACTTTTGTAGTATTTCGGAACGAATATCATCATCATTATATTAAACTAAACAAACAAGCAAATAACAAAAATTAATAAAAAACAACAACAAATGCAAAGCAAATGCAACAAGACAACAAATAAACAACAAATACGACACACAAACAAAGAAGCCTTATTTTGAAATTTAAAAGAAAACAAACGGTTCTTCACAGCTCTAAAAAGAAATCAAAAAGATTGCAGTGTTAATACAAGAACAAATTCACATTTGGGAAAACAATAAAAAGAAACTGGAATAAAAATAATTCACTTGAATTGAATACAAGGAACGAGCGATCTACTAGCTTCCTGCATATCATCAAATCGTTTGATTATTATATCAAGAATAGCGAATATCATCTTTAACAACAACAGTAACAATAACAAGGAAACCAAAAGCAATCGCCAACAGCAACTTTCCACATCATCATTATTCGCAATCAAATGTATATCAGCAACAGTAACATCGGCATGGCGACCTTGTTACAGCAAAAACAGAATTGCATGAAAACCCTAAACAATGGAGGAAGCGTTCTTGTCGCAGCCACGAATCAGGTCGGCGGTTCACCGTCCAGCGTGGCGGCGACAGCATCGACTCTAACGAACGGCGGCCTTATGTTGCCGCAAACACAAACCATTTTGCTTACTAATGGTGCAACAGGTGCTAGCAACATCATAAGTTATCAGCAGTATCAACAGTTGTTACAGCAACAGCAGCAGCAGCAGCATACCACAACAACGACTCGTTTGCTGATGCCCCACGAAATGGTAAGTCTACCGATTGGCAGCATTGTTTCGACAGGTGGCGGAGGCTTGGCCGTTATCACCAGCAGCAGCTCGGGGACAGCAGCTACAACGAACTATAACAATATTTCCACCTCGACGGCGACAGCTACTCAGGGTGCTTTTCTGGTGGCTGCCACAACAGCGGCTGCTGCGACGGCTGCCAACACGAACGCTTCCACAACGATGAGCAGTTTTCAGCAGCAGTTCCAGCAACAAATTGCTGCCAACAATCAGCAGCAAACGTTTCAGCAATCGCAACCACAACAGCAACAAAACATTATTACTACAACCGCCGATTTAAATAGTTTCCTACATCAGCAGCAGCAACCGCAGTCACAGTCAACAACTGCGACAACAGCAACTGCAAAACGAGTTGTTGGCACTGCCATGTCCAATAAACAGCAGCAACAAACACCTCCTTCTAAAACAGCCTCCAGTTCAACGGCAACCACTACGCGATACTTCTCGCAATTCAGCCAACAGCAATCCTGCGCCAGTAGCAACAACAGCAGCAACACTACCACAACAGTGTCAACACCTGCTGCTACTGTTGGAAACAGCACCATCAATCGCCCTACACATGTGCTTATTAATCGTAGCAATAAGACGATTATTGCTGCTAATACAACTGCTCCTCAGCCACAGAAGCTGAAGCATGCAACAATCATAACCTCCAACAGCAAACCACCGACCACAAAAGCGGCAGCAGCATCCGCTAACACAACAAAAACAACCACAACAACGACGTTCAACAATAAAAACATTTCCAACAACCAAAATCACAATCATCAGCGTGTACAGCAAGACAAAGAACAGCAACTTAGCAACATAAATTCAAAGCCAACAACACCTGCCACTCAACAAAATGCAGCTCAGAATCGCTACGGTGTATCGACGTTGCAGCAATTAAAATCAACTGCCGAAACGTCTGCACAGCAACAAGAGCTACAGCAACAGAAATCGCCTGCTTCTTCGAATGGCATCTCCACGTCCACCGTCTCAGTTCCTAATGGCAGCGCAAGTAAAGCTGATGCCTCTGGTGCATCCGATGTTGTTCCTGCTGCGGATACTGCCGTGGTTGCAGCCAACCCCAACGAAGATCAGGAGGCCCAACCGGAAGTCGACATCGTCATCAACAACGTTGTCTGCTCCTTTAGCGTTCGCTGCCACCTGAATTTGCGTGAAATCGCGCTCAACGGTTTCAATGTAGAATTTAGACGCGAAAACGGCATGGTTACCATGAAGCTGCGTCGGCCCTACACCACAGCGTCGATCTGGTCATCGGGACGCATTACCTGCACCGGAGCCACTTCAGAGGATCAAGTAAATCGAGAAACAGGAAATGCTTAGCTTCAAACTAATTAATTACTGTCTCTTTCTATTTCGTTCACTTCTTTTTAAGGCCAAAATAGCTGCTCGCCGTTATGCTCGCTGTCTTCAGAAGCTCGGTTTCCGGGTTCACTTCAATAACTTCCGCGTCGTCAATGTGCTGGGCACCTGCAGCATGCCATGGGCCATCAAGATCGTGAATTTCTCCGAGCGCTACAAGAAGGAGGCAAGCTATGAGCCGGAGCTGCATCCGGGCGTCACTTACAAGCTACGCTTCCCTAAGGCAACGCTGAAGATCTTCTCCACCGGCAGCATAACCGTGACGGGTGAGTACTTAACGTCCTCTCTGCAGCAGAAACAATAAGCTCTAACATTTCCCCTCCCTCCCACGTTAGCTGCCAGTGTGGCCAATGTTCAAGCTGCCATCGAACACATTTTCCCGCTGGTCTACGAATTCCGCAAGAATCGCACGCCCGAAGAGAAGGAGCAGCTGCGTCTCAAACAGCTGCTGCAGCAAGGAGGAACGATTGAAGTGATCGAGCTCAATGAGACAGCAAAGGATGATGTCAAACAACATTCCCCGCCACCGCAAAAACCAACGATGACGACAGCTTCAGCCAGCGCAGGTGCAGTCAAAAGCTGTAGGATGACAGCAGCTGCTCAAACAGCTGGCAAGCGTAAAAGGTTGCAAAACGACGATGACTTCGATTCGGACAAAGTGGATGATCCTATGATGCTGAATGACGACAGCTTGGATGATAGTATAATTTTGTGTGATACGGATGATTTGATCGAGGGTCCCGATGAAGACGATGATGATTTGTAAATCAATTTGTAGCTGTGTAGCTGCAGCTGGAGAAGAACTGACAACTGACAAGAAGGAGAACAACTTAAACCGGTTGCAGCAGAGCAGCAACAACAACAAACACATGAATTAATGCCTATGCCAAAATTGATTAGAAATTTAAATACAATTCTTTAAATGTTAATTTTAAAAATAAGAAAGCAAAAAACAAAGCAAAACAAAGCTGAAGCAACAAAAAATAAAATGCAAAAGAGAAAGAACAAGAAAAACAACAAAACTAAAACATAGTTTCATCGTATAGCAAGCAATACATACAACAAAACCGAATGAACAATTAAAATAGTAAAGCAACAACGACAAAAAAAAAAAGAAATGTTGCCGTCAACTCATCTTAATTGATAATATTTTTTTTCTGTGGTTAAACGTTTTGGATGTTTCCTTTTTATTTTATATTTCATACTTAAGAGTCAAGAAAAGTCATAATAAATATATAAATATAAAATACAAATAACATTAACAAAAACTCACATGAAACCAAAACAAATTCTCTTCGTCCCAAAAACATACAAAAATGTATTTAAACAAAAGAAAAGAAAAGTAAAGAATAAGTAAAAAGAACCTATATATAGTATATTTATTTTTTATCATACGTTTATACTTTTATAATATCATTTGCTGCTGCAACATCAACAACAACACAAGGTCACTAATAAAAAACCGATTTTGGCCAAAAGCAAGCGAAGGAGCGATCAATTGAGCCAGCCGCCTCATCAACCAATTACCAAAAATTGTTCTACTAATATTTAAGGGTGAGTGAAAACATAATAATTTAAAATTAATACATTCAGTCAATTTAAAATTAAAATTAGTTACTGATATTTGATTAATAAAAGAAAGCAACACGAATTTTATAGTCATGCAGTTAGTTCCTCTCATTTCATTTTCCTCACGTTTTCTTTTCTTTCTCTCTTTTCCAGATCTTTATCTGCTAGTATGTTTTGCTTCTTTTGTAAGAAAACGTACTAAGAAAAAAAGCATCAATAAACTAAAGAAACCGACGAAGTGTCGTAATTTATTTTAATCAATAAACATGAAGAACAATAAAAGAAAACATCCACAAGTGCAACAACCATCAATGAACAGTCAACTAACAAACACTAACAACAGCAACAACAACAGCAATAATATTAACAACAACATCATCAGCCAACAACAATGAATGCTTATTTTTCTAAACTATATTAATTAAAGGACAAGGAGCATTTTATTTATATGTAGAAATACGAAGAAAACCAACCACCGTCTGCATAAAATTATTGAAAGTAATTTTTATTTAAGTTAAAAATGAAAGTATAATTAAAATATATTATATTATTACAACTTATTAATAGTGATTATTATTATACATCATTATTATAATTATAAAAATATTTTAATTGAATATTATAACTATTATTATTATGAGTTATTATTATTTTTACTTGTAATTAGTAATATTTTTGTATACAAATGATTGAAAAATAATAATAGTTATTATTAAATTTACAAATTGCAAAACAAACATATTTTATTTTGTTGTTCCTCTCCTCATCTTTTTTTTTATTACTATACATTAAAATTAAACTAAAACTAATCATTTAATGAGGTCGTTATATTGGGTTTCCCCCCCCCCCCCCCTTTCTTAATTCCAAATAAATGTTTTTATATTATGTACTATTAAAAAACACGATATTTTTTCCTGAAACGAGAAAAAACCACACCAAACGAAAGTTATTATTATTTTCTTCTAAAGAGTGTGCCATCCGGCGTTTTTATTTTTCTTAATTAATTCAAAAAGAAACCAACCGATGGCCCACTCTATATGTAAAGGCGAATAGAACAATACTGAAGCAACAAGAAATACATAAATAAATAACAAAGCAAACAAAACAAATGTTTAACTCGTATCTGGTCAGAATTAAACCAATTGCAAAACTTATTTAATAAATAAGCTGCTCCAATTAATTTACAATACTTATCAAGTGATTAAATAAAAAAGCGATTATTATTACTGTTCATAATTTTTGTAATGATGATGATGATAAATACTGTAACCATTATCATTAGTATAACAATTACTATTACCATTACTATTAATTTTATTATTAATATTTTTATCATTATTAATATTGTCATTTTTCTTATTAATATTATTATTATTACTACACATTAAATGTTAATTAAGAACAAACAATTCATTATTCTTAAAACACAATCACAATATTGGACGCAAAATCAAAAAAAAAAAAAAACAAAAAGCAAACAAAGATTATTTGTAATTCATAATGTTTAAGTAAATATAAGCAAATATTAATTTACATACACAAGTACATCATGTAAAATTTAAATGTTTTTTTTAATAAACAACAACAACTTCAAGCAGATGTTATTTGGAATAACGTGACAAAAAACCTAATAAACTAAATTGAGAAACTAAAACTAGAACTTTAAAGCGCAATATAAAACAAAACTAAAATATTGAAATATGAAAAAATAAAATATTGAATAACAAAACAATTTAATTTGAATTGAATGTGAATTTTGGTTGAATAAATATGAATTTTGAATCACAATTTTTTTGTTTCTTTAATTTTGATTGAGTTTTAATTAAAACAATGATTAATCTTAAATTCGTCCTTGCTTTATTTTGGAACCTTTGAAAATTTTAATTTCTTTCTTTACATTGAGTTTAGTTTTAATTGAGACTTATTCTAAATTCAATTGAAATTTCGGAAAATTCAGTTAATTGGATTTGAATTGAAATTCTTTGTAAAATCCATTTTTAAAACAATTTTGGATTTTTGGATTTGAACTTTATTCAAGAGTAGCACTTCAAAAGTAAAACAAATAAAAAAATTACTAAAACATGATTAAATATTAAAAAAAATTATTTGATTTGAAATTTTAATGAAGCTTTGAATATCATATCGTTATTCAAATCGGTTTTTCGATTGAACTGAAAATTTATAGAAACAAACAGAAACTTTAAATGTGTACATTTTGTAAGATCTTCAGAAAACCTAAAACCAAAGCAAAAATGCAATTCTTTCTAAGAACAAACAACATTTTGGAACAAGGATTCGACGAAGTCATTCAATCATAATCTTAAACATCGTGTTTCTCTAACTAAACTTCCTTTAAAAACATCATCGCTAACTGATTCAATGAATCATATCACTATACTGAGGACACTACACTCGAGTTACTTAGTGACTCAACACGCACGTCAGTCATTACAATAAGATTCAATCTGTTTCGAAACTAAATTAAATGAAAACTTTTCTTTAAACTACACCTAAACTTTATAAGTAAAGCTGTTCGTTGCTTTGTATTAAGTAAAAATTTGCGTGTTATTAAACAAATAAATTTTAGATTTATATATTATATAGCGTGGGCCATCGGCTGGTTTCTTTTTGAATTAAATAATTAAAATAATTAAATCAATTAAATACTTTATTTAAATTGAATTAATTCAAAAAGAAACCAGCCGATGACCCAATATTTAGAAAATAAAAAAGAAAAGTCTAAAAAAGTATATAAAAAAGATAACAACAACAATAACAATAATAACAAAAAACAAATACAATCAATCAATTAATTAATTAACTAATGTTTCATGTATTAAATAACTAATGAAATACAGACACAAATACATACACAGTAACGCTTACACACAAACTTCGTGGATATGTATGTCATGCGTACATCACTACTACACTCATACACTGACATACATACACACTCACTCAGTCGCTCATTTTAGTATTTAGAACGTGCTTCACTTCCTTTAACTATAAACGAACACTATACTCATTAAGTAACACACTCTATTAAGAAACATACTATTAATTAATTACATTAAATAAAAATCCCAAAAGATAATTATAGAGTTATAATTTAATTACTTTAATGCTTTGAACGATTTAATGATGTAACAAAAATACTACAAAAATATTTCACAAACAATTTGATATCTCGAATTACTTGTATACAGAGTGTTCCGCATAAGATGTGACGAAAAGCTAGGAGGCATGTAGGTTGAGTCGAGACAAGAAAGTCAATTGAACTAAATTATCTTATAATTAGTTATTTAATTCAGAAAGAAACCAGCCAATGGCCCACCCCATACAACTTTCTTATGTTTGAATACCAGAATATGTATGTATACTATATAGTATTTGTATTTCCCTTTGTGTACACATGATTATAATTTGTAAATATATATAAATTGCAACAAACAAATAATCAAACAACAACAACAACTATTCTCAGTTTATGTTTATGAATTTATATAAAAAATATACTATACTAAATTTTGACTATTTTACTTAAAAGAGAACAGAAAGAAACAAAAATTAATAAAAATCAAAGAGAACAGAATTAAAAAAGCCGAAAATTAAATGAATTCAAATGAAAACAAAGAGTAAAAAACAGATAGAAATAAAAATTCAAAACGGAAGCTTAAAGTTGAAAGTATTGAAAACTGGCAATAATTTGTAAACTTTGAACATATACAAATACAAAATAAATACAAAAACAAATACAATTAAAAATAGAAATAGTAACAAAAATAAAAAGAGTGGTAAAACAATTAAAATTCAAAGAAATAAATAAAAAACAAACTTTGGCGAAACAATCGAAACGAAATCAAAACGAATAGCTTTTAAAAATCGTGGAAAGTTTTGATTTAAAAAAAAAATTTTATTTCATTAAGAATTTTAAGTAAAACGATTATAATGATGATGGTGAAGATTTACAGCTGCTAATGATGTTTAAATGATGTTTTTGTTTAAGAAAAGATTTCATTTTGTATTTTTCTTTGTTGCTTACATAGTTTTATTTTTTTATAAATACTTTTTTTTTGTACAGAATTGAGTTGAGTTCAGTCTGTTTTATTTTACTTACTTATTTTATTTAAAATTTAATTTAAATCTGTAATAATTTTAAGGAAGAGCAATTTTAAAAAGAAACAAACTGATGGCCCACCCTAATGAGCTTGTTTTTGTATTAAGTATACATTAAAATAAATACATTTTTTAAATACATAAATAAAAAACGGTATCCTTTAATCACATAACAAAAAAAAATAACGACTTTCTATAGATTTCGATCGATATTCGAAAAGAAAATAAAACGAATCAAATGAATGCTTGCTCTTTGATTGAATGGAGAAGCATTCTTCTTTCATTAAAAGAAGTATGTGGGGTTGGGACCGAGAGGGGGAAGGGAGAGGTGGAGGGAGGGTTAAAAATGATACTGATTGGGAGAGTAAACATGAGTTTGATCAAAAAGGAAACATTTTCAGTTTATTTCCGATTACGATTTCACGAGCGTGGATACGATGCGACCAATGCGACTGATGCGACCAATACGACAGTCGTTTATAATAAAAATAATGCGATGCGACTACACGACCAATGCGACTAAATGAACAAAGCAACGTCGCATCGTAAATCGTGTAGAATAAAGAAGTAAAGGAATCGTACAGGAGTCTGATGAAATATTAGAGATCATGATGCTGGAAATAGATTAAAATTTCATATTGTTAAATTGATTTTAATTTGATTTTAATTTAGAATAGAAAAAAAAAATATTAATCTCATAATTAATTCAGCGAATGTCTGATTTTTGTTGTTAACTTTGTTGCTATTCAAATCATTACACTATCATATCATACATACATATATTCGATCAAACACACACACACAAACATACTATATATCCTTTCAATACATAATCAATGCTAATCAAACAATAATTTAAATATATCAACACTTTTACAAGAAATCCATTTAAATGAAAGAATTTGAATAGAAAAAATATTGATTTTCTTTTCTGTTATTTTGTCTTGAATGAGTCTAAAATTAAACAAATTTAAAAATTAAATTCGGATGTAAGATTATTTATAAATAAATAAAGAAATGCAATAAGATATTTATACAGAAAAAATTAATTACAAATAAAAACGTAGATCTAAGTTTTGAATGCGATTTGAAGGAATAAAAATTAAAGAATTTCGTTTATATTCTTTCATTTAAATTGAATTTAAAATAAAAGCAGAAGAATTTTGCTCTTATTTAAAATTTTAAAAAATTGGTTTCTTAATTAAGATAAAGTTTAAGTAACAAATAAGAAGAGGAAGAAAACGAATAAGGATAAAATCAACACATAAAAAACATCATCATCAAAAATTTAATAATAATTTAATAAATAAAGAAATACAAACGAAAAGTTAATTAAACTTTAATTAAATGGTAAAAAATGGCCTAATTTTCCACTCAAATTCAACTCTCACAAATTTTATGAAATGAATGCATAAAATTCACCAAAAACGTACCTTTTATAATAATAATAATAATGTTCTTCAAGAGTTTTATTATTTTTTTATAAATTTATTGATTTAAAATCACGCTTTCTTTAAAATATTTGAATTTAAAAAAATGTTTCGTTTGTTTCCACAGATTTGCTTCGGATTTAATAGTAAATAATCACTTCATCATCATTAGTATTATTATTATTATTATTATTATTATTACTATTATTAATTTTACTATTATCATTATTGTTATTATTATTATATACCAAAAATCCAAGTATTTTCACAAAAACACACGCAAAATATTTTAAATCACAAACTAAACTTAAAAATGTAATAAAATAAAATATAAAAAATTTACTGTAAGAAATTATTATTGCATTACTATATTATTACATTAAATTACGTTTTACAACTGAATTGTATTGGAAGAAATAAAATAAGAAACAAAACTAAACAACTCACTAAACTTGTTTAACTCTAAGCTAAAGTAACTGAAGCCTAAAACAAAATCGGTTTTTTAGTTGCGCTTTTTTATAGTCAATTGAAAAAGAAACAGAAGAGGAAGAAGTAGAGGAAGAAGAAGAAGGAAAAGAAGAGGAAGAGGAGCAGGAAAAGGAACCTTTTTTGAGAAAATTTGTTGAAAAACAAAGCAAAATAAAAACTAGCGCAATAATTGCAAAGAAACTAACATTTATACATATAAACATATATATATATTTATATATAGATATATGTAAATATACTAATTAGTAATAAATACATATACTTATACTATACATATAATAATACTATAATAAACTACCATACTATATACTATAATAAATTGGAATACAAAAATCTACTTTATTTACTTTTCTTTTAACTGAACTTGTTTTAAAAACTTATCTAACTTAAAAACTAATAATTTATGTTTATCTAAGAACTTAAACAAGAAACTAAAAAAATGGGTTTCCCTGAAAAGAAAGAATAGTTTATATATTTAAAGACTAAAAACCTAAACAAAAACAATTAAATGAATTCGAAGAATGTTCACGAATAATAATTAGATTAAAGTTAAATTTTTCAAAGAATTTAATTACAAAAGACGAACAAAAGCAAACAAAATTATAGCTACAACAAAAATAACAAGAACAACAACAACGAGAGCATCTTCAAAGGAAACATTATTGATTTGTTGTTTTTGTTGTTGCTTTTGGAAGCGCCGACAAGTGCATTAATTATAATAAAACTTAAGAAATCCAATGAAATAAAATAACAACAAATTTAATTAAGAAAATTCATATATTTTGTTTCCAACTAAAACTAAAGTATTTATATATGTACATACACCATACACATACAAGTACATAAATAAATACATACATCAGAATAAATAACTTCTGAATATAATAAAAATAGAAAAATACAAGGAAAAACCATGTTGTTGTTATTTTTCCCACGTTGTTCTGCTCTTCAGTTTTCCCTCCTCTGATTTATTATTATTATTATTACTTTTACAGTCGAATTTAATATTCAAAATAATTTCACATTCATTTTTATATCCAAATATATTGAAAAAAAAGACATTTTCATTATTTATTACGTATTCCATTTGATGGAGTCATTTTCAAGTTCGAGAGACTATCATTGAATCTACCATCATTGAAGTGATCATCATCGTAATTTATTGATAACTAAATTTATCATTATTGTATTGATTATCATGGAGCCATTGAATTGATTATCGTTGAGACTTTGAATAGATCTTCATTGGATTGATTATCATCATCAGTCATTCAATCGAGTCATCATTTTAACATTCAAAGCAAATCGAGTCAATCCATCGATTTAACATATTGTTTAAATTTATGATAAAAGGTTTTTATTAAAATAAAATTACAATATAATTGTTTTTTTTTAATATTCCATTATAAACACACTGAACTGCAAAACTTATGCCTTAAATTAGCAACAAAAAACACAAAAAAAAAACAACACTAGTAAAATAAGAATAATAACAACAATAATAATATGTAATAATTATTATTATTGTGTCGTATTTATTGATTATAATAATAATATTGTATTATTTACTATTGATAATAATTATAAAAATAATAAAACCAAATAAAGAACTGAAGATTTAAAATCTGATAAAATTAATACAAATTCCAAGTCAATAAAAAAATCACTTAAAGACCAATTTCGTAAAATTCGCAACTTCGAAAATTTGAAAAACACTCGAATTTTATTAATATTATAAGCAAAGCAATTCGAAATTTCAATAATAATAAAATTTAAATTGAATAAAAATTAAAATAAATAAAAACAAAAGAAAATAAAATAAAAAATAATTAATTAAAATTAAATTAAATCAAAATAAAGTAAAATAAAATCAAATCAATATAAATACGAATATATTGTATACACATTTAAAGCACATACAAATACATAGCAAAGATGTGTATGTATGTAAAATTGAAAATTCAAAAGTTTCGCATATTTCTGTTAAAATAGTTTAAATACTGAATACTATTTTAAAGCTAATTCAATTTATGAAGCCTCAATAAGAAGTCTCTAAGAACTCCCTTCCATGAATTGTGAGCACTACGAAAACACTTGTGAGTACTTGTGGGCTCCATTTGAGTACTTGTGAGCTCTATTCAAGTACTTGTGAGCTCTATTCGAGTACTTGTGGTCTAAAAGAAGTCTAATGAAGAAGAAATCATAAGAATCTTTATAAAAATACGTTTGTAATGTACGTTTATTATTCATCATAGTCTGTAAAAAAGATTCTATTCCATTAAAAAACTTATTTAGAAGTAGCGATCGTTTTGTTTAAGGTTATAAAATACTTATTTATTAAAAAATTATATAAATAAAGGTATTGAATTATAATATACAGGGAGGGCCATCGATTGGTTTCTTTTTATTATGATTTCATTCCTTTTTTTAAATTTCAGTTTATTTTAATGAGTCATTTTAAAAAGAAACCAACAGATGGCCCACCCTATATTAACATTTCTCAAATGAAAATTTCGAGAAATAATGAATTCTTTCATCATAAAGAATAAAATAAATTATGTTCTATCCTCCCAGTCTTTCTCCCCTCCTTCCCTTACCTACAAATAACACTTGACTACAAAATACAAATATTTTCATGGTTTAAAATCCTAGAGTGATGCAATAAACAAACAATAAAAAATGTGTTTCATTTAAAATAAGTTTGTTGCTGGACAAGAACAATTATCAAGTAAAAGAAAAGAATGAAGCATTGTTTGAAAAATTAAGCTTATTACAAAATAATAATATTAATGATAATAATAATGAAACCGTGTGAAATGAAATGCAATAACAAAGAACACAATAAAGAGAAAACAAAAGAAGAAAACTTAGGAAATAAGTTCGGGAAAAATTGAAAAGCTTACAAAATAAAATAAAATAGAGAGAAAAAATTGTTAGAGTGGAGAGGAAAAAATAGAGAAAATATTTTGAATTAGAGAATTGAAAAAAATATGTATGTAGCTAAGGTTGGATTTACTGACACGATACGATGATGTGCTTATATAAAATGAGATTTAAGATTAATTAAGCTGAAGAAATAAAAACAAAAACTACAGAAACAAACAAAAAAAGCTTGCACTTATTTCGAATAAACTAAGAAAAATTTTAATCCTTTTCTTAGTTTCATTTAAAGTTTATTTAGTTTTCATTTAAAAGGGTAGATGATTTATAGTACGTACATATGAATGTATATATGTATTACATTTCTTCACACCTTATAAATCGAAAAAAACACTTATTTAAAGGCAATGTCACATCACTGCAAATTGAGTGCATGCTTCTTGTTTGTTGTTTTTTTTTGCAGGAATCAGTTGCATCATCTTTCAGCTGTCATTTTTTAAGCTCTTATTTACTGTCACTATAACGGCTGCATTACAGAGATGACCGGCGTCATTTTAATACTAGTTTTCGGTGCACTTAAATTACTATCGCTTCCGGAGAACACTCACACCCACATCTACATCCCCAACCAAAAGGATGACATCCAGTATTATCCACTGCCACGCTTCTGGACTTCCACTGGGTTCTGTCCGGCCGGCGAAATCGCTAGCAAAGATATGAGAGAAGCGTTGCTTTCAGACGCAATGCATCTGAATCTCCGTTATATTGCTGCGCTGCCGATTGGAGGCGTGACACACGTCCGCATACACTGGCTGCTGGAATTAATCGACTTTGTGGCATACACACAATCTGGTGTTCCTATCTATGATTTTTCCACTTTGGATGTGTTCATAACAAAGCTCGATGACCTGAATTTGTTGCCGGTCATTGAGTTCATGGCTAATCCAGGTGATGTATTCATCAATAATCCAACCCGAAACGACTTCTTTTGGGAGGATTTCAGTTTTCAGCTGGTCAAACATTATGTTAGTAAGTCGATGTTGTTAGTTGAAGTTTTTGCTTTGCAATAAATTAATGATTTCTTTGATGAAATGCAGATACTTTGGGGTCGAAAAAGTTGCTGAGATGGCGGTTCGAATTGTGGAATGAGCCGGATGTGGAGAACTACAACAGGCTGAATTTCACTTTGGAAGGCGAGCGGGATAAAATAAGCCGGAACTAGATCTTTTGACTTTCTTCATTTTCGTTACATTAGATTATATAATCTATGCGACAGCGTTGCGCAAAGGTCTCGAATCTGCGGGACACCAACCAGATAGGAGTTTACATTTTCCACTCCGTGGACCAGCCGGTCTTTTTAAGGCTCTAAACAAACATCCACTCTGCTGGGGCATTCTCGAATACTGCAATGAAAATTTGGCTCAGTGTCCACTGGAGGTTCTAACATATCATCGCAAAGGCAACGGCACCGTAGAGCAGCTGATGTCAGAGTCTACTGCATTGCTAAAGGACGTCTTCCAGCGGTACCCGAATCTTCGGCACTTATCTTTGGCAAACGAGTGAGTTTTCAAGCCATGCTGACACAAGTCGGTGCGATACGGTAGCGGTAATACCGCAACACCTGATATTTAAATCATGCACACACACATCAGTGCGGTAACTTATAATCGAGACTTTACCGCTATCGTCCGGTTTCATTCTGTGAATTTCCCAAATTGGTTTTCTACATTTCTTCCGTTTCAAAATTATATAGAAATTTATCGATTTATGTTTATTTATTAATTGTGCTACTTTTAATTACCTTATTTACTGGTATTACTAAAAAAAGCTATCTTCCAACCACACAGCGAAGCTGATCCCATTTCTGGTTGGTCAACAGCGCGTCCCATGCAAGCCGACGTCCGTTATGCACACGCCTTAGTCTCAATCATTTTGCAGCATTGGAGCGCCGTGCAGCGACAGAAGGATCTGTTCGCTCAGCTCGAGTCGCTCAGTCATGACAACGCTTTCCTCAGTTACCATCCACATGAATTCACCCAGCGCACACTACTCGCTCACTTTCGCATGAATCAAACCCACCCGACTCACTCACAATTCGTACAAAAACCCGTTTATGCTGCACTAGCTTTGATGGCAAAGTTAGCTCCTTTTGCCGCAGATGTAGAGCAGCTCCGGACAGATGATGACGATGTAGTAATGTTATTAAAAACAATCAGCGACAGCGAAAATTCCTCACCACTCTTTCTCAGCTGGTTGATTCTATCACCGGAGAATAACACAGCGCATCACCGAAGCATCACATACAACATTGAGAAGCAACTTCCTTCGTCATTAAGTGACAACGAAAGCCGCTGTTACGGTTTTATTGTGGAACTACTAGAACAACAGCGAACCGATCCTGCTTCGGTGTGGCAGGAGTACGAACAACCAGCGTACCCAAATGCTACGGTGCGTGAAGAGATGCGTCGTAGTCAGACGCCTTTGCTACATTCGATGGGGCGACTGGAGTCGTTGTTGCAATCGCTATTCTTACTGCGACTTCCAATTGATTTTAGACAGCCTTGGATTTTATTACTGCGACTGTGTTCAGATCTGATGCCGCCTCCGATCGCACCACTGCATCTGGAAGCTACGGAAATAACACACGGAGAAGTTTTACTAACCTGGCGTGAAACTCAACAACCATCATTGAATTGCCTCCAAACTTATGAGGTGTGGTTCAAAGCAAAGTCGATTTCTTTTTTGCCAAGCACTTGGATAGAAATAACGAAAGGTTGGCATGTACCATTTCCAAGTTTTCACTATGCTCCCCATGATAAAGTGGTTAATGGTATGTATATTAAGGATTAACCAGAAATAATCTATTCTTTTCGCTTTTTTTTTTAGGATTCTATCGCGTGCGAGCTGAGGACATTTTTGATCGATACAGTAAATACTCGCAGGTGCTGGAGTACATCGAGTTGTAATTGGAATTTGCAACTTTATTGAGGTTTTAAAACTTTACATTTCTATTGTTAATGGCTTATAAATTAGTTTTTATATAACATAGTAATACATCATTTTATAATAATAAAAAAATATAAAAAATTAAATTTTAAACAGCAAAAAGAAAAAAAGAACTTAGTAATACTTTAATTATCTTAACTTTAAGCTTTGTGAAAAACCAAAGGCAGCTTGATTGTTCCAGCTAATCCGCTTACTTAAGCATCCAGCATTAGCCATTTTTCGTTAATGTGTTCTATTTGCTTGGTCAAAATAGGATTTCGTACTCGTATTTTTACCTCTAATTTGCCACCGACAGCTTTCCGACCTTCCATCAACTGCAAAAATACCACATTATTTTCAATCAAAATTCAAATAACAAACCCGATATAAACAAAGTTATTAACATACATCGAATGTATCGTGTATATCGCACTTCGTCTCCAGCGGCTGTAGCTTGACGTTGACGGTGCCAATAAGTATGTCTGAGCGAAGGAATCCGCTGAAACAACACAGGGGCAGTATACGACTTAGTCCACAACAATCAAAACGGCATCTAATTTTATGGTTTGTTATGCATTTACATATGAATTATGTACACAATCAAGCGCATGTTCACAAGCATTAAATGTAAATTTTTGTTTAATTAAGAAAGGAAATGAAAAGCATATACAAAGCAAAGCATTTACAACAGATCAGAAAAGTTCGATTCGTACATATATAAATTGAAGATTGTAAATTACATAAATTGACAAATTAACGAATTTGAAACGATAGAAAGTAGCGATTATTTAGGAAAAGCAGCAACTCTAAAAGCAGCAGCAGCTATCAATTGTTTTTCTGGTAAACTTACCCCCGAGAATAAACCTCAAATTTTACTCCATGCCGTTTAAAAATGCGTTGAAATTGACGATTACCACGCATAATGTCCACTTTAAAACGCTGATCATAATCGGGGCTATCCGCGTCTCTTACGATGGAGGTTTTTGTTTTGAAAACTTCCTCCTGTAAAAATTTAAATATTAAATAAATTACTTTTAAATAAATCAAATCCTCCATACATCATTATGTTATTTTTTTTTTGTAAACCTACATTCAATAGAGGAAACTCAATTTTAACATAAGTATCGACATCCTTTGGATTGCTAACATTATAAGTGATGCCACGTACAACGACAATTTCCAATTCGTTGTCAGTAAGATCTGTGTTGCAATGTACAATGTTAAAATTTTTCTTTTCGTAATGAAATTTTGGTAAAGCAAAATTTTTTCGCTTTGAATAGCGCACTAAATCCAAATCTTTTTGTACAGTTAATGCTAGATTTTCGAAACGATTCATTCCAGCGATATCACCCATAGCTTTATGATGATCTCTAGGTTTATTAGAAGAGAAAAAAGGCAGATTGTTTGCGTTAATGATTGTCTTAAATAACCACGAGAAAGAAACCTTGTATTCTTGCACATCATCAACTGCTTGACCAGTTGTTCTTCTATGCGAATGCCAATGTCTGAGATGTCATCATTTGGATCGCAGTCATCAGTGGTTACAATTGCAAAAGAGGCTTCAAGATTATCGCGCTGAGATGGCGGCACAGGCAACTGTAAAAAAATAAGCAGAAATACGATAAACAAAACACAAATAATTGCTATTTTAAACGAACCGAATTCAAGTCCACAGGCAGTCCACTGCTCGCCGCATTTAACAATGCATCGAAACCTTTGAATATTTTTAAATATTCCTTCGCTTGATCGATTTCACCAGCTCTCTTCGCTTCTATAGCTGCTACTTTGAATTCGTTTTGCCGTTGAAGTAGAATTTTCATCTGTTGTTCGGCCAAATTGTTCGCTTGCTGATTGCCACAAGTGCGGGTGGTTAGCTCTTGTTTGGGTGAGACGCCTTGTGTTGTTGACTGCGTGTCTGGTGAAGTACCTCCGCCTGTTACTGGCGAGGTACCTGGTGATGTTGAAGTTGTGGATTGAGGTGATGGAACTGGTGGCGATGGCTTTGTATCAGATTCATTTGCTCCACCCGTTGGCAAAGGTGGAAAACCCGGTGGTACTGGCAACTCATCGTATGCTACTGAACGTCCAGCTTTGTGCTGTTTAATAGCATCTTCGTACTGTTTTACAATGCGTCCAAAGCGACGTGCTTTACTCGAATTTCCCTCAGTTTTGGCAGCTTCTTCCACGGATTTATACTTCTCCAGTCGCTGCTGCAAAGCTTCAAGTATGGACGTGGTCGAAACTGATTCGGCCGGTTGGGTTTCAGCAGTTTCAGTGCTGGGTGCAGGAACTACTTCAGAAGAATTACTAGCAGAAGCGGCAGCTTGCATTTTTGCCATGAATTCTAAAAATTGATCAGGAGGTGGTGGCATGTCGCTTAAATCTACTTCCTGACCATCTACACACATTTTAATAACCATATCGAATTGCTTTACCACTTTGAGAAACTGCAGAGCACTCGCCGTGTCACCAGAACGTTTATAATTTAATGCGGCCGCTTTGTATTCCTTTTGACGCGCCTGAAGTTCTTCTATTATGGGGTTTTTAGTATCTTCGGCATTCGGCTCTCGTTGCTGATCTTTTGCAGGTTCCGTTGGCTGAGGTGGAGTTGACGAAGTTGCTTCTTCCGGAGGCACTGCTGGTTCACTGTCTGGTATTGAAGGCGCTGTTCTGGTAGGCACAATGGGAGGCAATGCTGAGTTATCTGCCGCAGAGTCGTCCGTATTTGTTTTGGCCTCTGGCTTCACACTAACCACAGGCGGAATGTTGTCTACATTTATCTCCTTACCGGCTGTTGCTTGTTTTAACAAGTCCGTCAATGTCTTGAGTCCTCGAGTAAAGCGACGTGCTTTGGCGGATTCGCCAGCTGCCTTAGCTGCTGACTCCGCTTGTTTATACATTTCAATGCGTTCCTTAATCACACTTGCCGTATCAATAGTAGTTGTAGGCAAAAACATTTGAGGTGCTTCATTGTCAACCGCCGCCGTTTCAGGATTTTCCGGTACTGCTCTTGCCTCACCATCTTCATTTATCAATTCACCGCCCGTGATGACATTTAATTCACTCAACAAATCAGGATCATTTTCATCGTCTCCAGATAACTCCTCATCACTGCCAACATCCCGCAGACTTTCAGCAACCATGCGATCCAATTCTGAGGGCGGCAAAATCTTTGGTTTCGGTTTTGGCTTAGCTCTGCCACCACCTCCACCAGCTATTGCCGCTAGTTCTGCCTCCAAATCACTGTCACCATCATCATTGATACCACCCATAGGATCGAAGTCATCGGAACTTTCCGTGAATCCAAACTAGAAAAAATGACTCATAGACAAACCAGTGCGCAAATGTCCTCCAAACGGTCTGGCACTTACCTGCGACAAATCGTGGTGGCGTCGTTTGGGCGGATCTGGTTTTTTACGGGAGAACATATTTTTGTATAGTTTTTAGTTTTTGTTTAAATTGATTCAATAATTGATTAACTCTACCGAATTTACGTCAAGTTTGAGAAATTTTACTCAATGCCGTCATTCTTCGATAAAAAACGATTGTTTTGAATAAAAAGATATTGCTTGTGTTGCCATATTACGAAATTAACATGTTAATAAGTTTGTAATATGTTCTGATAATCAAACAGTGGGTACTTCTGGCCAATAAGAATTACCATTACGGAAAAAGTAAAGAATAGCTAACGGCCGGTGACACTAAATCGTATATGCTCGATTACTTTCTACTTCTATTCGGTGATCATAAGCACACTCAGATGTTTTTTTTGTTCTTACCGTTAGGTGTGTTCATTTCCCAACAAGACAGCTATTCCATGGAAGTCAATCAACTAAGAAAAGTTAGATATATTCTTAATTCGAGATGTATGAAGTACCGCTTGAGATTACATTATGTATATATATATAATTATTACATATATATATATAGATGCCTGAAAGGTGATGTAATAAAGCCTTTCTTTTGACCTCAAAAATCGATCATATTCAGCATCGCAATAATTTGGAAGAGATGTCGAAAAATTGTATGGCAGCTCCTGTAGACCACAATCAGCTGGTAATGTCATAACAAAATAACATAACCTGAATAATATTTACAGAATTAGAAATGCATTAATGAGCAACAGAAAATTGTTAAATTCAACAATCGCAATTATGGCTAACAAGAAGCCCACTCGTGATTTGTTGCGTATTATCTTCGACAACTTTATTAACTCTTTGAAACCACGTCAAATACGTGGAAAATACATGGGTGAAGACTACTTTGGCAACAAATACTACGAGATACCAGCGAATCCATCGATTGGCAAACGTCGGCCCTCACGATGGTTTGAGCCAGGAGATAAAAATGCATTCGATCAAGAGCTTACAGCGGAGTGGGAAGCGTGGCTGCGTGGACGTCGTGATGTGCCACCAACTCGTGAGGAGCTTGTGCAAAATTTGCAAATAATGGAGTTTAAAAAAAGTAATGCAGCTAAGCTCGATGTGCTGTACGCCAAGAAGGATGCCGATGGCAAGGAGCTAGTAAAGGAGCCAGAAACTGTTGGTACGTTCCCTAAATATGATGACTATGAAATCATACCCGGCAAGGATCCAGCTGCAAAGCCCTAATTTGGGAAATTGTTCTCTAGTCAAGTTAATTATTAAAGTAATGTTAAACGTTTATTTCTTTAGCAATAAATATAAATATCCAATGTATTTAACAAGGCTAACGTCCGCTGTGTGTTTACCAATCGTCTAAATCTAAATCCTTGACTATATCAACACAATCACCCACATCGTCCTCCACAGGGACTTCAAACACCACATCGTCTTCTGCTGCGGTAGCCGAAGATGGCTTTTTCATTTCGGTTTTCTTCTGCTTTTTCACTTTTGGCAGCTCCTGCTCTTCGTCATCGCTTCCATGATCTTCAACAATCGGCAGCCCTGGAAGATCATCCTCTCGATCAGTGTCGGAGTCTGATGGAAACAGTTCCACTTGTCCGTCCTCAGTTTTGATAGACATGCCTTTAGTCACGGTTGGCTTACGTTTAATCATCGGTATATCGTAATCGTTGATATCGCCAGTGTTTGCTGCTTGTCGGCGTTTCTTAGTCTCGTGTGTCTTCACCCAGCTGCTGTAGTAAATGCTTAAGGGTGTAGACTTATTGCGCACTTCAGTCTCCCAAGCTTTTACCTGAGCCAAGTCCTTAAGCCCGAATGTAACCTTTCGCCGCTCATTCTCAATGAAGCGCGAGTTGTCTTGTATTTTGTCGAGCAACTGTTTGATTTTACGTGAGTAGTTAGCGTTCCTACACTCCTTTAGATAGTGCTTCAAAGCCATTACAACAGGTACTACCAGATCACTATAGGCAAACGAACTGGACTCATGCGCTAAATATTCAAGTGTTAGACCACAAACCTGCTCAATCACTTCATCGCGAAAACCGTTTTCGGACAACTGAGTCTTATTTAGACGTAATACGCATGTAAATTGCATTGGTTTCATTGACACAACCGTATGCTTACGCTGGAAGGTGTTGCTCTTCAGTACTTCCAATATAAATGGTAACACAGGAATGAATGTGCTGGTCTCTTTGCTTAGTGAAATAAGCGTTTGTAAGCAATGGAAACGTACCGGGAAGTACTGAGCAGTAGGAATCAATTTTATAACGCCGGTAATGATGGTCACCAAAGGATATATAAGCGGTTGCAACTGAGATTTGTTAGAAGTTGTAGTTCCGAGTAGATCCGCCCACAGGCGTATAGAGTTTATGTATTGCCAATTGTAAACAGACTGGAAACTGTTCTTCTTCTTTAAGATGACAGCATTACGCAGATGAATTGCCAATTGACGAATGTATAGGAAAACATGTTGATAGCTGACATTCAGATCAAGAGCGAACATCTCGACCAGGGAGCGGCGCATGAAATTGATGGACGGCAATGTGTTGGGCGACACAAACTTAGAGTTGCGCACATAGGAAAGATACATGGCTTTTAGCACATGATTCAGCATGGAGACCTTAAGAAGTAAATGGAATTAGAAATGAAAACATAACTATAATAATACGAGTACATCTATATACATATCAAGTAAGGTTGTTATTTAATATACGAGTATATATGTTTCGTTTATTTTTATACCTGCTGATTGCGCGTTATTTTCAAAACACACAGAAATGCGAGCACTCGGACTGTTTCATCCGCAGTCGCCCAGAGGACAATCAGCCGCTTTAATATAGTTTTGCCAATGTTGGAGAATGAAGCAATCATGGGGGCCATTTGATGTAGATGTTTTAACAAAACCGACAGAATGTTGGGACTCGACACATTTTCAATTAGTCGTATCAGATCCATGAAGTAGTAACGTAAACATGCGCGAACTCTGGTCCACTTTTTAGTCTTGTGAAGTGGTGTTTTTGAGGCTGCAGTTAAACCCAGAACGCGTAGAATAGCTGGTTGGAGATGCAGTACACACAGCTGCACCACACCATTAAAAGTGGCGGCTCCCACCACCTTGAAGGCCGTATTGTTGGCTGCGTCGTCACCTGAAATGCTGGCTAAAGCAGAACTAAACGCTTGAGTTACTTTGCGTAGAATGTCGATTGGTACATTCGGTTTCTCCAACTGTATTTGCCATTGACGCAATAGATTCAGTGTTATTTTTTGTGTACCCCCTGTCATCGCTGCAGCTTCTTCGTCTTCAAAATCACTCTCATCACTGGCTACTTCCAAGTTTCCACTGGGATGGTGATACTTCTCTTCATCATCCTGCCCATCACCGTCTTCCTCTTGATCGTCATTGTCCTCACTATCCATTCCACTTTTTTTGTTTTCACCTGCGTTTTTTGGTTTTGTTTGTGGTTCATCTTCATCACTGTCATCGTCGCTGTCCAAGATATTAAATTCCAGCAGTTTCTTGTCGTTTTGTTTCAGGAAATTATAGAATTCAGGATCGATTTCTTTCAAGCCTTCTAAATCCTCCTTATGCGATTTTTTTGTTTTTTTCTGCTTCTTGCTTTTTTCTGGTGACATCTTGGAGTTTTTGGAGCTCTCATTCTTAACTTTTTTTACCTTTTGGACCAATTTTCCAGAATTCTTCTCGTTTGTATGTAATTCCTTCAAATGTTGCTTCGTTTTTGTTTTCAGTGGTTTTTTTGCCGTTTCATCTTTCTTTTTTTTTATACTAACCAGAGTTTTGGGTGTCAAGACCGTTTTCACATTTTTTCCCTGTTTCTTTAATTTCATTTTTAAATTGAAATTGTTTAAAAACAATAATAATTAATAATTAAACAATTGTGAAGAAAATGTGTACCGAAACCAATATATTTTGTGTCAGTTCAACATGTGCGTTTTTGTTGATGTTGCCATATTCTCCTAATTGAAAATTTTGACACTCATAAAGAGGTTAGCTATGGGAGATTTACAATAAAAGAATACAATTATTATTTTTCATATGTAGTGATGATTTTTCGCATATGATTTTATAGATACATATATCAACAGATGTGCATAACAGGCTTTTGGACTATGTATTTAGGTTCTTACCGTTATTTGTTACCATTATAAGCGAATTAGCTACTCAAATTCCGACAAAGGGTCGCCATTTTGGATTTGTGAGTGTTTCGAGGTCAAAGTATGGTACCTAATAAAATAGTTGCAATAAGGCCTATATTGCCTATAATTCAGGCATATACTATTATTTTCAAAATATCCCGGGTAAGAAATTATACAAATATTTGTAAAAATATAAGACTTTGCACTTGAAAGAACACTTCATTCTCGGAAAGGAATATATTAAGGTATTGAATATTATATTATATATATGAAAAGCTTACTATTTACATTTACAACGATATATAGTATGCTACATTTACATTTTTTATTAATATAATAAATTGAAGTTAATGGAAAAAAATTAAATTGAACACTCAAAATTAGCACCGAACAAAAATTTTTAATTTGAAATAGTAAATACTAATGTAATGTAATTCTTCAAAAGCGGCGCAGGCTTAAGTATTGAATAATGCATAAATAACACTTATTTTCAAATATTTGTGCAATATTTCAAAAATAAAATCACGAGTAACAGTTTAAAGATTTTTTAGCTTTAGTTTAATGATTTCACCTTTCTATTTGTAAAATTGAATTAAGTTTTTAAATATAGCGGAGGGTCATTGGAATGCATGATGAATCCATTACGATGTAAATACAAGTGCATCCATGATCAAATTAAAAATGTGTATCAGTTTCCGCTGTCAAAATCATTTGTTTTGGAATTTGCAATTTTATGTTATTTATATTTGTTTTCATTTTAAAATTCTAAAAACTATTCCCAACTATATAGAAGATTGTGGAATATATGTATAAGTGAAAAATGGCACTTCAATTGGTAGAACGCATTACCTTGACGTTGCGGACTCAGAAGTATGTTAAACTTTGTTTGTTTTTATGTTTTAACGAATTGTTAATTTTATTAAACAAGCCGTCATGTAGCTCTTTCTGGTTGGTACGCACGAACACAGTGTACTCAATCAAATCATCAAAAACATCCAGAGCAACCTCAACCGGAAGGCACATTGAAGGAAGTCAATCAACATAATCGATTAGCGCCCAGCTGGTGGAATGCTAGTGGGCCTTTACGTGGCCTCCACGCATTAAACGAAATAAGGTATAATTAACAGTCCCTTACAACTCATTCCTATTCCGAAAGCTATTCCTTAGAGTCCCCTTCATTCGCGATGGTTTGATTTCACGCGGTCGCATTGATCCATCTCTGGTCAAAACCATACGGGTTTTACAAGGACAACACATTCTAGAAGTTGGCTGCGGTGGTGGCATATTATCGGAGCAGTTGGCACGTCTAAATGCCAATGTGGTCGGTATAGATTTAGGTGAAGAATTGATTAAGATAGCTCGCGAACACCTAGCTAATGAAAGTCCAGAGCTGAAGCAGAGATTAGTGTATAAAATTGAGCCAGTAGACTTGCACGTTAAGGACCATTTGGAATGTTATGATGCGGTCGTAGTATCTGAAGTGCTGGAGCATATAGACGACAAAGTTTCCTTCCTTACGGCTTGTGTTCAGGCGCTGAAGGTTGTTAGAAAGAAGCAATCTATTGAGTAGTTCATTCATTAATTTCGTTCATTCTTATACAGCCTGGTGGATCAATCTTCATCACGACACTAAACAAAACGATACCCATGTGGGTTGGAGGTGTTTTACTTGGCGAATACGTATTGAATCTCGTCCCAAGGGGAACTCATCATTGGGATAAAATGATACCACCGGTTGATGTACAACGCATTCTCGATACATGTGAGTAAGTTTAAGGACAACTAAAATGATAATCAAATTTCTATCTTCCCGAACAGTGAATTGTCAAACTGTTCTCGTGAATGGCTCTACTTACGATTTTTGGTGCAACACTTGGCGGTGGATAAATTCTACAAGTATGTGTTATGCCTTGCAAGCAGTCAAAATGGAACCTTGTTAATAATGTTTTTACAAATAAAAATTGTAGGAAGCAAAAAATAATCTATTCTTTAATCAAAACTCGCCGTTCGTAGTACGAAGCTCTTTATCGGCGTCTATCCTTTTTTATTTAAACAATGTTTTAATTATGATTTTGCAACTAAAAGTTAGCAGAACGACTGCATTATTCCAAATAAATATGAGAATTAAACAAACACCTGCTATGTCTCCATCTTCTCGAACTGTCCCGTCCGGATGTGATGATCCGCAGCTAGCTCAAAAATTTTCTTATGGGTCGGACGGTAAATGATCGCAAGGTTTATTTTTCTTTTTTTTGTTTCAACTTGTTTTAGTTTGATTTAGTCACACGGACTAAAAGAGCTCTCAGGTTTTTCTTTTTTGGTTTTGTATTTGACGTAACTTTTCTTACACACCCGATTTTTATAACCCTAGTCCTCTTACAAATTTGTTCTTATTTTACTTATATGATTAATTTACGCAGCTAGATGAACAAATAAGACATTAATGGAAATAATGAAGGTTAAAGATGTAATTATAAGAAATTGAATAAAATATTTTTTTGGAGGATGCTATTTGTATGCAAAGGCATCTACATATGTTTAGTTGAAGATTTCTGTTTGATTTGTCTGCGCAGCGGTTAGATTACTATGACCTTTCGTACAGCCGGTATACTAATTTTCAGAGGTACAGTTGCTGGCGGTTATGTGCACCATACATTTTAACGGTACAAATTCTTTATATATATGTTTCTGATATTTAATGTTACCGACCAATAATTTTTATATATGTATGTATATATTTATATAAAGTATGTATATATTTATATATGTATATACATATTTATATATATGGAAAGATTTATATATGGAAATATTTATATATGGAAAAACTTGGGCACTTATCTTGTTTTGTATTTGTTCCGCGCAAGATCCGCCAAGTCTTTCCCTGTTTTACTGTTATCGTTCCTTATCCTTGTTCAAATCCAAGGTTTTAATGTCTCTGTTATTTTACTGTTTTCCAGGTGATCCTGTTTTGACTATTTAGTTTTTCTTTTTTAATTTAATTTATTTCCTCACTAAGTAAAGCTACCGATTTTGGGAATTTATCACTTATATTTAGATTTAGGCAAGATTTAGGCACCTCGACCACGCTGTGTTAGTATCATCCACCAAAAAAAAAGCTTCTCTGCCAAAATTTCATGATCGAACCGGTGATCGATCGCTATTTTGAAAAACTAACGTTACTTGACTACAGAATTCATATACTCTCCTTAAAATTGTAAGCCCTTCTTCTAACGTACTCTCACTACTTACCTTTTACTGTTTCACTAGTTTCCTCAGTATCAGTAAGTTGTTCGTATGATCATTCCACTAACTATATAACATTTTCTCATCATTTGTTGTTTTACATATAATATTCTATAATAATAATATTCATAATAATATTCATAATATTAATATTCATAATATATTCATAATAATATTCTGAAAACTTCACAAAGATGCAAAAAAGATGCAAATTAAAGGTTTCAATGGAGTTTCTAGATCTCAGATTGATTGATTCAGAATCAGAGATCTCGGAGATTGATCTGTTTGTGTTGTAAAAAACCTTCCTATTATTTCTGTTAACACCTTGTTCCTGTTAAAAAAAACGAATTTCTTTAAATCTTAAAATCTTTAAAATTTATTAATTTATTAATCTTAAATCTTAATAATCTTTCTTAATAATTATGTTTTTGTTCAATTTCGTTTCGAACGCAGCAAAAAATTACACTTAATTAACTATTTCGCATATTAATTAATAAATTGCATATAAATTGCATAATTAATTAATAATAATGCATAAAAATTAACTTAGTACCTTATTAATCTTTCGTACCGTACCGTAAACCTACTGTAAATTTACCGTACCGTTACAGTACCGTAAAAGTTTTTCAAAATTCTATGTTGTAAACCTCGTCCTAAGTTTAAGGGGGCCCGGCTTGACGACTTACAACAACAACATTTAAAATGTTTAAACAAAGTTTAAACAAAGTTTAAACAAATTTTTGTTGTTGTTGTATTTCTACGTTCTATGAAATATTTTCTACTTTTATAGCAACTTCTAATGCGCAAGAGTCCTTGTTATCGACAGAAAAAATACAATACAAAAATAAATGCTTTTGTATTGTAAAACTTACAATTTGTAAGTACAACGACATTTACAAGGGCATTTTCTAAGCACGGCAGGATTTTTGTATCCGGTTAGGAAGTAATTTTGGGGGATTTTTGGGCGGATTATGAGGCACAAACGGGACGTTAGACGATTAGACGATGGATTCCGCTTGTTCCATTATTGTACATCTTATAATCTAATCGAGCTAATCACGAGCTCACTCAACCTCTGCTATCAAGTTGTTCGTCAATACTATATATAGTTCAGGTCATATCATAAAAAAACTGCCCTCATATTTAACAAATAATTATTTTATTCCTTAATAATCGTTTATACATTCCAATTTCCAAACCGCTTCCGTGTACGCTCCTGAGTACGTTTGTGCAAAAAGTACTGCTTAATTAATTAATTAATTAATTAATAATAAATACGCTCTGTTAAATATTAGATCAATATTTCCAGTTTCCAGTTCGACTTAGTCGAGGCATGAACCACACTTTTTCTGTTCTCAAATCTGCATTTGCTTTGTTTCGCTAGACTGACGTAGAATGTGTTCATAAACTTTTGACAGTATGTGGGTGCGCGTTTTTTTTATTTTGTTTCAGAGAATCAGGTAAGAAAATTCTTTGGCTTTTTCTCAATTTATACGTCTTTTATTTTCAGCCGTAACACACCTTATCATGATCCAATGTAAATATTGTAAACTAATGGCCTGATTTTCAATAGACGATCGACATGATTCGTGTCGATTCTGCTTTGTTAACATTATGCTGTAAACACATAGAATGTAGCTCAGCTACAACAGTCTCAGCAAATTGTCAAAAATGTGCGCTGCTGAGACGCCGCAGAGAACAGAGGGTTCAAATTTTACAAAATCAAATCTGCAAAATCCATTCTAAAATAAAAAGTAATAGATAAATAAAGCTTAATTTAATATAATTATTATATAAAAACTCACACAGTACGATTTTGCCTCAAAATATTAACTCAAATGTTAAATACCATGTAAACAATCATAAAGAGAAGGAGAACAAGAGCAGCGACAGCGACAAAATTGGAAAATTTTCCAAAATTGTCGCCGGCATTGGCAGAGGCAGCGGCTACACTTTATTTTTTCTCGTTTTCCATAAGAGCCTGTGTAATTTTGACAAGATGCAGCTACATTGTCGCTGAGCTACATTCTATGTGTTTACAGCATAAAGCATTAACCACAACCAAGGCTACAGGCTACAAGATACTAACTGCAAAAGTAGCTAACTTCCAGCACTAACCTCAGTGCTTCCAGTGATAGCGGCGTGAAGCCAGCAGCAAATGTCAAAACACAAATCTTTTTATATGTAAAACGTAAACAAACACAAAAGAAGAAGAAGCATACCTACGCCGCCAGAGAAAAATAGAACTCGATCGACTGCAAGCGGCGTGAAGCCTAGCGGCTAGCTGCAAGATGCGTAGCGGCTAACCGCAGATACGTAGCGGCACTGGAAATCAATGTTTTTTTTCTTGTTCCCCATAAGAGCCAATGTAATTTTGACAGATGCCGCTTGTATCTTGTAGCCTGTAGCCTTGGTTGTGGTTAATGCTTTAAGCAAATCGTAAGAGTTTAGAAATCGCTCTTTAGAATCACGGGTACTATTGAAAATCAGTCCATAAATCGACCTGAATAGAAAACCTTATTACTCATATACACTGCTTGTTTACAAAGTTCAGCGACTTAACATAGAGAGAAGCTCATTATTTCAAAAACTTCACAGAAGATGTGCTGTCAATATTGAATTTTTGCCGAGTCAACGCTGTCGGAAAAAAATTTGTTTTGCCATTTCGAAGTGGCGGATTTAGTAAAAAAAATATTCTACCATAGAACAAGAATAATTTGAACACAATGACTATCATTACTCGGGTAATTATACAAATTTAATAGTTTCCTAATTAAAATGTAATCATTTCCTTCTGTCAGATGGACGTGGATGCAGTCTGCAAAGGTGAGGGATTTCGATCATATTATATACAAAAGATTGAAGAACTCCAGTTGATTGTGGCCGAAAAGAGCCAAAATTTGCGACGTCTGCAGGCACAGCGTAATGAGCTCAATGCTAAGGGTAAGAAGGATGGATTGGACATTTTACATCTAGGTTTTGTGTAAAATTGTAAAATACTTTTAGTTCGCATGCTACGCGAGGAACTGCAGTTATTACAGGAGCAAGGTAGTTATGTCGGAGAGGTGGTGAAGCCAATGGACAAAAAGAAGGTGCTTGTGAAAGTGCATCCTGAGGGTAAATTTGTTGTGGACATTGACAAGAATATCGACATCAATGATGTTACTCCCAATTGTCGAGTTGCTCTACGCAACGAAAGTTATACGTTGCACAAAATTCTTCCAAATAAAGTTGATCCACTTGTCTCTCTGATGATGGTCGAAAAGGTGCCCGATTCGACGTATGAAATGGTAGGTGGTCTCGACAAACAAATTAAAGAAATCAAAGAGGTCATCGAATTGCCGGTTAAGCATCCGGAGCTATTTGATGCTTTGGGAATTGCACAACCTAAGGGCGTTCTACTTTATGGACCGCCTGGTACGGGAAAGACTCTACTAGCACGCGCTGTAGCTCATCATACTGAGTGCACTTTCATACGTGTATCTGGTTCGGAGCTAGTACAGAAATTCATCGGCGAGGGATCGCGTATGGTGCGTGAACTCTTCGTGATGGCTCGAGAACATGCTCCTTCAATCATATTCATGGATGAAATTGATTCCATTGGCTCATCACGTATTGAATCTGGCTCAGGTGGTGATTCGGAGGTACAACGCACCATGCTGGAGTTGCTAAATCAGCTGGATGGCTTTGAGGCGACTAAAAATATTAAAGTTATAATGGCAACTAATCGTATTGATATCCTGGATCCGGCATTATTGCGTCCCGGCCGAATTGATCGTAAGATTGAGTTCCCGCCACCAAACGAAGAGGCACGCCTTGATATTTTGAAGATTCACTCCCGTAAAATGAATTTGACACGTGGTATAAATCTGCGCAAAATTGCAGAGTTGATGCCTGGTGCATCTGGCGCCGAAGTAAAAGGTGTCTGCACCGAAGCCGGTATGTACGCCCTGCGTGAACGTCGTGTGCATGTCACGCAGGAGGACTTCGAAATGGCCGTTGCTAAAGTGATGCAGAAAGATTCCGAGAAAAATATGTCCATTAAGAAGTTGTGGAAGTAGATGCAATCGATCAGATGGCGAGAGCTCTACTTCAGATTTGTGTATTTCTTATATTATAGTTTTTAAAAGCGTTGAATAAATTGCGCAGCATATTGATGTTTAAAATACTTCTACTTTGAGTTTTCTTTATCTTCAAACTTCAATTTAAAGAAAAAAATATGACGCAATTGTTTTTATAATTAAAAAATACGGAAAATTGTCGGACTTTATTTTGTGAAATTACTCTGTACAATCGGGAAATTAATTAAAGGAAATCATTTCAACTGAAGCTGTAAGTGTTCAAATGTAGTTTTCCAAAAATTGGCAAATTTCTGCATCATCAGCTACGTCCAAAAATGTCTGCCCGTTGACGTCACGCAATGCTTTGTCCGCACCATGTTTTAACAAGACCTTTACGCACTCTAGATGAGCACAACTTGTAGCATAGTGTAGCGCTGTTTGTCCTTCGGCATCTTGCAGGTTCACATCGGCTCCCCGTTCTAGGAGAAATTCTAGAATCTCGACAGAATTGCGGTCGGTGGCCCAGTGTAGGAGGCCCAGACCATGCGCATCCAACTGATTGACCTCTTCGGTGGTGAGTATCGCCCGCAAACGTTGCATGTCTCCTTCTTTAACGTAATCAAAGCACGTCTTCTCGTGCTCTGGAACTTTTATGTTCTCTACGGACGGCAAAGAGTGCACCACCCAGTTGTAAATCGATTTTTGATCTTGCCTTACTCGCCATTTCGGATCAACCTCCGTTAGTTTTGCCACATACAATCGCTTAGCTTCTGTCGCAGGCATGGAGCCTAATCCACGCCAAGTATTCCATTTGACAAGCTTTTTCAAATCAATCATGATTGGCTTTGGTGTATTGCACGGGCCTTCGATGGACTGTTTATAAAGAGCGTAGAGTTCGAGCTGGACATTTTTCGGGTACATGGAGTGCGAGTGCTGTACATGTTTGTTTGCTTGAGTAAATTCCGCATCAAGGTCGTTGATATCTTCATCACTTTCGGAAAAATCAGACATATTCTCCTTGTATTTTTTGTTTGTTCGGTATTTTCTTATAAATGTTAATAAACTAATAGGCTACTGAAAAGGTGAATAGGCTTCCTAGGATTTCTGTATCTTGATGTAATTGCCCTCAATCACGTGCCCCTGTTCGTTCTCCAGTTTCTCTAGAGTCGACAGGTCTGTAAGTTTTACAAACCCGTAGCCCCGGGAAAGGCCGGTTTTTTTATCGAACACCACGTTGGCCGATACGACTTTGCCAAATTCTGCAAAGTACTTTCGTAGTTCCAGATGACTCACAGTCCAGGGCAAGTTGCCGACGTAGATCTTATAGAGTTGTTTGGACGCTCGGATTGCACTGGCCATTTGTTAATGTCAGGTTACAATTGATGGAGGACTAAAATTAGCGAAATTTAATAAATTTCTGAAAACACTGCTTAAAATTAAATTCTAACCAAAATTAAAATTAGCAATAACGTTAGTGTTGGGAACTATCGAATAAAAACTATCGTGTTATTCGATATTCGATTAAATTTATTCGATAGCTTTAATATTCACATAATTCGGCAGTTTTACTAAAAACAACAGTTATTAAATGATTTTCTGAATTACTAAAAACTATTGAATTGCCTATCTTAAGATGTATCTGTATGATTAATTTGATAAATAAGTAAAATAATAAACTTTTTCGATAAATGTGCACTGTTCAAGATTTCAAGGCAAATCAGTGGAAATTAATATAATAATGTGTTTAGTTCCAATTTAAAAGTAAAAAATACAATTGTGAAAATAGGTGAGGCATCGAAAAATTTGGCGTTGAGCTGTACTCGTTAGTTTTAGCATTTCAGAAAATCATTCGATATTGTATTATTTCGATTGTTATTTGAAGAAATATTATACATATGTTTATATAAAATATACAAACTTCCACGAAGAATATAATGTGTGAAAAAATAATTTGATAGTTAAAATAATTCATTCACTAAACATCGATAGTCGAAACGAACTGTCAAAATTAAGAAATAAAATGTGCAGAAAATTTAATGTGTGGCGTTGTCAGCTACATAAATCAGAAGTCATAATGTTTTCATTTCATTAAAGTTGTATATGATTCTTAATTCTTTTTCAGGGACTTTTAATTAAATTATTTTCTGTTTATATTGCAGATAACAAAACTACAACAGTTAAATGGGAATATTAATACTTATTCGAAAAAATATCCAAGCTGAAAAGCGTTATATCTTGAGAACTCTTGTGGAAATTCTCATAATCATAATATTTCATATCTATATAATAATCAATTCAATACAAAGTGCCAATACCACTGATAATAATGAACAAGTACAAATTAATCAAGCAGCCAAATTGGATGATTTTTCATTATTAATGTGAGTACTGAGATGCTGATTATTTAAGGATGTTTTAAATACGTATAAAGAGAATTATTATAGAGAGAACGTTTATTTTGATTAGAAAAGAAATTTTGTTTACAGTTACAGTTTTTAGTTTAAGTTAAATATACGAGTATGTATGTATGTATATTCTAAAATATTAAAATTATGATAAATTTTTCTTTAAAGGTTTCGATAAATTTTAAATGATTTTTGCAAAATTAAAATAATTTCGACAGGAGCAAAGGATCTGTGGATCCAGCTACTCTTCAGTTATTGTACACGCCCGATAATGCATTTACAAAGGATATTGTCGATGGGGTTTCTCAAGCCTTGAAACTAGCAAATCCGATCGGCTACCAAACCGAATACGAGTTGAAAAGTACATTCGATCAGAGCAAACATTTGGCTGGTATCGTCTTCGACAAGGACATAACCGCCAATTCCAATAATGTGCTGAGGGTAGCAATTCGTTTTCCCCATGAATTTCGTACCGTCGATCCCAACGAAATTAGGAACAAGTTTTGGATGACGCGTTGCTCGGGAATTATTTCAAAATCGGAGGACTCGAATAAAGATGATGCTGGCATTGATCTGTATATTCGAGAGGGTTTCCTTCAGCTGCAGCATCAAATTTTTATAAAATGGATGGGTACTTTGCCGGCCAATGATGAAACGGTCCCACCCGTAACAGCCAGAGGAGTTGCTAATGAGTTCCACGGCGACTGCAACAGGGCGTACCATGCACCGATAAGTTCATTATTGTACTACTTTTGTTTTCTGTACCCGTTTTTGAATTTGGTTCAGGTATGCTCAAACATAGTGGCATCGAATTATTTTCCCCATCCCCCTACTTAACCGTTGTTCTCTTCTTTCGCTCCACAACAGCGTTTAGGCAGAGAACGTGAAAGGAATGTTTTGGCATATCATCGGAATTATGGCATTAAATATTGGAAACACTGGGTGGCACATTTTCTGGTGTCTTTCTTCCATTTCATGGTTCTTTGTGGTATTCTTGTGATAATAATTAAGGTACGTTCCCAGTTTATGAACAGTTTAGGTCCATTCTAATTGGTAACAGAAAAAGTGGTCTCTCAGAGGGTTGCAAAGATTCATCCTAAGGATCATGAAAAGTTTCAGGATGTCTTAAAATTGAGGAAAAACTTACTTTGATTTATTTTTTTATTTAAATTTCATTTTATCTAAATTTCATTTATTTTCTTTTCGAATCGTACTTATTAATTAGGCCAATGTTTTTATTAATTTATTTAATCAGTGAAATACAATACAATAATATATTATTAGTATTACAATGTAATGTATGTTTCTACTTTTGCTTCTTCTTTTTAAAATAGGTTCCGTGGATCTCTTCAGGGCCCAATTCAAATGCCAACGAATGGAAGATAATTCTATTTCTCGCACTTTACTCTTCTGCTCTTATAGTCACCGCCATGACTATTGTTTGTATGTTGGTCAATACAACCAACTGCCTGCTGTTCGGATTCTTTGTGTGGATCACATGCTACTCCTTGTTTATTATTTTAATCGAATACTACAGAAAGACGCAATTAGGCTGGATCATCGTTTCCTATCTGGCGTTTTTCAATAATGCCCTCGACCGTGGGACAAGTATACTGAGGGACGTCAGCAGTAAGGATTTCTTAGAAGACTACATCTCTCTGGTCTGTGGTCTCCTCGGCAACATGTTGTTGCATTTGACTTTAATGTGGCACTTTCAACACTTTCGTCCGGGTCGTTATGTGCAACGCAAGCCGTACAACTTCCTGAAGTTGCGCAGTCTGTGTTCTCGTATGCAAAGGCGCAGAGATAATATTATGAGAACACTCACCATCACCGAACGCACACCGAGTTGGAATAATTTCGAAAATCCGCCTGTTGAATGCGACACTGTCGTCAAGCTGGTTAACGTCTGCACCTTTCACGATCCTCAGAAGAAGTTGAACCATCTGCAGAAGGTCTCGTTGCGTGCCTTTCGCGGCGAAATAACGGCACTGGTGGGACATAACGGCAGCGGCAAGACGACAATATTATGCATCATTGCAGGATTTCGACAGCCGGAAGCTGGAAAAGTGACCATCAACGACTACAGCGTCTACGAGGAGTGGACCCGCGGTTATATCGATGTGTGTTTCGAGCAAAACCCATTGTTCCATTTCCTTACGGTATCGGAGACGCTGGAATACTTCATCAGCACCAAGTTGGGAAAGAAGGATGAGGAAAAAGTGAAACTCGAGAAGAGGAAGTGGCTACAGCATCTGGCCCTGTCGGTGCCGGATGAAAACGTACGCGTGTACAAGCTTAGCTTCGACCAAGCTCGCTTACTCTACTTATGCTGCGTGCTCTGCTGTGACACTGAAGTGATTCTCCTGGATGAACCTACGATGTACATGAGTTTCAAAGAGCGTTTTGCTTTTTGGGAAATAGTGCGCCAGGAGAGGCCGAAGCGTGCTATTATCGTGGCAACCAACTCAAACGAGGAGGCCGAAATGGTGGCGGATCGAATTGCAATACTGAATAACGGTGTGATGAATGCATACGGAACGGGTTTCTTTCTGAGGACCAAATTTGGCGTAGGATATGATTTGGTAAATATCAAAATAAAACACTATGAAAGAAAATCGATTTCGAAATATACGAGAACGTTTTTCGAAAACAATTTTGAGAATCTTTTTTCGAATTCCATTCCATGCAAACATTTATTTAATCTGTTTGCCAATTATTCTATTATTTATTCAGCAGTTTCTATTATTTAATTAGGACATATTTTGATCTCACATATTTTAGATTATTTTAACTGAACCTTTCGTAAATGTGGATCTTATTACGTCTATGGTTTCGAAATTCTTTCCACACATTACGCCGGATAATCAAATTGGTGATCAGCTTTTTTACAAGTTACCAGCCAAAGGAACCCCGCTTTTTCAACGTATGCTTATACAGTTGGAAAAAGAAAGCAGCGAGCTGGGTATAAGGAGCATAGAAGTGATCGGCAGTGAACTGAGTGAAGTCGGCATGACGTTCGGAATGCGTAAATATAAACAAGTTCTGCCAGAGGATGGAGGTAAGCAACATCTGACATACTTATGCTACAGTGGATTCTAATGCATAATAATAGTTCCAATAAATGAATTTTATTCTTGATTCTTAATTCAGTTCTCATTAACTGAATTTTTTTCTTTTACGTTTCTAAAATAGGAGTTTTAAGCAAAATGGTTCTGTTGCAAAAACGTCAACTATCTTGTCAACAAATCCAAGCGATGTTCCTTAAAAATATCATACATCAAGCGCCAAATATAATACCGATTATTATGATGTTTGTAACATTGGTTTTGATATTTTGTATCGGTTCGATGAGCACAGTTATTTCTGCTCCGCCCATTATACAGACCCCAATTACATTAGGCATGCCCACGACTGAAACTACGGCAAATCTGGTGAAAGACTATAACGATGCTGATGCCTGTAAATTTGTCGAAATATTAGGCTTCCAGCCGGGTCGACAGTTTCAGCATTCTTATACTCAGTCGAGATTATTTAATGACCAATCCTTCGCATGCAACAAGGAAAGCAATTATGAGGATTACTTTAAAGCATCTAAAAATATAGAGAGTAGACTTGGCGCAGTCGAGAAAGCGGCTGATTCAAGCTTCACTATTTGGTATAATAATAAAATTCTGCACACAGCAGCTATTTCACTGAATCTATTTCATAATTTGTTAATAAGGTTGGTATTATAGGTATATTGCCTTTTTATTATTGTGTATTGGAGTCATTGAATGTTGAAATTAATTATTCATTTCGTGTTTAGTTTCTATACGTATTTGAATTTATATTACTTTTTTAATAACAATACTGATATTTTCCTACATCTTCTGATATATCTATCTGATTTTCATTATAGTAAGAGAACCGATGGTGAGTACGCGGTCAGCATTTCGAATAATCCAATATCTCTGCCGCCACGATCAAAAATTAGTGTGGCCGATGAAGAACTCTCACACATGGCTTTTCCGCTCATATTGGGAATTGTTATGCCACTGACCATTAGTTGCTTTATATTTCGAGTAGTCGAAGAACGAGGAAAGCATTTAGTGATGCTTTATAAAGTTTCTGGCCTAAGTTTGGGCGCCTATTGGTTCATAACTTTAATCTGGGACATGTTGACCTTTTTCGTTTATGCCATTATATTCGTCATCATTTTAATAGTGTCAACTATTGAGGGATACGCTGTGGGTTCTAAGATGGGTATGTCTTTTAAAATTATAAGCTAGGTAAATCATTAATATAGAAACAATAAGTGATTTATATGATGTACCTACCTACCTTATAAGTAACATGACCTTTTTATACTCTCATTCATTAATACTCTACTAAAATATCCTCTTTCATTGCAGTCATCTTTTTGCTACTCCTATTTTATGCATTCGCAGCGATTCCAATGACCTATTTAATCTCCATGTTCTTCTATGAGAGTCAACTACGATCATTTATGATAGCAGCGGCTATACACACTATAACAGGTTAGTATTACTATTACTATTACTGCACCCCATACAATACTTTATATTACTCTCTAAACTATACTATACTCTGTAGTATATACTATCTATACTGTATATACTCTTTATAATACAGAATATACAGTGATACACATTGATAGATCTATTCATATTTTCTTGTTGCTTGATTTCAGGGCTCACATTTTTGATTTTATACTGGGAAATATTTCATGCTTCGCTTATATTCTACTACATGGTCGTGATATTTCCCAGTTTTAGTCTGCTCGATGGTGTTACTAACGTGTATGTACAAGTTAGATTCAATGAATACTGTAGCTCACAATGCAAAATTGCCCCAAATTGTAAAGAGGAAGAGATATGCCAAGCTATGCCTCAGTGTTGTTGTAAGTGTTAAAATAGATATTGCATTGTGAAAATTATTTGAATTTATGAGCTAAGCTGAAGTATTACTAATTTTTTTGTCTTTCTATTTTACAGTTGAAACATTTTTTAAATTGGATGATCCGGGAATTCTGTCACAAATCATTACTCTGATTGGTTCGGGTATATTGTTTATACTTGCAATATTTTTAGTAGAATTATATCGCAAGGCACATTTGTTCCCTACTTCGAAAAGGTGAGTAATGCATAGAATTATTTGACAGTCTTTTGCATTTTATCAGACAGTCGTGGGGGTTGCATCATGCGGATGGGTGGGGGGGGGGGGGGGGGGGAGTGGGGGTGTGGTATTCTATATGGTCCTACTCTATTCTGCGGTTCTTCTCTCTTCTGTGATTATTTTTTTTTTCGATGGTATTGAAATTGAAATTGAAATTTATTGAGCCTTTTTTTCAACAACATTATAAGTTGACAAAATTCGAATTACAATTGTGGACAAAAATTAAAGACTATAAGGTATTATCTTAAAAACATATATGTACAGCAGTATCATACTTATTAATAAGAAGAGAACATTGAAGAAAACAATAACGTGAACCTTAAACGCTCTTGCTCCCGGAGCTGACATATATTGAGATGTATATCTCCTAAGCTAGATTAGATCTTAATGCTAACTTAATGTTAACTTAATGCTAACTTATGCTCTAAGTAAATTAAAATAAAGAAAACAATAATAAAAAATTAATACAAAAACAAAAAAGAGAGAACAAACCTTTTAGACACATTTGAGTGCTAACCTCTATGAGAATCAGGAACTGTATTTTTATAAAAATTGTGACAAAGTGACACATTTAAATCAAAATTAGCAGGAGCTTCGTTAACGAAGCCAATAGGTGATAAATACCTTAAATTTGACCAGCTAAAGACTCTTTGTTGGTTGAAGATGTCAAGAATGCAATCGTTATCATGGCAAGACGTTCTATTTACAAATCTATGCAGAATATCTGACACGTAAAGGCCAATTGGACATACTTTAGCTTCCGAATAAACGAAACGATTCGAGTAACGTTTTGTAGGCGATTGGAAATACTTTCCAATACAATGACGTAAGACCTTGCGTTCCAAAATTTCAAATTCTCTAATGACAGTTGGAGAAACGTTAAACCAAATGGGAAAGCCATACAAGATAACAGGTCTAATACAGGTTTTATACAACAAAAGTTTTGTTTTCTTTGGTAAATTTCTATTCAAAAAAACACTCGAAAAAGTAGCCAAAATTCTGTAGGCTTTTTTCAGTACAATTCTTGCATGTTTGTTAAATTTCAGAAGACTGTAAAAATTAATGCCAAGATATTTAATGGTATCCTTGAAAGGAATCTCAGACCCATTCAAAGCGTATTGTAAAATTTTGCTTTCAGGCACTACAAACGACTTACATCTCCCTGAAGCATTCCTGATGCAAATGGCTTCACTTTTAGATGCATTAACTTTAATACCCCAGTCCTCGTAAAAACGTCGAACGATTTGCAAATGTTGCACAGTCTGATCTAACGCCATCCTAGGGGACTCATGGTGAGAGTAGAGAAGAGAGTCGTCAGCATACAAAAGACCCGTCGAATTAGGCCCAAAATGTGGGAAATCGTACATTAAAATATTGAAAAGATGAGGAGCCAAGATGGAGCCCTGAGGGACTCCACAACTAATGTCACCAATATCCGAAAGCAATCCATTAAAAAGTACGATGGTATTAATGTATTCTATTTATAATGTATTCGAATATTTTTTAGTTTCGTTTTATATTTGGTTATACTCTCTATGTTAGAGATCTAGAGAATTCAGCGGTTCTTCTTTATTCGTGCTCTATTCCTCATACACGCTAGGGTCCTACATTATTTTATCATTATATATTCTGGGATACTCGGCACTATTCTTTGGCCGCTCTATTCCGGGGTCCTACAGTGTTTTGTAGTATTTCTTTATTTGGAGCCATACTCTATGTCAAGGATTTACTCAATTCAGTGGTCATATTCTATGGTTCTAGGGTCCTATCGTGTACTGGGGATATGCTCTGTTCTTCCTATCCTATTGTAGGATTATGATCTATTCAATTTGATTGTTCTGGTGTTCTACTTGAAATGTTTCCATATAATTCGAAAATGTCAATCTGATTCGGATGCCTCTACTAATTTTTAATTTATTTCGTAGATTAAACCAACTGCGCACCGCTACATATCCTTATGATGATCATGATGTTATGGCTCTGAAAAAGCGTATAGCTGATGGCGATTTGAAAGAATGCAAGAAGGCATTTTATATGGTAGATCAAGTGGAGAATACATTATCAAAGAAGACAAATTTACTGAAAACGATTTCATTTGATCTAAAAAAGTGAGTAGAATATAAAAAAATATGAATTAATTTTGAATAATTTTCATTTTTATACCCTACTAGTATATAAGCCTGACTTCGCCAGGAAGTTATTATTTTTTGTTTATTTCGTAAAAAAAATTGCGAAGTCTTTTGGACTTTCTCACCTTACACTTTTTTAGTTTATTTATTTTGGAGCATCAAAAGTAAAAAATTAATCGCAATTAATATTGAATATGATTCAAATATTTGTTGAGAATATTTCTTTAAAAGCAACATTTCACAGTCTGCGTGTGTTCTACAATGATCAGGGTGTTTTCAGGTAGGTCTTCTGCGGCTCAAGTAGGCACCCAAAAACACAGATTAAAGCAAACAATTCTCTGGCTTCCCAGCCAGTGTGGCTTCCCAAACAGAATCGTCTTCTAAGATACCCAACTCCTTGCATGCCTCTTTGAATGTTTTGAATGTGACCTCGACCAAAGTGACCACAGTTGTCAAAACTGATATCTGCCCTGTCACATGTAATAGAAGTAGTCTTAGATGATATCGCCCACCTTCCGATATACTAATGTTCATTTTCTAAGCAACTATACCCAACACCGCCAAAAATAGTCACAAACAAAACAAATTCAATGAAATTAAATTATTATGAAAAATTATTAAATTTTTAAATTATTAAATTTTTAAATTATTAAATTTTGAAATTACAAAATTTTTCATAATAAAATCTGACAAATTAATCACCACAATCTAGGAAAAAAAATACAAATTTCCTCCCAATCGGATTTTTTGCAAAAAAATAGCGAAGCCGTTTGGATTTTTGAAATTTGCGATTTTTCTCATCAACATTAGATGCCCAGGAACATCTGTGAAAAATTTCAGGTTTCTAAGTGATGTGCAAGTCCAAAAAAAAGTCCTGGACATATTTTGCTAACAGAAACGCATAGGGATTTTATATATATAGATACCTTAAGGTTAAGGGTATATTCACTTTGTCACGAAATGTGTAACGCATAGACATAGAGACGATAGGTATAGAAAAGTATATATAAAAGTATGTATTATTGATCAGCATGACCTCCTGAGTCGGTTTAGCCATGTCCGTCCGCCTGTCTCTGTCTATCTGATCACAGGAGAACCGGTAAAGATATCGTGATGAAATTTTGCAAAAATATTGTTTCTTGTGAGGTGCAGGTTGGTATTGAAAATGGGCAAAAAATATGTACGTGATCCGCTCACTTTTAGGCAAAAGTGTTACACAGGCAAAAGATGGTTACATTGTTAAATATATAAACTTCCTGAATAAAACATTAGGTAACAACTTCTTTTCCAAAAAAACATTATTACATCAAAACTGGGTGCGGTCCGCCAACTTTTACACTACTTCTGCAGTATAGCTCATGAAAACAAGTTTATTACCACGGAAATAAAGTTTAAATTTGAGCACAATAATAAAACAACTAAGCTAGTTATTTTGTTTTGAAAAAGGTAATGACCACGCCTACTATTTATACAGAGGCGTGGCTAGGTCTCATGGATCCCGGGACGATACCCGTCTGTCATTAAATGTGATTATAAGGTAGCTTTAATTTTTTACACATAATTCCTCTAGTTTCAGTTTAAATTTTTTCAAAACTTTTAGGTGTAGGGTATCTAAGACTCGGCCAGGCCGAATATAGCTTTCTTACTGGTTATTTTTTTCTTATATCTATTCACATATACATACATATAATATATTTTTATTTTCTTTTTCTGATTTTTACAGAGGTTCCTGTCTTGCGCTATATGGACCCCGTAATAGTGGAAAATCACATTTTATTAAACAACTGATTGGCGAACATGGTTTCGTGTTCGGCGACATCTACATCAAAGGTTTAGAGTTTAAATACGACATCCGAGAGTCGTACAAATTCATGGGCTACTGTCCACAGAATGGTGGTCTGTATAACATGCTGACGGGCCGCGAATTACTGACCGTAATGGCATTGGTGCGCGGTGTACCCGAAGCGGACATCAATGGTGTTATACGGGAACTAAGTGCGGCTCTTGATATGCGTTCAGTTATGAATAAAAAAGCCAAAACCTATAATTTGGCCAATCGACGCAAATTAAATGTTGCAGTCGCTTTGTTGCTTTTCAAAGATGTGATCATACTCGATGAGCCCACGACTGGAGTAAATGCTTTGGCACGCCGCGTCATTTGGAATGTTCTGCGGTATGCAAGATTCTCGGGGAAATCCATTGTTTTCACCACGCTCGACAGTGCCGAATGTGAAGCATTGGCCGATGAGGTTATTCTCTTCGATCATGGAGAAATGTTTGCCATCGGTAGTGTACAGCATTTGCGTCAGAAGTTTACACGCGGTTTCTTTTTGGAGGTGAAGCTAAATCGTGATGGTAATACGGCAGAAGAGGCGGAAGAGAAGTGAGTATGTTTTCTTACGAAGTTTTCCCTTTGTAACTTGTACACATCTTCTTCGTCTCCTCCACTATAATGACTCATTCTCATGTTTATCTCTGTCTCTTTCCCTATCTCTCCCGTTCTCTACTGATTACAGCCTTTACAAGGACGTGGAGAATCTGAAACGTTTTGTTACCTTTTTAAATGAGAATTCTGAAATGCGGTAGGATTTTATTTACTTTTTATTTATTTTCTCTTTCTTTTTCTCTTCAACCTTATCGTTCTCTATTTTCTGATTCATAAATTGTAATTGCAGTTCGCAAATTGGCTCTATAGTTACATTCTATTGCCCAGTAAAAAATATTATCTACTCATATTTATACGGATCACTCGAGAAAAATCGACGTCGTTTAAATATTTCCAGTTACACTGTAAGTCATGGATCGATGGAGAACGTTTTGCATAATATTATTCAGACAAGATTAGATCAAGAGCAATATTCCGTACGTGAAGTATCTTCAGATACTTCATAGATGGTCTCAGAGATTGTCTCGGAGATCGTCTCAGAGAGTATATCAGAAATTGTCTCGAAGATTTTTCCTTTAATTGTTAATTATAATATTTAGTTTGTTGAATTAATTGTATGAATTTTTTGTTAATAATAAAATGAAAATAACTTTGAACTTAACTCAATTATGACATTGAAATTAAAAGCACATGAACATAAACATAATATAATGTAACTCATGAACATAGTATCATTACTCGGGTAACTACACAAATTTAATAGTTTCCTGATTAAAATGTAATCAATCCTTCTGTCAGATGGATGTTGATGCCATCTGCAAGGGTGAGGGATTTCGATCATATTATATACAAAAGATTGAAGAACTCCAGTTGATTGTGGTCGAAAAGAGCCAAAATTTGCGACGTCTGCAGGCACAGCGTAATGAGCTCAATGCTAAGGGTAAGAAGGATGGACTGGACATTTTACATCTAGGTTTTGTGTAAAATTGTAAAATACTTTTAGTTCGCATGCTACGCGAGTAACTGCAGCTATTACAGGAGCATGGTAGTTATGTCGGAGAGGTGGTGAAGCCAATGGACAAAAGGAAGGTGCTTGGGAAAGTGCATCCTGAGGTTTGTTGTGGACATAGACAAGAATATCGACATCAACGATGTTACTCCCAATTGTCGAGTTGCTCTACCCAACGAAAGCTATACGTTGCACAAAATTCTTCCAAATACAGTTTATACACTTGTCTTTCTGATGATGGATAAAGATTCCGAGAAAAATATGTCCATTAAGAAGTTGTGAAAGTAGATGGAATCGATCAGCTGGCGAGAGCTCTACTTCAGATTTGTGTATTTAATATATAGTTTCCAAAAACTTCTACTTTGAGTTTTCTTTATGTTCAAACTTCAATTTAAAGAAAAAATTATGACGCAATTGCTTTTATAATTAAAAAATACGGAAAATTGTCGGACTTTATTTTGTGAAATTACTCTGTACAATCGGGAAATTAATTAAAGGAAATCATTTTAACTGAAGCTGTAAGTGTTCAAATGTAGATTTCCAAAAATTGGCAAATTTCTGCATCATCAGCTACGTCCAAAAATGTTTGCCCGTTGACGTCACGCAATGCTTTGTCCGCACCATGTTTTAACAAGACCTTTACGCACTCTAGATGAGCACAACTTGTAGCATAGTGTAGCGCTGTTTGTCCTTCGGCATCTTGCAGGTCCACATCGGCTCCCCGTTCTAGGAGAAATTCTAGAATCTCGACAGAATTGCGATCGGTGGCCCAGTGTAGGAGGCCCAGACCATGCGCATCCAACTGATTGACCTCTTCGGTGGTGAGTATCGCCCGCAAACGTTGCATGTCTCCTTCCTTAACGTAATCAAAGCACGTCCTCTCGTGCTCTGGAACTTTTATGTTCTCTACGGACGGCAAAGAGTGCACCACCCAGTTGTAAATCGATTTTTGATCTTGCCTTACTCGCCATTTCGGATCAACCTCCGTTAGTTTTGCCACATACAATCGCTTAGCTTCTGTCGCAGGCATGGAGCCTAATCCACGCCAAGTATTCCATTTGACAAGCTTTTTCAAATCAATCATGATTGGCTTTGGTGTATTGCACGGGCCTTCGATGGACTGTTTATAAAGAGCGTAGAGTTCGAGCTGGACATTTTTCGGGTACATGGAGTGCGAGTGCTGTACATGTTTGTTTGCTTGAGTAAATTCCGCATCAAGGTCTTTGATATCTTCATCACTTTCGGAAAAATCAAACATATTCTCCTTGTATTTTTTGTTTGTTCGGTATTTTCATATAAATGTTAATAAACTAATAGACTACTGAAAAGGTGAATAGGCTTCCTAGGATTTCTGTATCTTGATGTAATTGCCCTCAATCACGTGCCCCTGTTCGTTCTCCAGTTTCTCTAGAGTCGACAGATCTGCAAGTTTTACAAATCCGTAGCCCCGTGAAAGGCCGGTTTTTTTATCGTACACCACGTTGGCCGATACGACCTTACCAAATTCTGGAAAGTACTTTCGTAGTTCTAGATGACTCACAGTCCAGGGCAAGTTGCCGACGTAGATCTTATAGAGTTGTTTGGACGCTCGGATTGCACTGGCCATTTGTTAATGCCAGGTTACAATTGATGGAGGACTAAAGTTAGGAAAAATTTATAAATTTCTGAAAACACTGCTTAAAATTAAATTCTAACCAAAATTACAATTAGCACGAACGTTAGTGTTGGGAACTATCGAATAAAAACTATCGTGTTATTCGATATTCGATTGATTTATTCGATAGCTTTAATATTAATTTATTTCGGCAGTTTTACTAAAAACAGCACTTATTAAATGATTTTTAGTTGAGGGTATATTCACTTTGTCACGAAATGTGTGTGTAGAAAATTATATATATTCTTGATCAGCGTGACCTCCTGAGTCGATTTAGCCATGTCCGTCCGTCCGTCTGTCTGTCTGTCTGTTGAAATCACGATCACAGGAGAATCGTGATGAAATTTTGCAGAAATATTGCTTCTTGTGGTGTGCAGGTTGGTATTGAAAATGGGCAAAATCGGTCGACGACCACGCCTGTTTTTTAGTAAAAATGTGATATCAGCCGTTGTTGTTTAGTGATGACAACAAAATTTCATTCCTAGAGAATATCCGTTAATATGTAATCCGCCCACTTTTAGGTTACACAGGCAAAAGATGGTTATATTGTTAAATATATAAACTTCCTCAATAAAACTTTAGATAACAACTTATTTTCCAAAAAAACATTATTACATCAAAACTGGGTGCGGTCCGCCCACTTTTGCACTACTTATACAGTATAGCTCATGAAAACAAGTTTATTACCACGGAAATAAAGTTTAAATTTGAACATAATAATAAAACAACTAAGCTACTTATTTTGTTTTGAAAAAGGTAATGATCACGCCTACTATTTATACAGAGGCGTAGCTAGGACTCATACAGCCCGGGATGGTTAATCAACTTGCAGGCCCAAAATTCCTAGAATTCAATAAGTCATTACTTGATTTCCACAACTGCCGCCCCCGACATTGTGCCCAGAGTTGACCGCCACCCCCGCCCCGACCTAGCTACACCACTGTATTTATACCCGTCTGTGATTAAATGTGATTATAAGGTAGCTTTCCTTATAACCACATATTTCCTCTAGTTTCAGTTTAAATTTTTTCAAAATTTTTAGGTGTAGGGTATCTATGATTCGGCCAGGTCGAATATAGCTTTCTTACTGGTTTTAATTACTAAAAACTTTCAAATAATTCACGCATTAAAATAAACGACTTAATTAAATATATTGGTGGCCGTAATGGATATGATGGATAATATGTGGTGTTTTCTACTACATAAATCAGAAGTCATAATGTTTTCATTTCATTAAAGTTGTATATGATTCTTAATTCTTTTTCAGGGCCTTTTAATTAAATTCTTTTCTGTTTATATTGCAGACAACAAAACTACAATAATTAAATGGGAATATTAATACTTATTCGAAAAAATATCCAAGCTGAAAAGCGTTATATCTTGAGAACTCTTGTGGAAATTCTCATAATCATAATATTTCATATCTATATAATAATCAATTCAATACAAACTGCCAATACCACTGATAATAATGAACAAGTACAAATTAATCAAGCAGCCAAATTGGATGATTTTTCATTATTAATGTGAGTACTGAGATGCTGATTATTTAAGGATGTTTTAAATACGTATAAAGAGAATTATTATAGAGAGAACGTTTATTTTGATTAGAAAAGAAATTTTGTTTACAGTTACAGTTTTTAGTTTAAGTTAAATATACGAGTATGTATGTATGTACGTATATTCTAAAATATTAAAATTATGATAAATTTTTCTTTAAAGGTTTCGATAAATTTTAAATGATTTTTGCAAAATTAAAATAATTTCGACACTCGACAGGAGCAAAGGATCTGTGGATCCAGCTACTCTTCAGTTATTGTACACGCCCGATAATGCATTTACAAAGGATATTGTCGATGGGGTTTCTCAAGCCTTGAAACTAGCAAATCCGATCGGCTACCAAACCGAATACGAGTTGAAAAGTACATTCGATCAGAGCAAACATTTGGCTGGTATCGTCTTCGACAAGGACATAACCGCCAATTCCAATAATGTGCTGAGGGTAGCAATTCGTTTTCCCCATGAATTTCGTACCGTCGATCCTAACGAAATTAGGAACAAGTTTTGGATGACGCGTTGCTCGGGAATTATTTCAAAATCGGAGGACTCGAATAAAGATGATGCTGGCATTGATCTGTATATTCGAGAGGGTTTCCTTCAGCTGCAGCATCAAATTTTTATAAAATGGATGGGTACTTTGCCGGCCAATGATGAAACGGTCCCACCCATAACAGCCAGAGGAGTTGCTAATGAGTTCCACGGCGACTGCAACAGGGCGTACCATGCACCGATAAGTTCATTATTGTACTACTTTTGTTTTCTGTACCCGTTTTTGAATTTGGTTCAGGTATGCTCAAACATAGTGGCATCGAATTATTTTCCCCATCCCCCTACTTAACGGTTGTTCTCTTCTTTCGCTCCACAACAGCGTTTAGGCAGAGAACGTGAAAGGAATGTTTTGGCATATCATCGGAATTATGGCATTAAATATTGGAAACACTGGGTGGCACATTTTCTGGTGTCTTTCTACCATTTCATGGTTCTTTGTGGTATTCTTGTGATAATAATTAAGGTACGTTCCCAGTTTATGAACAGTTTAGGTCCATTCTAATTGGTAGGTCCATTCTAGTGGTCTCTCAGAAGGTCGCAAAGATTCATCCTAAGGATCATGAATGTCTTAAAATTGAGGAAAAACTTGCTTTGATTTATTTATTTACTATCTTAACTACCCGGCATTGCGCGGGAAATAAAATATTATTTTATAATACTACATTGTATTTTTATTTTGATAAGTTTTTATTTATGTTTTTTATGTGTTTATTTTAATTTTACAATTATGTCCTTTTTCGGACCTTTAGACGATGAATTTTGAAAAATGCTGAAAATGGTTTTGAGGCATTTATACGCGAGATATTTTCATGAAAAAAAAAAATCCATACTTGATGGCTAACAAAAGAGTTATGTGTTTGTCCTTTTTGAAGTCCTTAGAAGTAACATTTCGAAAAATCCTTTCTTATTCGACGTATACATCATAAAAGAAACCTATGTATGTGCAAAATTTCACCGTTCTAGGTCCAAGGGTTTAGCCTGTGCGTTGATGGGAAGTGAGTCAGGCCTTTCATTTTTATATATATAGATTTAATCAGGGAAATACAATAGACTTTGGTTTATATATAAATTTAATTTACTTTATTCTCGAATCGTATTTATTAATTAGTTTAATGTTTTTATTCATTTATTTAACCAGTGGAATAAAATAATAAATTATTCGTATTACAATGGATGTTTAGCGAATAATGTTGTTAATTTTTAAAGTTTCTACTTTTGCTTTTTCTTTTTCAAAATAGGTTCCATGGACCTCTTCAGGGCCCAATTCAAATGCCAACGAATGGAAGATAATTCTATTTCTCGCACTTTACTCTTCTGCTCTTATAGTTACCGCCATGACTATTGTTTGTATGTTGGTCAATACAACGAACTGCCTGCTGTTCGGATTCTTTGTGTGGATCACATGCTTCTCCTTGTTTATTATTTTAATCGAATATTACAGAAAGACGCAATTAGTCTGGGTCATCGTTTCCTATCTGGCGTTTTTCAATAATGCCCTCGACCGTGGGACAAGTATACTGAGGGATGTCAGCAGTAAGGATTTCTTAGAAGACTACATCTCTCTGGTCTGTGGTCTCCTCGGCAACATTTTGTTGCATTTGACTTTAATGTGGCACTTTCAACACTTTCGTCCGGGTCGTTATGTGCAACGCGAACCGTACAACTTCCTGAAGTTGCGCAGTCTATGTTCTCGTATGCAAAGGCGCAGAGATAATATTATGAGAACACTCACCATCACCGAACGCAGGCCAAGTTGGCATAATTTCGAAAATCCGCCTGTTGAATGCGACACTGTCGTTAAGCTGGTTAACGTCTGCACCTTTCACGATCCTCAGAAGAAGTTAAACCATCTGCAGAAGGTCTCGTTGCGTGCCTTTCGCGGCGAAATAACGGCACTGGTGGGACATAACGGCAGCGGCAAGACGACAATATTATGCATCATTGCAGGATTTCGACAGCCGGAAGCTGGAAAAGTGACCATCAACGACTACAGCGTCTACGAGGAGTGGACCCGCGGTTATATCGATGTGTGTTTCGAGCAAAACCCATTGTTCCATTTCCTTACGGTCTCGGAGACGCTGGAATACTTCATCAGCACCAAGTTGGGGAAGAAGGATGAGGAAAAAGTGAAAATGGAGAAGAGGAAGTGGCTACAGCATCTGGCCCTGTCGGTGCCGGATGAAAACGTACGCGTGTACAAGCTTAGCTTCGACCAAGCTCGCTTACTCTACTTATGCTGCGTGCTCTGCTGTGACACTGAAGTGATTCTGCTGGATGAACCTACGATGTACATGAGTTTCAAAGAGCGTTTTGCTTTTTGGGAAATAGTGCGCCAGGAGAGGCCGAAGCGTGCTATTATCGTGGCAACCAACTCAAACGAGGAGGCCGAAATGGTGGCGGATCGAATTGCAATTCTGAATAACGGTGTGATGAATGCATACGGAACGGGTTTCTTTTTGAGGACCAAATTTGGCGTAGGATATGATTTGGTAAATATCAAAATAAAACACTATGAAAGAAAATCGATTTCGAAATATACGAGAACGTTTTTCGAAAACAATTTTGAGAATCCTTTTTCGAATTCCATTCCATGCAAACATTTATTTAATCTGTTTGCCAATTATTCTATTATTTATTCTGCAGTTTCTATTATTTAATTTGGACATCTTTTGATCTCACATATTTTAGATTATTTTAACTGAACCTTTCGTAAATGTGGATCTTATTACGTCTATGGTTTCGAAATTCTTTCCACACATTACGCCGGATAATCAAATTGGTGATCAGCTTTTTTACAAGTTACCAGCCAAAGGAACCCCGCTTTTTCAACGTATGCTTATACAGTTGGAAAAAGAAAGCAGCGAGCTGGGTATAAGGAGCATAGAAGTGATCGGCAGTGAACTGAGTGAAGTCGGCATGACGTTCGGAATGCGTAAATATAAACAAGTTCTGCCAGAGGATGGAGGTAAGCAACATCTGACATACTTATGCTACAGTGGATTCTAATGCATAATAATAGTTCCAATAAATGAATTTTATTCTTGATTCTCAATTCAGTTCTCATTAACTGAATTTTTTTCTTTTACGTTTCTAAAATAGGAGTTTTAAGCAAAATGGTTCTGTTGCAAAAACGTCAACTATCTTGTCAACAAATCCAAGCGATGTTCCTTAAAAATATCATACATCAAGCGCCAAATATAATACCGATTATTATGATGTTTGTAACATTGATTTTGATATTTTGTATCGGTTCGATGAGCACAGTTATTTCTGCTCCGCCCATTATACAGACCCCAATTACATTAGGCATGCCCACGACTGAAACAACGGCAAATCTGGTGAAAGACTATAACGATGCTGATGCCTGTAAATTTGTCGAAATATTAGGCTTCCAGCCGGGTCGACAGTTTCAGCATTCTTATACTCAGTCGAGATTATTTAATGACCAATCCTTCGCATGCAACAAGGAAAGCAATTATGAGGATTACTTTAAAGCATCTAAAAATATAGAGAGTAGACTTGGCGCAGTCGAGAAAGCGGCTGATTCAAGCTTCACTATTTGGTATAATAATAAAATTCTGCACACAGCAGCCATTTCACTGAATCTATTTCATAATTTGTTAATAAGGTTGGTATTATAGGTATATTGCCTTTTTATTATTGTATATTGGAGTCATTGAATGTTGAAATTAATTTTTCATTTCGTGTTTATTTACTATATTTATTTGAATTCTATATATTCTTATCTTCTATAGGATTCTCCGTTGTAAATGATAAAATGCCAACTCGTTTCTCTGTTAGCGATTGTCCTAGTCTGCTAGATTTATTATTTTATGTCTGACTTGCCTCTTGTACAGATCTTTGATCAAATTTATTGCCTATCAGACCATGATCTTATTTTTTGTACAGTAGATATCAATTTAAGTTGTACAGCCTGTGCTAATTTCTTTAGAGAGGTTTAGAGAGGTTAGAACCGCCAGAAATGTATTTGTGTGATGTATCAGACATGCTAAATTGCGGTACTTTTCTTCCAAACTTAAAATGCCTCTGCCATCTTAAGTCCTATGGAATAACCTGAAAAGACTTGGTGTTAATTCTAGACCCTATAATTCCCCTGTGGTTGATCTGGACACACTGAATATTCATTTTCTTTCCTGTCATTCTAATAATAAGTCCCTTTACTCACATAATTAACCACAGTCTTACAACATCTACATTCCTTGCCTATGGAAGAGTGCAATTGTTACACCAATACCCAAAAAACCTAACCATTGCTCCCCTGCTGACTATAGACCAATTAGCAATTTATCACCTTTGTCCAAACATTTTGAATCTCTTCTTGCAGAACAAATATCATCATATTATATATAACTGAAAATAGCCTACTACATCCTTTCCAGTCAGGGTTTCGAGCTGGGCACAGGTGCTAAATTTAAGCTAAATAAATAAATAAAAATATTAAATTGGTAATTAAAATATTAGGATTGATATTTTATACATCTATCTGATTTTCATTATAGTAAGAGAACCGATGGTGAGTACGCGGTCAGCATTTCGAATAATCCAATGTCTCTGCCGCCACGATCAAAAATTAGTGTGGCCGATGAAGAACTCTCACACATGGTTTTTCCGCTCATATTGGGAATTGTTATGCCACTGACCATTAGTTGCTTTATATTTCGAGTAGTCGAAGAACGAGGAAAGCATTTAGTGATGCTTTATAAAGTTTCTGGCCTAAGTTTGGGCGCCTATTGGTTCATAACTTTAATCTGGGACATGTTGACCTTTTTCGTTTATGCCATTATATTCGTCATCATTTTAACAGTATCAACTATTGAGGGATACGCTGTGGGTTCTAAGATGGGTATGTCTTCTAAAATTATAACTTAGGTAAATCATTAATATAGAAACAATAAGTGATTTATATGATGTACCTACCTACCTTATAAGTAACCAGATCTTTTTATACTCTCATTCATTAATACTCTACTAAAATACCCTCTTTCATTGCAGTCATCTTTTTGCTACTCCTATTTTATGCATTCGCGGCTATTCCAATGACCTATTTAATCTCCATGTTCTTCTATGAGAGTCAACTACGATCATTTATGATAGCAGCGGCTATACACACTATAACAGGTTAGTATTACTATTAGTATTACTGCACCCCATACAATACTTTATATTATTCTCTAAACTATACTATACTCTATAGTATTTATACTCTATACTATATTATGGTATACTCTATACTGTATATACTCTTTATAATACAGAATATACAGTGATATACATTGAAACTGTACACTCACCACTCACTCTCGGAATTTTTAACTCCGATTCTATATTATATACTTAACAGATTGTGATCTATTTAGATCTATTCATATTTTCTTGTTGCTTGATTTCAGGCCTCACATTTTTGATTTTATACTGGGAAATATTTCATGCTTCGCTTATATTCTACTACATGGTCGTGATATTTCCCAGTTTTAGTCTGCTCGATGGTGTTACTAACGTGTATGTACAAGTTAGATTCAATGAATACTGTAGCTCACAATGCAAAATTGCCCCAAATTGTAAAGAGGAAGAGATATGCCAAGCTATGCCTCAGTGTTGTTGTAAGTGTTAAAATAGATATTGCATTGTGAAAATTATTTGAATTTATGAGCTAAGCTGAAGTATTACTAATTTTTTTGTCTTTCTATTTTACAGTTGAAACATTTTTTAAATTGGATGATCCGGGAATTCTGTCACAAATCATTACTCTGATTGGTTCGGGTATATTGTTTATACTTGCAATATTTTTAGTAGAATTATATCGCAAGGCACATTTGTTCCCTACTTCGAAAAGGTGAGTAATGCATAGAATTATTTGACAATCTTTTGCATTTTATCAGACAGCCGTGGTGGTTGAGTCATGGGGGGAGGGTGTTGTTTTCTATATGGTCCTACTCTATTCTGCGGTTCTTCTCTGTTCTGTGATTATTTTTTATTTCGGTGGTATTAATCTATTCTATTTATAATCTAGTCGATAGGGAATATTTTTATACCCTACACACGAAGTGAATAGGGTATATTCGCTTACTGCTTCCGTTTGTAAGGCATTAAAGGAGGCGTGACAGGTATAGAAAAGTATATATATTCTTGATCAGCATGACCTCCTGAGTATATTTAGCCATGTCCGTCCGCCTGTCTGTACGTCTGTCTGTGGAATCCCGATTACAAGAGAACGAATAGAGATATCTTCATCAAACTTGGCACGAATATTGTCTGTCATTAGAAACTCATCGGTATTGAAAATCGGACCATTATCACGCCTACTTTTTATAGTAAATATAAATTAATCCATGCTTATGCTCAATTTCCCAGGTTACAGAACGAATTTGGGGTTGGAATTTTGTCCATACGTCCACTGTCTCTGGCCAAAACAGATCACCAAAAATGGGCGTGGTCCGCCCACTAATTAAATAAAACTCGATTACAGGAGAACGAATAGAGATATTTTCATCAAATTTGGCACGAATATTTTCTGTCATGACAGACTATTTGGGAAAAAGGAAAAAAATTAGACCATTGCCACGCCTGATTTTTAAGTAAACGTGTGTAGGGTATATGAACTTCGGCCAGACCGAAGTTAACACTCTTTCTGGTTTAGTTTCGTTTTATATTTGGTTCTACGCTCTCTTGTTCTGGTGTTCTACTTGAAATGTTTCCATATAATTCGAAAATGTCAATCTGATTCGGATGCCTCTACTAATTTTTAATTTATTTCGTAGATTAAACCAACTGCGCACCGCTACATATCCTTATGATGATCAGGATGTTATGGCTCTGAAAAAGCGTATAGGTGATGGCGATTTGAAAGAATGCAAGAAGGCATTTTATTTGGTAGATCAAGTGGAGAATACAATATCAAAGAAGACAAATTTATTGAAAACCATTTCATTTGATCTAAAAAAGTGAGTACAATATAAAAAATATGAATTCATTTTGAATAATTTTCATTTTAATTTTTTCTTATATCTATTCACATATACATACATACATATAATATATTTTTATTTTCTTTTTCTGATTTTTACAGAGGTTCCTGTCTTGCGCTATATGGACCCCGTAATAGTGGAAAATCACATTTTATTAAACAACTGATTGGCGAACATGGTTTCGTGTTCGGCGACATCTACATCAAAGGTTTAGAGTTTAAATACGACATCCGAGAGTCGTACAAATTCATGGGCTACTGTCCACAGAATGGTGGTCTGTATAACATGCTGACGGGCCGCGAATTACTGACCGTAATGGCATTGGTGCGCGGTGTACCCGAAGCGGACATCAATGGTGTTATACGGGAACTAAGTGCGGCTCTCGATATGCGTTCAGTTATGAATAAAAAAGCCAAAACCTATAATTTGGCCAATCGACGCAAATTAAATGTTGCAGTCGCTTTGTTGCTTTTCAAAGATGTGATCATACTCGATGAGCCCACGACTGGAGTAAATGCTTTGGCACGCCGCGTCATTTGGAATGTTCTGCGGTATGCAAGATTCTCGGGGAAATCCATTGTTTTCACCACGCTCGACAGTGCCGAATGTGAAGCATTGGCCGATGAGGTTATTCTCTTCGATCATGGAGAAATGTTTGCAATCGGTAGTGCACAGCATCTGCGTCAGAAATTTACACACGGTTTCTTTTTGGAGGTGAAGCTAAATCGTGATGGTGATACGGCACAAGAGGCGGAAGACAAGTGAGTATGGTTATGTCCATAGTACGAGTTTTATGAAGTTAAGTGGAAATTTCGGTTTTGAGGAAGTTTTCCCTTTGTAACTTTTACACATCTTCTTCCTCTCCTCCACTATAATGACTCATTCTCATGTTTATCTCTGTCTCTCTGTCTCCTGTTTTGTACTAATTACAGCCTTCACAAGGACGTGGAGAATTTGAAACGTTTTGTTACCTTTTTAAATGAGAATTCTGAAATGCGGTGGGATTTTATTTACTTTTTATTTATTTTCTCTTTCTTTTTCTCTTCAACCTTATCGTTCTCTATTTTCTGATTCATAAATTGAAATTGCAGTTCGCAAATTGGCTCTATAGTTACATTCTATTGCCCAGTAAAAAATATTATCTACTCATATTTATACGGATCACTCGAGAAAAATCGACGTCGTTTAAATATTTCCAGTTACACTGTAAGTCATGGATCGATGGACAACGTTTTGCATAATATTATTCAGACAAGATTAGATCAAGAGCAATATTCCGTACGTGAAGTATCTTCAGATACTTAATAGATGGTCTCAAGGATTGTCTCAGTGATTGTCTCGGAGATTGTGTCGCAGATCGTCTCAGAGAGTATTTCAGAAATTGTCTCGAAGATTTTTCCTTTAGTTGTTAATTATAATATTTAGTTTGTTGAATCAATTGTATGAATTCATTGTTAATAATAAAATCTTTAAAATAACTTTTGCCCTTTTCTGTAATGCTTAGTTGACCATATCTACGTACATATATAGTATCAGGTCAGGACACATTAATCTTTATGTTTTCTAAGTGCTTTTTAAGAAGTGGTTTTCTAAGGTATTCTTAAATTTTTTCGTTATAAATAACTACATACCAAGTGTGTCATATGGTTTGAGACAATCAATTTGAATGACTTTAAAGTTTAAACCTGTTGCCTGCTTTTTCGCAATATTGTAGTAAGAATTCGGTAGATAGAAAATATTTCATTTCTTACTAACATTCTTCAAAAACTATTCGGCTCTTTAAATTCACCGGCTGCTTTGAAGCTTTTTTGCTTCGTTGTTGTTTTTTTTTAAGTACACAAAACTACAACAATAACAACAGTCAACGTATAGAGAAAAGCTCTCTTTCCCTGACGTCATCACGTTGACCAAAGTTTACTAACTCGTTCTGTTGCAAACTCTCAGTTCACTTTTCGCGTTGTTCTGTTGCTGTTGTTGGCGTTCTTCGCACGTTAAAAAACCAAAATAAATATATATACAAAAAATACATAGAAAAAGAAAAAGCAAACAAAATGTAAATAAAAACATTAGAAATTGCGTTTGTGAGAAAATAAAAATATAAATCTAATATATTTGCACTGTCAAATTTGAATAGCAAAAGTTTTTCCCTTTCTATTGGCTATTGATTTGTGATGAAATGTTAAGAATGCACAAAAAGTTATGATTATAGAAAAATTTGCCAAGAATTTTATGTGTATTTTTCGGATGTGAGAGATAAATTTAATTTCCTTATAGATAAAAGTATTGTATTTTTGTTACATCATTTTTGTGCTTTCAATGAGAGATGCAGATAAAATATTTCTATTTCTCGGAATGGAAAAAAATATAACATCACACAATTTTAATACTAATTTGTATGGATTTATGAGCGCACCCTACGCCACGCAGTCGCCGCCTATTCATGAACAACAACAACAACAACAACAACAACAACATCTATTATACAACAACAACGAGTCATAAAGCGTTATTGTTACAAGTTGTTTCTGTTGCTGCTGCTGTTGTTGGTCTTATCATAAGTTGTTTGAGACAGGAAGGCCTCGTGTGTTTGGTTTGTAATTTTGTGTTATCTCAATATCCTCATGTACAGTCTAACCTTGATTCACGGGTATATGGCTGTTTGTTCTGTTCAAGTGTCGCGAGTGGAAATGAAAAAGTATGTTCGATATTTTTGATTTTTAATGTGTGTACTGTATTCGGCCTGGTCGAATCTTTAATACCTTTATGATCTCCTTTATGTGAAAGGTGCAATTGAGATGTTCTAGAAGATGTTCTAGAAGTCTCATTGGAACTTCAATTAGGGAGAATATATTAAAATGGGGGGATTACGTAATCACATTCCTAAATGAGTAACCCGTCTTGATGCTACGTGGAGAATATACAGAGAAACAAAGTAAATGTTGTCTGATCGGGGCCATAGTAAATTTATACCAAGATCTTTTGTAGGAAATGTAATAGTATCGGGCGAACCACGACCATTATTATTAGCATGAATGAGTGTGATACTAAATTTACAGATAACAAATTATGTCATCTGGTCGGGGGGTATCGCTCTGTTTTTGACTGCTTGGTTTTTAGGATAAGGTGTCGCAGGAAGATTAGGACAGGAGAATTCAGTCCCGTAGAGGACATGATAGGAGAGGACCAGCAGGAAAGGACAAAAGGGCAGGACAGGCCATGCCAGGACATAACAAGAAAGGAAGAGGACAGGACAGGACAAAAGAAGGACAACAGGACAAGACATCAAGACAGGATAGAATGGTACAAGACTGGATCATATGTTATACAGCATTGCATCCAGATATCCCATGGGACGTAATAAAATATAATTTGTTAGAGAGCCAAGACGGAAGAGCGTTACCTAAGTTAAACTATCCTAATTGCTCCTCTTTGTCATAAGTAACATTAGAATAATTATATCCTTGATGTAATTTATATACTTGTCTCCCTTCATGAATGAATTTTATTTTATTGATTTTTCCAATGAGGAAAATGTATCCTTTACTAACACACACCCACATGTTGCTCTCAGAAATTAAGAAGTTGTTTTTTCTACACACAGTATCAGTCGACATGACCATGGATGACCATGGAGTATTTAAAGGTTGAAAAGCAACAAATTAGAGGTCGTTTATTTTTCTTTTTAATATAGTAGATTAAGTGACGTTGTTGGCAATGAAAACTTTACAAAAAAGCAGTATAAAAAGAAATGACAGAAAATTTCCATCGTTTTATTGATTTATTTGTATGCGTCAGTAATTTTCTTAGAAGGATAAAAAGTTGAGTAGATGAAGGACGAAATGAGTATATGAAGGACGATCAGAGTAGATGAAGAGCGTGAACAGAAAGGGTAAAATAATTATAAAGTCATGGTTGTCAAATAAAGCTCAAAGGACTCTTCGATTTACTGAGGTCTTTAAAATGAATGTGGGTACGGGAATCGGGCTTTCATTACTCTAATCAGTATTGCATATAACCTCTCTTATAATAATTTCTATACAATGTTTAAATGTTTAAATAAAATAAAATAAAAAAAAAATATATAATATTATAATGTAAATGTATAGTATTGTATGTATATACATTTATCATATTGTAAACTAAAATTTATATTGCAAGTTGATTGATACGGAAATAAAAGCAATGGTTTTCTCGAAGATATGTTTTTATATCATCAAAATATAAAAATTATTTCAATATGAAGAAACATTATTCATTTAAAGAAGCAAAAAGATTTTCACCTATCTCCTTCGAGCCGGATTTGAACCAGCGACCTATGGATTTCTATGATTATTATATAACTCTCTACAGTCCACCGCTCTACCAACTGAGCTATCGAAGGTTATTTTTATTAAGAAGTGCCTGATCTCTAAGAGTGTGAATTATTTATAGAATTACAAACCAAAAGTTATATATGTACTCCTAAAAGTAATATCAATTTTAATATAAGTTCTCATGGTGAAAGTCTTCTTTACTTTTCTACTGATGATGAACGAATAGAGGATACTAAGAATAAGTGTATACACAGATCGAAAGCGTCAGCATAAAAAAATAATTTGCTGTACAAACCTTATGAAAGTATTTCTCTGACGCTATTTTTTTGCGGAAATGTGTTGCCTACTCGTCCAAAATACTTCGAAAATAATGATTTGGGTCCAAATTATTCAAGAAAAATGTAAACATGAAGCAGATAAGAAAGCAAAAATAAAAACCAGAACCACAATTCCGAATAAAAAGACAATAATTTTGCTGAAAAAAAACACGAATAGCAAAAACGCAGAAACGGGCCATTCATTTTGGCCGACTTCTTTGACGCCTAGGAAGTTGTGAAGCTGACTCTTTCGATCAGCGTATATACGATAATTCCCATTTGGGAGAGCGGACAGATTGTAGAGAGATAGACAGTGGTTCCAATTCGAAGAAAAAGACGAAAATACGCACCTCTCATAATTCCTGTATATGAATTAGAGAACTGCAACGAATACAATAAAACGAAGTTTCGAATGAATCGCTAAAATACGAATGTCAGGTATCGCAAACTCGAGCCTTTTTGCGATTGTTTTGTTGATTCTAATTCTTCGCGGCGATGGTTTTCGATGCTCACTTTAGAACGATTGCAGATAAGAAGTTTATATTGGTGGCAGTTCTCTGATATGTACTCTTATATTGAAAATTACGATTACTTGGATCTTAAGATCCAAATTTATTGAAATTAAAATCATTAATTAAGCATTAAGCTATGACTAAAAGAAATTTCTATGAGTATACATACACAAACAGTATAGAATTATATTCTATTGTATTGTGTATACGATCAACTAATCTAGAAATATTTAAAATAGCTTTTGCAAAACCTTTAATGAAGTGGGAATTGCAAATCATGAATCAGCATTTCATGTGTTCGAACGCAACTTAATTACTTCAGAGGAATATAGTACTATAGACTAATACTAGTACTACAGACTAACTATAGACTACTATTAATCATGTCATGTGCATTTTTTTTGCAATATTTTCATTCTATTAGTAATTCTATTGAATGTTTTCGTGTGTAATCTCGTGTTCACGTTCAGTATCGATAAATGATTTAAAAGATGTACTTATAAATTTTATAAAAATATAAATACATACGAATAACATTTACGTATCTACTATTCGGTTTTCTTATCACGATTTAAAAAATAAAAAACCGAAATAACAATAATAATAATATGGCACTTCACAAAACAGTAGAAAACTTAACGAAAACTTATCTGTCATATCGTATGGATTTGAGTGAAATAATATTATTTATTAATATTGAACAATCGGTTGTCGGTTCGTTAGTCCAAATTTCTATGTGTTGATGGAGACAACGCGTTAAAAATAGTGATCGATATAACGGTATTTAAGCTAACGGTATTTAAGAAGTGCTAACGGTATTTAAGTGTTAACGGTATTTAAGTGTTAACGGTATTCTGCAAAAAGTGCAACTAAAGACACATGAATGTAAGGCGAGTGAAAAATAGTGGGAGTGAAGATTTTGAAAAGAATAAAACAAGTGAAATACATGGAATAATAAGTAAAATAATAACTAATTAAAGTGCATTGCAAGATTTGCTAAAAATTGAAAAACCTACCAAATGACTGAAATGAGAAATGTATTTTTCTCCGACCGACTGTATTAAATTTTAATTAGTTTTGATGAACAGAATATGTCCTTCGCTCTATACAAAGGAAAGTTTATAGTTTAAAGAATACTCTAGTAATATTGTAGAATAATAATATTGTGGATATTAATCTATAATATAAACAGAAAGTATGAAAACAAAAGTACTAACGAACAAAAATTATACAACAATAATAAAAATCATACGTACGATATTGTGTCTACTTCCAGTGATTGTTGTTGTTTTTGTCCAATTGCATTTCAAATAAGCTAACTCATGCAATTGTAATTAAAGCACCGTTTTATATACTTACATGCATATGTACAATAATCGGAGCCATAAAGGACTTAGAAAGAGAGAGATAGAGAAAGAAATACAGATATAAAAAGAGAGAGAAGGATAGAAAGAGAGAAAGAGTGACGGACAGAGAGAGCGATAGATTAACTCTAATAGAGCATGCGGATATTTCCTACCTACATATTTTAATAGTTTTTCGTAATTGATAATATATGAATGTAAATGGGTTTTGCAATTAAGTTTTTATATGTACATACGAGTATATACAATTATGTGTACTTACATATATACACCATCAAGTCTGTATATTGTATACACATGCATTATCACATTTTGAGATATTATCGATTCCAGATCCATGTATTGTGGACTTTGAAAGTACACTAAATTTGTTCTTAAGAAGTTAATGATTTTTAGTTTCTTGTTTATGATTGTCTTATTGATTTGACTTTATGATATGTCAAGAATGAAATAATTTAGTTACAGATGGTTACAAAAACAACCAGAATTCGGTAGTTCAGCAAACTCAATCAAGATAGAACCTCGCGTGCATGAATATATGTATAAAAAAAATATTTATATTCATATGTATGTATGTATGTATGTATGTAAATTTATTTTTTTTCTATTTCTCATTTCAGTTGCGTTTACATCATTTACAGTAACAACAACAATCATCTCTTTTCACTAGACGTGTGTTTCGATAATTACTCTTAACAATCATCTACACTCAATACTCGCATACTTTTTACTCTTTACAACAAGAAACTAGATTTATTCATGTATTACTTATTTAAATGTAAATTCAACGATACTCATCGATAAGTGATAAGACCACAAAGAAAAATAAGAAAAAGCAAAATGGTTAAAGTTACTAATTGGGATAAATTCAAATTGTTATTATGGAAAAATTGGATTCTACAATGGAACCGGAAGCGGCAGGTGTTAATCGAGTTGAGTCTGCCGGTGCTGTTCTCACTGTTGTTGGTTTTGGTGCGGTTAATGGTGGAAGCTGAACCGAAAGATGTAGTGAAATATACACCGATCGGAATATCAAATTTGTCCATCTTTAAGTAAGTCTATTTTGTCTATTGTGTTATGCCAAAATTCTCATCTTCATATTTTTCGATATGTACAAGAGTCCAGAAGGAGGAAATCAGAATAAATCACAACTGTTATTTAGATTTAGAGTGAGACGAGGAAAGTTTTCTAGGTTATGTAAAATGTATCATCGAAGCTTTGAGTTCTTTTTCAGTTAATTTTTATATTTCTATTAACAAGATTGTTCTTTCCTGTCACATATGGTCCATGTCATGTCAAAAGTCTCTATGGTCATTTCATAGTCATAAGTTCTAAGAAGCTCCTGTGATATATTCAATTATTTATACATATGTGATATATTTTCTGATATGATCTCTGATATCTCTTGCGAAAGTTTCCATAAGTACAAAATTATACTCTGATCAGATTTCAGGCTTTATAGTACATATGTATTTCGAGAGACAATAAACCTTGATCAGAGCAGTTATTTGGTCATTTAGAGACAGACTCGGACAGTAGTCTTTAGGGAGACTACTCTTAAAAAGATAACATATATTATATATTTGATGATAATATATCTGAGCTTGTTTCCATTTTCTCATGAAAGTTGAAATAACTTTTACTTGTAGAGGAACTCTTTTCAAAAGACTAGTTTTTAGGGATATGTGGGATTGAGAGTAAATCTGAACATAAGAGACTTTAATAATCTTAAGAGACCTATGAATGAGAATCAATATCATTCATCAAATGATAAGGACTCATCAATGAGTTGATCAAATCAGAAAAAAATCATATTATAATTTAGCTTCTTTTTCGATATTTTTCGCATTCATATGAGTTCAATGAGTATGAGGACAGACATACATTGTTCTGAATAATATTATCAAACATTTCAGAGAGTATTTAACCATATCTGATAAAAGGCAATCTCTGATGAAAGCATTTCTTCCTAAGTTAAGGTAAATTTAGCAAATATGGAAATGAAAAAGTAAATATGATTTTTTAACCAACTTCTTGAATTTCATTACTAATTTAATTCAATAGCATGACCATTTCTTTTATAGTAACACATTACAGACAAGTAAATAGTAATCCATTTCAGCTACAAAATACTAATTCAACATCATTAGGCTGATTATCATGACTTTTAAATAATCCATGCATGATAACATTTTTATTACAGTAATAAGAACAAAAAATGTGTACTAAAAATGTATCTCTTCCTTTTCCTTTTGTTTCTTTTTTTCCTTTTAATAAAACCTACAATTTTAATTTCCGATTCTTGAGAATTTTGTGGTTTTATGCATTTTTATCTTTTTTGTTATTAAGTCTTTAGAAATATCGTGAAAATAGATTGAAATCAGACCATCATAACTTGTAGATAAAAAGTGGAGAGCTTTACTTAACTGTAAATGGATCGAGTATGATTTGACAGTGAATAAACGTGACAAAGTTTTCCTAAAAATCGTCAGAACTTCAGAAGTAACTAAATCCTTAAACCATCAGGTTTTCTTATATAAATTATTATAATTATCTTTAATGGTTGTATCGTTCGTAATTTTGAAAACTATTTTAATTTCGAGACGCCGCTTGAGCGTGAAAGAGTAGCATCCGATTTCGGGCTTTAGCGACCGAATTAGAAAAATGCCGAAATTAATTTCGAGATATTTGTAAGAAAAATTATTTCACACAAATGCTATATTCACAAGTCATTTCTTTTAGGACATATTTAATATTTCAAATGTTCTCCTTTTCGGGACCTTCGGAGGATCAATTTTGAAAAAGTAGGCGAGATGTTTTTGGAATTGTGTGTTATGTCCTCTTCAAGTCCTCAGGATTTGAATTTCGAAATATCATTTCTTATTCCTTGTATAAGCCGTATAAGTGAATTTGATGTTTCTACGCTCTTTGGATTAGTCTGTGCGTTCATAGGAAGTGATTCAGGCCTCATATTTTTATATATAAAGGTTATATTAGTTATATTTACTTTTACTTTGAATTAAAACTGAATTTTGTAAAATTTTCAGAAAGTTTTTAATCATAGCTAGATTGAAAAACATCATTAGAGATGCGTATTTTTCCCAAACAAGGTAAATAAAAAGTTACTCCTTTTTGTAGTTATTGATTTAAATCATTGGTAGGTTTATTATGTTTCAAGTTCTAGAAGAATTTCTTGTGATTGTGATTCTTCTTATCTCACGATATAGTAATTTCTTTTGTTATTCTGACACAAACTTGTTGAACTCCTTTCTCTAAATTAGTTTAGTTGACTGATTTCTAGTTAATTGATAGAATCCTGCAAGCAGTTTGTATATCATTAGAATAATACTAGTATTTTTATTTAATTTGCTTTAAATTACATTTTCTTTTCTGTTACTCTATTCTGTTTCTATTATTACATTTTTAATTAATTCGATAATTTCTAATATTCATTATTCATACTAATTATTTATTCTTTTTAATATTTAGTAATTTTGATATTTTTAACATTTTCGATATTTTCTAAATTTCCATTGTAACTTCTTCAATGAAGTAAAATTGTAGGCCTCAATAGTGCGATGAAATCTCCAGAAATGAAACTACTTTATTCGCCGAATACTGAGCCTATCTTTGGAGAAATTGTTAATGAAGCAGCCATGAGCTTGAAAATTCCAGAGACCCAAGGTTTTCCTAACGCTGCCGAGTTGAATTCAGCTCTGGTCAATGGCAACTTTTTGGCAGGTGTACAATTTGACACTTCTGTTAAGTATCCCAAAAAGTTGTCGTATGCTTTACGCTTTCCCAGCGAATTGCGTACATCCACCATGATTATTAGCATGACCTGGTTCACCATGAAGCTGTTTATGACTTTGGATATGCCTGGTCCCAGAAATGTCAACGATACGGATGGTGGAATTCCAGTTGGCTATTTGCGTGAGGGATTTCTGCCCATTCAACACGCCATCTCAAGCGCTTACATCAAGTTAGCCAGTAAACAAAGTTCATTACCCGAGGTGGAGCTACAACGTTATCCGTATCCGGGGTACATTTACGACCCATTACTCTTAGGTTTGACGAATATTATGTCACTAATCATAGTGCTGAGCTTTATCTATCCGTGTACTCATGTCATTAAGGTTAGTTGAGTATGTACATAAATTTGAAAGTCTATTAATTTCGACTTTCTCATTCTCAAATTTCTTTTCTTCTTGCCTCCTCTAATTATCTTCTCTCCTATTTTCACATCCATAGAATATAACAGTGGAGAAGGAAAAACAATTGAAAGAAATAATGAAAATCATGGGTCTTAATAATTGGATACACTGGGCAGCGTGGTTCGTTAAGTCTTTCATCATGCTCGGGATTTCCGCTTTGGTTATAACGATACTAATGAAGGTAAATAGATGCTATGGTACATTACGAACAGTGTGGATTCAGAGAAGAGCTCTTAAATCGGGTCTACTATGTTGACTTCCTATAGCGTACAATGAAAGACTTAAATTAATATTTCCTATATTTATTTACAGTTCGCTTTTTACTTTTAGTTTTTAACCCGCTTAATTGTTTTTATATTTCAGATCCAGTTTGCTCACAATGCGTCTGTTCTGACCTATAGCAGCTTTACAGCTGTTCTATTCTTTATGTTGATCTATATAATGACAAGTATATGTTTCTGCTTCATGCTGGCCACGTTTTTCAGCAAGGCCAGTACTGCTACCGCCGTTGTGGGCCTCATATGGTTCATGGCTTACCTTCCATACTCATTTACATTGAAGAATTACGAGAACCTCGGTCTGTCTGGAAAACTATCCTGGAGTTTGTTATCGAACACCGCCATGGCTTTTGGGTTTAAAGTGATATTAGATCTGGAGAGCACCGGCGAGGGATTACAATGGTATAACATATTCTCGCCTGTATCTGTGGATGACAGTATCTCCTTGGGAGCCATTATCCTAATAATGTTGATCTCGTGTGTGCTCTACATGACCATCTGTCTGTACGTTGAACAAATCTTCCCCGGCGAATATGGAGTACCGAAGAAATGGAACTTCCCGTTCCAAAAACAATTTTGGGCAGGGGAATCAAAGCATATGGTGGTAGAAAACATATCTAGCGGGGATTTGAAAAACCGCAGTATAGATGGGTTTGAATCAGAACCAGTGGGCAAAGAAGTGGGACTGCAAATTCAGGATTTGAAGAAGAAATTCGGCCAAAAGTGGGCCGTGAAAGGTGTCTCCATGAATATGTACAAGGATGAAATAACTGTGCTGCTGGGCCACAATGGTGCAGGGAAAACAACCACAATATCCATGTTAACGGGCATTTATCCACCAACGTCCGGCACGGCCATTATAAATGGCAGCGATATACGCACGAATATAGATGGCGCCCGAACATCCATGGGTATTTGCCCGCAGCACAATGTGCTCTTCGACGACCTCAATGTGAGGAATCATCTTGTATTCTTCAGTCGCTTGAAGGGCTTGAAGGGGGCTGATGTACGCAAGGAGGTCGATAAATATCTGAAGATGATTGAATTGGAGGATAAAGCGGAGGTGGCTTCTGCGAAACTCTCGGGAGGCATGAAGCGCAAGCTCTCGATCTGCTGTGCGCTCTGTGGCGGCACCAAAGTAGTACTCTGCGATGAGCCTAGCTCAGGTATGGATCCGTCAGCGAGACGGCAGCTTTGGGATCTGCTGCAAGCAGAGAAGAGTGGACGCACCGTCTTGTTGACGACACACTTCATGGACGAGGCGGATGTGTTGGGAGATCGCATCGCTATTATGAGCGAAGGCGAGCTCAAGTGTGTGGGTACACCTTTCTTCTTAAAGAAGAAATTCGGGTCCGGATATCGTCTGGTAAGTTAGGACCATGGCTTTATACAGCAGGAGGTTTAAAATCAATGGTTCTAATCAATCTATTTTCTCCACAGATCTGTGTTAAGCGTGAAAATTGCAACCCTGACGATATAACGGCTCTGCTGCGTACTTATATTCCCGGCATCAATCCCGAGAGTAATATTGGTGCTGAATTAACCTATTCGCTGCCCGACTCGGCAGTTCCACAATTCGAGAAAATGTTCAAGAGGCTCGAGGAGAGATCGGACAGATTAAATCTCAGCGGTTATGGTATAGGCATAACCTCTTTGGAAGAAGTATTCCTAAAGATGGGGGCAGAGAAGTCAAACAATGGCCCCCTAAAAGAAACAAACGGCGATAAGAATAATGGGGTTGTATATCCGGAGGATGATTTGGAATCTGTTCATTGTAGGTTCATTGTAGCTATTGTAACCATTTTAAACAAATTACCCCAACTCTTTTGAACATCTTCTCTTACAGCTGGACGTCCCTTCTCCAACAACATGCGTCTGCAGAAGGGCATTGATCTTTTTTTCAGCCAGTGGCGCGCAATGATCTTCAAGAAGTACCTTTATACACTACGCAATAAATTATTATTCCTTATCCAGAATTTTATACCCATATTTTTTATAACTGTCACCATACTCATCGCGAAATCTCGAGGTACCTACAACGCCTTAAACCCGATGACCATTAGCTTAACTCAGTATCCAAGCGCGGTAACGGTTTTAGAAAGAGATCCCAGTTTGAACACCTTACAAGGCGATGCAGTGGAAGTGAAGATCGCCAATCAGTATGAAAGGTTGGCCGAATCGTATGGATCAGCTTATGGATTCGAGTCGACGGGCATCTCCAACTTCACCGAGTACATATTAAAGCTGGGTGCCACAAAGCAAGTGCGCATAAATGCTCGCTACTTGGCTGCGGCCACAGTGGCTAAGGACAAAATAACCGCCTGGCTAAATAATCAACCACTGCATACAGCTCCACTTACCGTTAATATGGTACATAATGCCATGGCAAGGTTGGTGCATATTGGGATGTTGGTCGATTGAGCTTTTGACCTTAATTGTTCAATGTTTCGATTTCCCTTTTAGAGCTCTTATAGACCCGGAAGCAGAGATCACCGTAACCAATGCGCCGCTGCCCTACACACCCGAAACGCGGCTATCACAATTGAACATTGGCAACAATCTGGGCACGCAATTGGCCACTCAACTGTGCTTCTGCATGAGCTTCGTCTCCGCTTTGTACATATTGTTTCTGATAAAGGAGCGCGAATCACGTTCCAAGTTGTTGCAATTCGTGAGTGGGGTTAGAGTCTGGACATTCTGGTTGTCGCAGTTGCTCTGGGACATGGCCACTTTTACACTGACAGCCGTGATCGCGATCGTTGTTATAGCTTGCTTCCAGGAGGAGGGCTACTCGAGTTTCATCGAATTAGGTGCGTCCAATTAGTCTCTTAACCATTTTTTAAGTCCTTTTACATAATTTCCACTTACTTTTTACCTTTTCATATGCCTTCACCAGTACGTTATTTCTGTCTGCTGATTCTGTTTGGTTTATCCGCACTGCCGCTCACTTACTTGATATCGTTGATCTATTCAGAGCCCGCTACTGGCTTTGCACGCATCTCCATTATCAATATATTCTTAGGTAAGAGAGACACTCCGAGACAAGCCCATATTACAATCACGTTATACGCTGTTGTAACCCTCATTTGTATGTTGGCAGGTATGGCTCTGTTTATTCTCATTCTTATCATGTCCATCGATGTCTTCGAATCCAAGGATACGGCCGACACTCTGCAAATATTCTTTAGGATATTTCCGCACTTTTCCCTGGCCATGGGGTTAAACAAACTTTATACAAATTCGGCTACCCGAAAAGCCTGCAATAATCCACTTATCGAAAAAATTCCGGAAGCTTTGCGTTGCAAACTGGTACCGAGGTGTTGCAGTAAGTTTAAAATAAATTTGTGGATTTTTTACTGTATTCTTCTTGCCTTTTTCAGAGACAATATCGTACTTTGACTGGAATGAACCAGGCATTGGGCCAGAGGTGTTGTACTTGATTTTTACCGCTTTCATTTTCTTTTTGGTGCTTGTAATTCGTGAATACGGGTTTTTGGGGATGGTAATAAACAAATGCAACCTAAAGAAAAGGTATCGATATGAAGGACATTCTGTTGTAATAGAATTCAGTGAATACTTTCATTTATTTTATAGCCAAAAAGCAGAGCTAGGAAGTGACAGTTTGATAGACGATGATGTGAGAAAAGAGAAACAACGTATTGCTCTCATGTCTAAGAGTGATATTGCTCGTCAGAATCTGGTGTTAGATCACGTATCAAAGCGTTACAGGGGGTTCTTGGCTGTTAAGGAACTTTCCATGTGTGTAACGGAGTAAGTACTATAGAACAATCCAAAATTTAGTTCGCTGCGCTGGAGATTCAATTTAATTTTTTTAGAAATGAATGTTTTGGTTTGCTTGGAGTTAACGGTGCGGGTAAAACTTCAACCTTCAAAATGTTGACAGGGGATGAACGCATTACTTCTGGTGTCGCCTATGTGAAGGGCATGAGGTTGGATAAGGAGATGAATAGTATTTACAAGGAAATCGGTTACTGTCCACAATTTGATGCTTTGCTTGATTACATGACCGGACGTGAGACGTTGAAAGTGTTTTCTTTGTTGCGCGGCATTCGTAGGGATCACATTTCAGGGACCTCTGAAGAGTTAGCCAAATCTTTTGGCTTCATAAACCACATTGAGAAGCCGACGGGGACGTACAGTGGTGGCAATAAGCGTAAGTTGAGCACTGCTCTTGCCGTACTCGGCAGTCCATCGCTCATCTATTTGGATGAACCGACGACTGGCATGGACCCAGCTGCTAGACGTCAACTATGGGACATGGTGTGTCGCATACGCGATTCAGGAAAGTCGGTTGTCTTGACCTCACACAGCATGGAGGAGTGCGAGGCATTGTGTACCCGACTTGCGATAATGGTTAATGGTGAATTCAAGTGCATCGGCTCATCGCAGCACTTGAAGAACAAGTTTTCGAAGGGTCTGATATTAAAGGTCAAAGTGAAACGGAAAGGAGATTTGGAGAGGCCGACATCGCAAAGGTAAGAGTCAACGTGGAAAATGGGGCAATATTTTTTTATTATTGGCTTTTATGTACGTTTACTTGTTTTAGCTACGAATCCGCGAAACAGATGAATCAGCATATAAACGTGGAGGATATACTGAAAGTTAAGAAGTTTGTGAACAATGCATTTCCTCTGGCGATCTTACAGTAAATAATATCATATTTGGCATACGAACTTGAGATACGTTTTTGGCATTTCAGGGAGGAATATCAGGGAATACTTACTTTCTACATTCCACTGGACAGCATTACGTGGTCGAAAATATTCGGAATCATGGAGGCTAATCGTGTGAAGCTGAATATAGAGGATTATTCGGTCAGTCAGACCACACTTGAGGAGATTTTTTTGGAATTTGCAAAAAGTCAGCATGAAGATAGTCGTCCACAGTAAGTTTCAAGAATGAAAGTGAACATTATGCATCTCTCGAATTTAGGGCCTTTTGCTAGAATAATACACCTTTAGGGCTCATAAATCGTGAGATACATGGATATACATATGTTTAGTGCTAAAAAGTTATTTCTCGTAAAATTAAAACGAATATTGCATCTCTTTTTTCTTCCACTTTTCTTTCTTTATTTGCAAAAAGGTCGAAGAAATCATGCTGTTCATGTTTGTCTTGCTGCTGTTGATCTTGCAGATGTGACTAAACGAAGTGCGCTTAAAATAAAAACGAAAAATTGTGATTGTTAGTAAAAAGAAAAATATCATATTATATTTTAAGTCTACAATACGTAAGTTCAAATGAATTGTTGCAGAAAATGGTTTTCGTAATATATGTACACTATATACACTCTATAACGTCCAAATATATGTACTTACACTTTATATATATGTATGTATATATAACATGTTATTTAATAACATTATAGAAGTTGTAGTATTCACTAGCTTTAATGATCTAGTTGTTGTATATGTGTATTTATTTAATACAATTTCTGATTCTTAATGTTTTGATCCCTATGCAATATTAATTCTTGTGCTTATAATTAGTATTATAAATATTAGTATTATGTTATTATATTATGTCACAAAATACATTGTTTTTATAATGTCAACATATTCAATCTATGTTATGTTATTAATTATATTATTAATACTATTGTGGAAATATATACTATTTTTGATCGCTGTGAAATTCATTTTCTTTTAAAAATATAAAATGCAATAATAACATTTTTGCTTTTTTGGGAGATTAAATAATAGGATTGACGAAAAAGATATCAAAACATGACAAATGTTTACTTTTTTGCTGAGGTGTGAATTTATTGATTAATATTGATATATTGTAGGTACACTATACATATATATTTTTTTAAGTACTTTAGTAGTAAAGTAAAAAAAAGTAACAATTCATTTAATTCGTCAACAAAGTTCATTTAATTCTATATGAGAGAAGATAGACAGATTTATGATCCTAACTTATGATCCTATATATGAATTACGTTCTCTTTCGACCAAATCCATCAAAAATATCGAGAGACTGGCACTTGAGACGGAGAAGGTCTCAATGTTCAGGAGAAACGTGTTCTGTTGGACAACCGTGAAGATGTTCGATAAGTCCGAGTCTTTGAATGGTATCAAGAAATACAATAAATTGCCTCTCTGTTCTCTGAAATGAGAGTGGGAAGCGGACGTTATTGTAGATATACTAGATTTTCAATTCAAAACTCAAAACAGCTTACTTCATCCTGGAATTTTGAAATTCCGTTTCCACAAACGATTGAACCTTCAGATATGGATTGGGCATAAAAATAGCCTCGTCGGATCCTTGATCCGAATCGCTATCCGATATTATCGGACTTATTTTGATTTTGATCTTGAGTAGATAACCTTTGGAAAACTTTCTGTTCAGCTCATTCGGATTGTCGATGTAATGCATTCGTCCATTGATTACAACTCCGATACGTGAGCAAATCCGTTCACACTCACGCGTGCTGAGCGAGCTCATTAGCACTGAGGTGCCTGTTTGGCGTGTCTTTCCAATAATGTACCACACTTGGCGCTGAGACGCGAGATCCAGAGGCGTTGTAGGCTCCTCCATAAATATGATCGATGGATTGCCCAGCATGGAGATGGCGATGCTCACACGGCGCTTATACCCTGTACTCAGGTTTAGTAGAGGCTGTTTGTAGTATGTTATAAATCCGAAAATCTTAGCCAGACCCTCACATATGGGACGAATTTTATCTCGGGGTATACCGCGAAGCAAGGCGTGGATCTTCATGTGTTCGGCAGCACTGAAGTAAGTCTCAAGGGCATCAACTTTTGGGCAGTAGCCGCAGTGCTGGTATACTAGATATAAATTGTCAGTGAGGCTGGCACCGTTGACGTAGGCTCGCCCATATGACATCTTATTTTTGCCACTGAGGACCTTAAAAATTGACTTCTCGTTGTGGCTGCCTATGCTGAGGAAACAGGCGCAATCGCAGCTGTTAAGGAGGAAAATAAGCTTAGGAGATAAATAGTTGATCGTTGGCTTGTTGAGTTCTATGGGAAGCCTTACCGTTCTATGAGCAAGAACATGCGCTGAGCGATGACAGTGTTTTTGTCGATTTTGCCGAAACACTTCAATACTAGCGGATGGTTGAGGTAGTAGTGAGGTCTCAAGTTGTTCACACGCGCATGTTCAGTATAAACGGATTTATCTATTTCACTATTATATTGGTGCCACCGTATATGATCATCACGAGCATGCGCCCTGAGTAAGAAAGCAAAAAATTATTTATATTATTAAAGAGGATGCAGAAACGCCTCTCAAATGGATTGATTGTATTTATTTTACATATTATCATCCGGTATTTTGCGTTTTAGTGCAAGTTTATTCAGCTTGTAAAGTTCCATGAAAACTAACACCACAGTACTGCCGACGCCGAAGGCTAACAATGATGTCAACTCCGGCATAATTCCCAAGCTTGTCCAGGATAATACGTTGAGTTTATCTAAAGATTTACATGAGTATCTATACAAACAAATTTTTTTCGCACAGGTACTTACAGCAACAATTGGGCAGAACTTCACACTTCTCCAGATCAACCGAGACTCTATACAGGTTCCTGTCTGAACATAAATTACGCAGTTTTCCAATCGTGAAGATTTTAAGCAACGTATTAAAGAGTGAGAAATGTGGAAATATTCGGAAACACCACATCAAACCCTCGTTTACTTTCAAAGTGTGCGTGTATTCTCGTTCCAGAGCACCCATAAAGGTGGTGAATGTTACCCCTTTAAAAAGAGAATGAAATTATGAATATATGTGGATATATACAATAAGGTGCTTGGAATCTAAGTTTCCTTGAAGTCCGTACTTACCGCCATAAATGTTAAACGTGCATATAAAAAGATAAGCCAGAATAGAACTACTAAAGAAATGGGACACTATATAGTAGAACGGTAGGATGCACATTCCGAAAAAGATTAGTGTCGGTAAGTAATACACTAAAAAATTGTGAGATTAGATTGCAATCGTAGTTTTTATTCTTAATTCTGAACGTCTTAAAGCGATGACGTCAAGTGACGAACGTACTTGCCAACTCCACTTTCATAAAGTTTATTTCTTCAAAGGCGAAAACCGTTAATATGATCAGAATGGACCCGATGGAAATGCGCAGGCAATCATAGAAATAGTTTGTCAACCACCGGACGCTGGCACGGGCTCCGCTTATGTACTGAAGCAGAGATGAACGACTCATACGCTCTTCCACCAAGTAAGTAACACTGATCGTCCAGAGAAGGCTAATGCAGTAGGTGAGATTTTCGGCCAAAGCATTGCCAATGCTGGCGGAAGCACGCATATCATCTGTATGGTAAGCAGCTGCATTGGGTAACGGTGAGTTTATTATCGTTATTTTATAACTTGAATCCTCGACTTGAGCCCTGTGAAAGAAACAAACACATTTCAGTAATAGTTGAATAAATGAACTAATCTCGCTACAGTGAAACCTCGATTATTTAAACGTCGACGGTTCTATTTAAACGAGGTTTCACAACAAGTCGCACATCAATTGTTATGTAGAGAAGACCAACATTACTGTAACATTGCGTTGTGCAACAAATTCAGAGTGAGGGGAACCGTGTGAAGCGGGAAGTTATTGAACCAGGTCGTCAATCTCCTGAATCTTATAGAAGCGCCAACAAAGTATTTGTTATACACCTGTTCCTTTTCCTGTTCCTGTCGATCCAAAATATAATCGCTAAATAGGTTTCTGGCTGGTGTTGTTATTTTGTGATCCAAACCCATTCGTTGGATCATGCCCCTATATCTATTCGCAATTTCTTTACAGAAGGGATCAGTCAGTTCCGCTTGTACCATTAGAATAGTCACCGATTCCGGGTATTGAGTTAGGCGAAAAGTCAACGGCTCATAGTTGTACTCACTCGAGTTGGACTTCGATATGATGAACGTCATAGCAGTGAACAGAAGGGGCAAGAGTAGCATCATTAGTGGAATAGACTTTGAATGGAAGTTTATCATGAGTCTCTTGTAGAAGATGGCTTGAAATTGGCTGAACATTAGTAGGAACCCAGTGTATTTCTTACACTTTTCGAGATATTTGAAGTTATTCGGATCATTGTATATGGGTCGACCGTTTACGATATCAGCGTATCGCATATTTTCGCCTTGGCCTAGACCATGAGCTCCCATACTCATGAAGATGTCATCTAATGACGCTTCTCTTATCGTTATACTGTTTATCCGAAGTTCGAAAGACCTTTCCTCCAATTCGGTCAATACATTCGAAAAGACGTAGCTATATCTGTCTTCAATCCTGTAGGAGAGTTCGGTTCCGATTTCACAGTCTGGTGATATGTCAGGTATAAACTTTTTTATGGCTTCAGTAACGGCCTTCGTGTCGCAGTTCTCATTCTTAACTAGGATCTGAAATGAGACATTAAATTAGATGTAATAATTTCATGATACACCTTGAGACTTACCAGTCGACTTCCACTGGCATATATATTACGAAGAAAGAACGAACTTCCGAAACACTTGAGTTCACCACCCGACATGATCGCGACTCGGTCTGCCAGACAATCGGCTTCTTCCGTAGAGTTGGTTGTGATCAATATGGTGCGGTTTTCTTTTTCACTAATCAGCAAGTCCCAGAGTTGTTTGCGGGACGTCACGTCCATGCCATTTGTTGGCTGATCGAGCAGTATAAAACTACTTCCGCCGCTGAGTGCACAACAAGTGCTTAAGTACTGCTTTGTACTTAAATTGAGGTGACTTGTATATGAATTCAGTTTATCCGCCAGATTCGAGGACGACAAGTACTTACGTATCTCGCTGCGTAGAGAGTCACCGTATAGACCCTTCAGGCGACAGTGGAAGGATATCTGAGAGGAAACGGTCAGCTCAGGAATGAGGTTGCTGTGCTGAAAACTCGACCCAATATTGGCACATGCACGCTCGGGGCTTATACGGAGGTCATAACCGTGAATGACTGCGGTGCCATGTGAGATTTTGGTGAATCCGGCGATCATCGAAAGCAGAAGCGTTTTACCGCAGCCGTTGTGTCCCATAAGAACCGTAATTTCGTCCTCGTTAAGATTGAAGGTCACTTTATTGACACATATCTGGTCACGAATGGTTTTGGTCATTTTGACTACTTCCACGGTGACACTCTTGCTTATAGCATTAACCTCATAGACCTTTGTAATGCGTCGGTGTGCCAAATATGCCTCAGTCGAGCGACGGATATGTTTTGGTCGAAGCCATTTCTTGCAACGGATGCGAAAAGACTTGAAAAGGGCTTGAGCGCTGTACACATACAGCCCAATCAGTGTATACGGTATGCACACAGAAAAGAGTATCAAGCTAATGATTCCAATGGACACATTGTTGTCAATGGGTCTGCTATTGAAAAAGCTTTTCCAGTGAAAGCCATTATCAAAGTCTTCGAATTCGATGATTTCCTGAAATATCAGGCCCATTGCAGAGTTCGGCAAAAAGCTCATCGCCACTTTGAATGCCACGGAAGTTCTGCTGTTTATTACCACATACGGCAGATACGTCAACATCCAGATAAGTCCCAGAAAAACCATGGATGGAAAACTGCGATTAAAGAATGAGGAGATCATGAAGGAGAAACTTAAGCTGGCCATCATGTAGGCGGTCATAATATAGATCAAAGCTGTCCAAGAACTTTTTGAGCAAACTGCAAAGCCGTCGACGAAATGAATCTGAAAAGAATGCAAGAACTTAGATTGGTCTCCAATAAGTTAAAAAACTATAATACCTTCAGAGATAAGATAAATAGAAAGGCAGCTACAAATAACACTAGAAATGCGTTGAGGAACCAGGCAAATATTTGCATTCCGTAACCGATTCCCATCGTTTTTATGAATGTCATTCTTTGAGTTTGGTAATCACTGCTTATGAACTGTTTAAGAGAAAATTGTTGATGTGCGTTATTATTTGTTGTATACCTCCCATTCACAGGGATCAGAGTAGAAACCAAATCAGTGATCTACATAAAATACATACATCTGTTCGCGGCGCTTTTAACTTACCAAAATGAGGCACATGCAAGGCGACCAGAAGCCCACCAGTATGATGATCGATAGGTTCTCCACAAGACTCTCGGCCATCGGATCCCTCGTGCGCGAGATGTGGGGAAAACGTTGTATATCGATCTTAGGTATATCCGTGGCGTTCAATAGCTGCAGGTAGGACAGAGCGATAGCATTTTGCAAGGAGGCGAATCCTTCCCGCACGTACCCCACAAACCCGCCATCGTTGGCGTTCGGATTACGCCGCCTCATCCGATCGAAACGATCGTACAGCTGATCCGTTTGCCAGTGGGCGCCAATGAAGGAATCGTTGTAGAAGCGCAGCTCCCGCGGGAACACGAGCGAGTACACCAGTTCCTGGGGGTACATTGGGTCAGCTGGCGTGTGGTATTGACTGCTACGACCTTGAATGAAGACGCCGGCGATGTAGTGCTGGTATTGTACAGCTTCCACCATATCCTTGTGTGTTGCAAAGCCATACAGTTCCACGTTGTCGAGATGTTCGGCAGCGGCCTTCTTCATGATTGCATCGACGTAAGCTGTGCCATTGGGTGCATAAGCCACGCCGATGCGGGGAATAAAGCAGCTGTACTCCACGGGTCTGCAATGAAATGTTTTAGTGTTGCATGGAATCCAGTGTTGCCAAGACTCACTCAACCCTATAACGGTCACGCAGGGCAGCCACAGTGTCTCTGTAATGGTGACAGAGAAAATAATGACTGGTGAATGGTGATCGATTCGATCCAGATGGTGAGCATGACATACCTCCATTCTTCGTCCAGTGACATGGGCAAGTACTTTGCTGTGGAGACCTTTTCCGCCACGATTAGGAAACGCAGCACGATCAGTATGAACGAGAAGAGAAACGGGGTCACTACGCAGAAGAGGATTTGTTTCTGATGGTAGAAGTGGATGTTCCAATTCTTCCACAACAGAAGCTTCAGCTTCTCAAATGGACTCAGGACCGATGCGGACATTTTTGTCCGTGAAATTTAATTTGCTGACAAAATGTATCGACAATCGTGCTGTGAAAAAGATATGGAAATATTATAAATAAATGAAATGATAACTGACACAACTCAATCTTTCAAACTCTTGCCGATTTTTCTTTCGTTCGATTGACACAAAATATTTTATGTTTTTGTTCGAATTTTTTATGAACTTTTCATTCGCATCTTTTTTCAGAGATATTTTTTTTTGTGTATCCTAAAACAAGAAAACAGAACTGACAAATTACAGAAACAGTCCGAATAAAAGGATTTATTTTTGAAACTCTAAAAATTGGACACAAAATCGAATCTTTCCGTTTAGATTATGTTTTTGAAAATCGTCTCGATATCTTTTATTTTATTTTTAAATACACATGATTTGGAAGAGATCAGAGATGTCCTCGTTCACCAGGAAAAGGAGTGGGTTGCCTGAGAGGATGTTAAGAGTGGGTTGGACAGCTGCAATGCTGAATGGATTCGCTCTCTTTGCTCTCATTCTTTCTCTCGTCATATTGTGAAAAATTATTGTAGCCCAAATTTAACCAGTCACAGCGGCATCACATCGAACAAAAAACCAGAAGAAGGGGGGAGGGGGAAAGCACCGTAGTTCTTGTAGTAAACTTTTGTACACATTCTCAAGATGGCGACAGCAATCCTTCTGACCGGAAGTAATATGCAGCATCAGAGCCGATAGCATCAGAACTACAATAACAGGAAAAATTACACCAATAAAAATACTAAAAACTGAAAATGAACCCATTAGATACAAACACAGAAGGCAGCAGATTCGTATATAGTAAGTGTATGTATGTATGTGTGAATGTATCATATGTATGTGTATACTCGTATGTATGTATGTACATATGTTTTTATGTGTGTATGTATGTACATATGTGTGTATTTTGAGCAATCCAAATGCTAGATATTGCAGACAACTAGAAAAAGTTGACTTATTTCGAAGTTCCGCTCCATTTTTTGGTGGTGTTTTTTTCCTCGTCCTTTTATCCGGTAACAGATGATTTCTTCTGGCTAAAAAGTGGCTTCTTTTTGTGTTGTAGTTGTTGTTGCTGTTTTTGTTCTTCTTCTTCTTACATTCTTCGAGAGTTCTTCTTAAATAACGGGTTGCTTTACTTTTACATGCTGTTTTCTGCTGCATTTTTGTTTTTGTAATGTTTATTGCATTTTATTGGCAATTGTTGTGCATATTATTGAGCATATTATTGGCCCGTTTGATATCTTCTTCTCTACAGCCTCCACAGTCGAAAGTTGGTGGCGCTGCTCATCATCATTTCGGTAACTGGTAGTAAATGTGTTGTGCTTCGATTCCTTGGTCTTCTATAAAAAAAAAGAATATAAGGAAACAGCAGAATATTCACATGCCTTTCAACTCAACGCATTGCTTTTATTCTGCTTATAAGAGTGATTTTTTGTCATCTACTTTTCTATTTCAATTAACTATTGTGAATTTGCCACAACAGCAACATTTTAAAACAGATTCGGTTCCTTGCCGTTTTATTGTTGCGTCTGAACTTGAGTCAGAGAGAATCAACTCTGTTAACACTTTGAAAATATGTTTGCAGTCGTATGTAAACAAGAGACATTAAATGTGGTTAACAGTAGACTTTCCAAAAGTAATTGTGAATATTTTTGGGAGATGTTATTGTATATTCTGATAACTTAAATTGCAAGTTGTGTTAAAAATTGTTCAAACATTTTTCTATTCTATTCAATTTTATTTTATTTTTAATTTATTATTATTATATTTCAATATATTATATTATTAGTTAGTTATTTAGATTTTTTTTTATTTTATAATACATATGTACTTAATTATGAAGTCCGCTTTCATAAACATTTTGAAGAGAAAAGTAAGTTTTTGTTAACCCACTAGAGGCCAACAAGTTTGCACTCGATTGAATGAGGATATAAAAATTCAAGAACAATACAACAACAATTTGTACAACAATAGTAAAAAATGTTAAAAATTTCAACAGTGTTGACTGCACTGAAAGCAATTGAAACAAGTTGCAAACTAACAGCAACAACAACAACATACAGCATGCAAACATGCAAATGGAATGAAGTGAGAAAAAAAAGTAACTATGTACCTCAGTTTTTTTCTTCCTTTTGATGCACATGTTGAACTTGAAATTGTTGAATCAAACAGGAAAACAAAAAAGCTGTGGAGAGAAGAAAAGCTGTCCTCAAGAGAGAGAGACAGTGAGAGAGAGAGAGAGAGAGAGAGAGAGAGAGAGAGAGAGAGAGAGAGAGAGAGAGAGAGAGAGAGAGAGAGAGAGAGATAGAGCTAGAGCTAGAGAAAGCAGAGAAAATTGCTATTAAAATACTAATAAGCAAATAAAACCATTTCCCATTGGCCTATGTCACACTGAGTCTCTTGAGGTCACACTCTCTCTCTCTGATTGGTTGATTGCAAAAAGTGTAACACTTTTCGATTCACACTGGCCTCACTTTTGATGTAAAAATTTAGGCTGATTCATGAGCATCATACAGCACTCAAAGCCTTCTTTTTTGTATTTATTTTTGCATTCATTTTTTATTGTTATGCATAACAGCCACAGCGATTAATTTTATTAGCTTTTATTGAGGTGGTCTCAAAAGGCTTAGTCTAGCATGGCCCATTGGAGCTGCGCCAACACGTGAGAGCAAAGCGAGCCACGAATTATTCACAATAAAACCAAAGGGCAGTATAACAAGTTTTCTCTGCTTGCGAACAGTTCAGTACGAATCGTGCATTCAAATCGGAAGCAGTGTTGGCATGCGTGAGTGTCGATATTATTTTTGATTTTAGTGTTTAAACTGCGGCAATATTTAAATGTTTCACTGTCGTTTAGTGAGACCATCACCGTTTCTTGTTGTTGTTGTTTCAAAGCATTGAAAATAAATTAATTGCTTCTTTAAAAATTCAATCAACAGAGAAATCAACAAAAACAAAATTTGCAAAAAAAATCATACAATTTTTTACTAGGCTACGTCATCTCTTGTTTTCTGTTGTTGTTTTGCACAATATTCGTTTATAAAAAAATACAAAAATAAATATTAAATACGAAGAAAACTCTGTTGCTTTTAAGCTGTTTCTTATTGTATCGAGTGGGCTGCATTGCTACTTGCTTACTAATAAAACGAAATTAAAACCGACTTCGTTTTTGTTGTTGTTGTGAAGTCGGCTGAGACGTCGCCGGTGGTTGTTCTGCTGTGTTGCTTCTGCTGTGATTCGCTGCTGTCTGTGCTTCGATTGTTTTTCTGTTTTGCATGCTTTACACACGAATTCAAAATTTTAATTTTTTATATACTCGTATAAAGTTATAATTTGTTGGTGTTATGTTGTTGTTGTTGTTGTAGAGGTGGTTACTCTGCTCAACTCTAGTAAATTATAGTAAAGCTGCTTTTATAGTCTTCGCAATGTTCGTGTTGTTGTTGTTGAGGATGATCTAGCAAATTTATAAGGTTTTGAATTCTTATTGAACCCCCCTCCCGCCTTCCCCCTCACCTTATCACATTCTCCCTCAGTACCTCCCTATCACCTTTATTTAGAGTTTCCAACTCATTAAATGTTGCTTGCGGATGAATATTAGTTTTTTTTTTAATTTCCGGTTTGAATGTATTTCTTTGCATTTTTTGTTGTTTTGCACTCTTATATTTTTTGTGCACGTTTTTGTTTGTGTACGAGAAGGAAAATAAATAATTTATTAAGAGAATCGTTTCTCGTTTTTTTATTGTTGTTTTATTGTGTCTTTAAATTCCATTCAATTTAATTCCTCTCTGTGTTTAGATTCAACAACAACAAAAATTCTCCGAACGATTTTAAAATAATAAATAAATAAATACTTTTCAACGAAGTGATTGAAATAAAGAAATATTAAAAATAAACAGTTAAAAAGATTACAAAGCAATTTAAAGGACTTTTCTTTGGCTTTTCATTCATCAATTAAAAAAAATAATTCCAGCAAAAATCAGGTGAGTGAAGTTCTTTATAATTTTATAGTATATCATCGATTTTCATCGTTTTTTTAATCAATTAATGAGCATTGCAAAACTAATTTCATATTTTTTTAACTGCAAATTTTGAAATTTGTAATTTTTAACTAAGGAAAATTCAAAGAAAACCTACAAAAATTAGAAAAAATAAGGAATTAGGAATAAAAATCGCTTTCATGAAGCGAGAAACTCGATTGTTGGTGTTCAATTGAATCTGATCGTAGAATTTAACTTCCTTCCCTACAAACCACCTCCCTCCCTGCTGTTTTTTCAACCCCCTCTCTTCCTTGCAGCTCCTCGCAGCTTCCAGCTCCGTGCCTCTCACACTTTCACCTCCTCCTCCATCCGTCTCCTTCCTTCCATTCCTGCTTTTTTACCAACCACCTTCCTGGAGCTGGACTCCCTATCTGCCCCCTCAGCTCCCTCCCTCTTCCATATTCTCTATTCTTTCTACCGACATCCTCTCCCTTTCAGCTTTCTCTCTCCTTTTTATCTCCACGTGCTCCATCAAGGTCCTTCCATCGCGTATCCTGACGCAATCTGGTTTCCAGCTCCCTCTCTTAAATCGTTCTGTTTTTTGGGTCTTTTGATGTATTCTTTCAATATACGGAGTTGTTTTTGTTGTGTTTTCGCTGTTGTTCCTGGTTGTTCTTCGTTGTTTTTCCTGATGGTTGTTTGTCATCGATGGTCAGTTATTTGTTTCTAGTGATGACGATGATGCTGATGGTGTTGTTACTCTCTGCAACTCTGATGTTGTTGTTGTTCGTGTTGTTGTTAGTGCTGTTGTCCTTTTCGCTGCTGATTTTGTTTGTACTTTTGCTGTTGTTATTTGCTTTTATAGCTTTTCTAAGCCATTTATTTCTGTTATGATTTCGCTTTTAAACTCACCCATATTTTTTTTTTAAATTTCCACTCCTTTTTTATTTTTTTCTTTTTTGTTCTTTCTGTATTTTTTCTTCTTTTTTTACTCTTTTCAGATGAAATAAAACATGCCTATTTTTTTACATCAGCTTTTAACTTTTAATCACAACGCATCTGCAGTGTTTAATTTGCTCCTTGTTACGTTTTCTTTGTGGTAATTTTTTTGTTGCTCTGCTTGTTGCCTTGCATGTCCTTGAAAAAGTGTGCCAAGAAATTGGATCGTTTTTGACGTTTAATTTTGGGTTTGTTTGGCCTCATCTCATCTCGACTTGATTAGTGTAGTGTTGTTGTTTTTTGTTGTTTTTGTGGTTTTCCTCGCTGTTGTTTTTGTGTCACTTTTTTCGTTGCAGTGCCACAGGTTGTAGTTGTTGCTGTAATTATTATTGTTGTTGTTGTTATTGTTGTTCTTTTTACTGTTGTTATTTTTGTCGTTGTTCTTTTTGTTGTATTTCTTTCTTAACAGGAGTCACTCAACGTGTGTCGCCCAAAGCGTCAGCATTCTGTGTGTCCTTCATTGTTGTATGTTTGTTTGTTGTTTTTGGATTTTGCATTCCATTGTTTGATCCTTGGTTTTGTTTCATTGATGTTGTTGCTGTGTGATGATGATTCTTTTTTCGATTTTTTTAGTTTTTGAGTTGCTGCTGCCCAAGCAATTTTAATTTTGTACCTTTTATGCCAACAATTGTTGTTAGTGTTGTTGTTGTTGTTGACAATAGTTTTTTTCCTCTTTGTTGTTGTTGCTTTTGATTTTATTACTCTTTGGTGCTCTTTTGCGGTTGAAAGGGGCAAACAAATACTTGGAAAGTTCTTTATTAAGACAAATCTTAATGCGAATTTAAATACAACAACGAATAAAATTATCAAAAAAAAAAAGGAAATATAAAATGTTGATAATAAATGATCTTTGAAATCGGAAATTGTAACCTTAAATACTAAACAGTGCTAAAAGGTTATCGTAATGCTATAGAAAAATATAAAAAAAAAATTATCACTTCAAAAATTAAACACATCAAGAAATCAAACTCAAGAAAAATTGATAAGAATTCACGTGTAACTGAAGTTTGTTGCTTAGAGTATTAAACGTAATACAGCTCTTTTATATATTGTAGTTTTAATATAAGTACGTAATTTTTATTACACACTCGTAACTCGTTAATACAACACATTAATTTTATGTGTTCCAAAACTGAACTGAAACTTAACCTTGGTTTGAAAATATTCAGTCTAGAGTTAGTAAAGAATTTAATAAAAACGTATATAGTGTATAAAGACATTCCATGTTTAACGAGGTTAAATGTTAGATTAAATTTATTGTAATAAATTGTATAGTTTAAGTGTAGTTTATTCACTTCCTTTTAAAATAGAATTACAGGCGACGGGCCATCGACTGGTTTCTTTTTAAATTATCTCCGGTTCTTGCTGGTTCTTGATTCTTTATTTAATACTTCAATTAATTTGTAGACTACTTTAGTTATTTTTAAGTTTTATTAAATAATTCAAAAAGAAACCAGCAGTTAGAATTCAATATGGCGATAGAAGCAATATTGCTCTACATGATGCACCAGCTTTATGAGTTGGATTCCACGGAATCGGAGTTTTTTTATTAAAATACATTGAATTAATTTATTTAAAACATTTAAATATTGTTATAACTTTTATGAGTTTCTTCAACATGTTTTGTTTACTTTTATTTTTATATTCTTTCCCTTTATTTATTTTATTATTTATTCTTATATATTTAAATTATTTTCTATTTCTTTCGTTTTTCTGATGATTTTTCATGTTTCTTTTCCTAGAACAAATATTTGTCTGAATATTTTTTATATTTCTGTGTGCTTTTTTCCCATTTTTTCTAATTATTTATTGTTTTTTTCTTCCAAGTAATTTTATTCTACCAAAGCCATTAATTTTCAATGCTTTGGAGATGAGAACACATTCAATATTTTCACAGATTTTGTATTTTCTCACAAGTTTTTTCCCCATTATTATTTTTTTTGTTATTTTTAAAAGATTACTTAATTGTTTTAGTATTTTTCACAAGAAAAGTATTTTTCACAAAAGAAATTTTTTATATTTCAGCGGTTTTCTGTTGCTTTATTTAGAAATATGATTTATTAATATTTCTAGCATGTTTTTGCAGGTTTCTCTCCTCCTCTCCTCCCTATTCTCCATCAGTGTTCTTCATCTTCCTTCCTTTGCCTCTCCTTCCCTCCTCTTTACCTCTTTTTATCTTTCGTTAGTTTCTTTTAATTTATCTGTTTAATTGATGAGTTTTTTAACACTTGAAATTTTTCCACGAGGCCGTATTTTTTCAACATTCTTTTTTTGTTGTCTGCTGTTTATTGTTGTTGTTGCTGTTGTTTTTTTCTTCGTTGTTTTCTACGCTTCAAGTTCAAAGTATTTTTAACACGTGTTGATAGTTTTTTTAGTTGCTATTTAAAGAGGATGTGAAGTGAAATTCTTGTATCTATTTTAACTGTTTTCTTCCCGTAGAACTTTTTAGTTTATTGATTATTTTAAATGGAAAAATTGTATTTATGTGAATATTCTTTTTTTATATTTTAAATAATAAATTTTTTCATTTTTTAAAATTTAAAAAGCAACCACAGAAACAGTCATGATTCTAAACTTTGTCCTTGACTTGCTTAAACTGAACCCTTGTCTAAACTAACAAAATGTAGTTTCTTTTTTTGTATTAGTTTTTGTTTTTGTTTTAATGCCCTTGTAAAAAGTTTCACTGTAGTTCGTTCGTTCAGTCAGTCGTTCATTCGTCATTCTGCTAAAAATGTTTTTTTTTTCCTTTCACTTAACATTGTCTCATGTATCGTGTATTTTTTTACTGTTGTTGTACTGTAGTTGTTTTTGTTAACTTTTTTGTTGTTGTTTTGTGCTATGCTGTCGCCATGTTGTTTGGATGGGTCAATGACGACATTGACAGTTCGTCAAACATCGTCATCATCATGTTTAGTATCATTAACCTTACACTTCATTAGTGTGTCTTTCTGTGGTTTTGGAAGATTCTCCTTTCTTCGTCGTCATCTTCTTCTAGTTATTCGTTGTGTTCTTTGATTCGTTACGTAAATCGGTTACGACATCATCGCCATTTGTATTTGCATCATTATCATCATCATCTTTGTTATTATCATGGGCGTCGTTATCAGAATCATTCGTCGGCCTGCTTTTAGTTGCATCATTAAAATGCTCATCATAATCGTTATTCCCATCGTAATTATTATCAAGATTATCATTCCCGTCATCATCGTCATCATCATTAGCGACCAGTGGTGCCAGAACAGAAAACTTGACTTAATAAACTTAAGTCACAGGTTTATTTAGCTCATTGTTGTTGTTGTTATTATTAGTCATATTATTGTTGTTGTTTTTTTAATATCAGTAATTGTTGTTTTTGTAAAGTTTTGCTTTTTATAGTGTTGTAAAATACCTGTTTTTTTCTGCCTTTTTTCACTCAGAACATTAAACAGTAGAAGATTTTTACTTTAATTAAAAGCTTATGTTCTATATACATTTATAGCTATAAAATACAACATGTACAATGTACATATATTATAAAAACAGTCATTCAGTCACTTAATAATATAGAAATTTTTTAGTAAAGTCAACAAATCGTAACAACGATAAAAAATGTGATCAAAATAATTTTTATTAACTTATTTATTCTGCTTTCTGCTGAGAATAGAAATATTTTTTATATTGTATTTTATTGTTTTTGTTGTTATTTTTTTTTATTGTTGTTGTTGTTATTGTGATTGACAGTTTTAATGCGCCCTCAAAAAACGCATTGACACACTCTAAAGTTAATATAACCGTATTGTTGTTGATGCAGTTGTTGTTGTTATTGTGGGATTACTAAAGCTCATCTCCAGAGTATCAGCTCCCCGCCGGCTGCTACTCTTGTGATTGTTGTTGTTGTGGTTATTGTGGTTTATTTTCATTGCGTTGTTGTTGTTGTTGTTTTTAAGCGTACTCAACCAACAGATCATCATTAGTAATCATCGGATTTTATTGTGTGTCTGTGGAATGATTCTTCATCTTCTTCTTCCCCCGTTTTGATGCTACGCCTGTTGCAGTTTTTTTTGTTGCTATTGGATTTTACAAACAACAACAACAGACACTTCTGCTTTTAGACTCATTTAAATGTCATCAACAATGAGCTGTAACAACAACTAATCGCGAACATTTTTATTGCTTAAATCATCAACTGAAAGCAGGAGCGGCAACAGCAACAACAACTGAGCGATTATCTCCTAGAGCATTACGTAGATTCATAGAGAAGCAAAAACAGCTACAGAAATAGCCACAGAAACAACAATAATAGCAGCAGTAAGAAGAATAGCAACAACAAGTATAGAAACAACAACAACACCACCAACAAACACAACAACAACAAGCGATCTAAGTTGCATTTACGTTGGCTGTCGACTGTAAGCTCTGTTTATGTGTATTTTTTTCTTCTTAAATGATTACTTTTTTCTTGTTGATTTCTGTAGCTTCATATGTTTATATACATTTTGCATGTTCGCACATATGAACTGTAATCACTACAGAATATCATCATGACAGTGATCGTTTTTTTTTATAATTGTATCGTATTATTAGTAACTTGATAAAATCAAGTGTTTTTCGTGTTGTTCTGTTGTGCATCACTTTTTGCTGTTGTTTTTGTTGATACTGTTTGATTATATGTCTTTATAAATTTATAATGAGTGGGGTTTAAGTTACGCTGCCATTTTTGTTGCTTCAGTTTAAGAGGATTATAGAGAAAGAGAAGGAAAGAGACAGAGAGGGAGAGTCAGGAAGAGGAATTGAATTACACAACAGTTGATTGTATTTTTCTTTATAATTGAAATCCACTCGATTCGTATAATTGATCAATAATCAATTCAAATATTTACTAATAAAGAAAGAAAAAGTAGAAAAAAATTTCAAAAAATACCGACCTGATTGGAATCAATTTTATTTACCTGCTTCTACTTTATTTTTATATTTTCTTCTACTTTTTTAATAGACAATGAATTTAAAATAAAATTGATAGGTTTTTCTTTATTTATAAGTTTATTTTTTTATTTTTAATGCTTCTATAAAAGTACTTCTTGAACTGATTTGAATGTACGTTTTTAAATAATTTTTTATAATTATTAGATTATTTATTACTTGAAGTACTTGAGCGGAAAAACCTATTCAAATAAGTTAACAAATCACTTAGATTTATGTAAATTAACATTTACAAGCGCTAAAACATTGAACATGACACATTAAATTTTCTGTTATGAAACAAATTAGTTATTATTTATCTATTAACTAAATTCAAAAGTTTTGGACATCAATTTCAATTAAATGCAGTCGATTTTGTAAAACACTCGACAACGAATACTTGTGGCAACTGTTCACAAGTCAGTTAAAGTATTGGTTTCCACCTTAAAGAAAGGGGCGTAACATTGGGCGTGTCTCTTCAGGTACACAAATTAATATAAAAAGTGTTATGAGAAGTCTTTATTAATGAAGTATCACAGAATTTTATTTAAATATTGAAAAATTCATTGAAATGGGAAATATTTTATATGGTTCATTCATTAATTTATTCGTTCATTTATTCATTCATTCATTCATTTATTCTTTCATTCATTTATGCGTTAATTCATTTATGCGTTCATTCATTTATTAAATTCAATTAAAATACATTTTTAATGGCTTCAGTGGAGTGTCATTAATGCAGCATAATTAAAAGCTTCAAATGTTTAGAAATTTGATGGAATTTTACTCCAGTGATGATGAATATGATGGCCATGATGATGATGGTCATGATGATGATGATGATAATTGAAGTGTTATTGAAAAGGATGTTGTGAATGAGGATAATCAGGATGAATACAATGTTGATGAGGATGATGCTGTTGGTGTTGTTTTATTATAGACTCAGTATCATATTAGTAGTTGTTGTTGTTGTTGCTTTTAGTGGCTCTAATTATTGTTTTATTGTGCTGCAGTTGTTGTTGTTCTGATTTAAGCTGTTTTATTCAAACCTTTTAGACTGAAATGTAATCGCAATAAATTACATTGCTGCTGCTTCTTCTCTGCCACCCTCACCACGATTCTCACCACTACAGCACTAAACCGGAAACGGATATGATTTATTTCGACATGTAAATTTCATTAAATTTCGTGTTTCCTTTTCCATCAACTATTAAAAACTACTCAATTAAATTGCAGATTACATTTAAAAGCTATGCATTTTATGTGGGTTGTTTTTATTGTTTATTGTACAAAAAATTAATTCGTTTTGATTTTTTATTCATTGTTATTATTATAAAAGTGTGTTAAAAATTTAAATGCAATATTATTTTGATTGAAATGGTGACTTCAACATATTTCCCTTCATACGTCCCTCCTTTTTTCTATCCTTATCTTCCCCTCTCTTTTTCTCTCACAGGAGATTAGATACAACGGAGATAATAGACAGGAATTGATTAAGTTTAAAAATAATCGCTAAATTCTTTCATGTTTCTATGCAGTTATTTGGTTATAGAGTGTATGGGGCATTATAATGGACCGTATGGGCCTCTGGATGGACGTGTTGGCTATCATATTGTAGCAAGAACACGTTAAAACATGTTTCTGAAGTTTCTTTTGCGATAGAATATCACTAAAATTTCTTTGAACTTTTTGATTGTCTCTCAGTCTCTTCCTATATTTCTGTCCCTTTCTAACTATGCTAATGAATTGGACGTGTTTTAATTGATTAAAATTAACGCTAAAATTATGATTGATTAAATTGACTAAATCTCAAAGTTATGATAAACACAACACAAAACCATTTTAATTAATTAAAGCTAAATGTACCTCTCTTCTACACACCTACTATCATTACTTCTCTTTTGATATCCTCTATCTCTATCCTTTTATCATTCCATCTCAGTGTGTAATAATTGCTTGGTAAATCTGCACTCTAAAAAAAAATCTCCACTCATCTCATCATCAAAAACAAATAACTTCCTTGCATTGGAGAGAGATAGAGATAGATATAGGAAGAGATAGAGAGAGGGAGAGAGAGAAAGAGAGAGGGAGAGATAGAGATCACAGAACTGAGTGCATTTAGAAGCATTTATTATCTTCCATCAAACACGCACTTATCACGAGTGTCATCAACAGAGGGCGCTTTCGAAATACAATTTCAATTGCCAAGTGTTTTGAGTGAGTGAATGAATGAATGAGTGAGTGAATGAATGAATGAGTGGAGTAAAGAGTCGAGATAACATCCGCAATGGTATCTGCAAAGAGAATCACCGAAACTGATAAAAACAGACATATTAAAAAAGTGTGCGTGTGAGAGAGAGAGAGACAGAGAGAGATGATAGAGAGAGATGATAGCAATAACTCATGATGTGCAAAGCTAATATTAAAAGTCAAGCGAAAAAGTGTGTCAAAAGCTGTTGCAATGAATGGAAATGAATACTTATTTCATGACTCAAGACTGAAATGTTAAAAAAAAGATGCAAAAAAATATGGATAACCAAAGATACCAGAAAAATTTGATGTGGGTTTGTTTTGAAGCTCAAGCAAAACAAAAGAAAATAAAAACAATACAAAGGAAACAAAGGAAAAAAAAACAAAAAAAAAATAAAATTAAGCAAAAGAGAAGGGAAAAGAAAAGAAAATAGAACAATACTAAAAGTAAAAAGTTGTACAAGGAAAACAGATATAAAAAAGAAACCCTACCAGAAGAAACGATAAAACAAACTTTGAAGTCAAATGAGATTTAAAACTTGATAATGATTTTGTGACCATAAATTTCACTAAAGTTGACCTCGATTGCAATTAGCTCGAGAGCGTAGAATATTTAAATAGAGCGACTGAGAGAGAGAGGGATAGAGAGAGGGACAGAGAGAGAGAGAGAGAGAGAGAGAGAGAGAGAGAGAGAGAGCTAAAGAGACACGAACAGAGAGAATATGAAACACACCATTTTTGACAACACACAACAATTTTGCTTTTGAGGTCAAAGGTAATGCTTTGCACTTTATGCGCTTCAGATGCAGCTAATATTCTTTCTCTTCTTTTTGTTGTTGTTGTTGCTACTGTCAGTTTGTACAATAAGAGCGAAAAAAAAATGTATATACGAGTATATATCAGTAGGCATACTGTTGTTGTTGTTGTATTCTCTTCTTCGTAGAACGAAACGCCACTGAAAGGCGCAAATTTTTGGGTCATATTAATTATACCTCCCTCTTTCCCTACCTACCTCCATCCATGCCTCCCTTCTCCACCCTATAAAACGAAAAAGGGGAAAAAGCGAAATCTGATTTTTTTTTATTTGTATTTTTAGTGGCCCATTAAAAATGTCAAAACCACTCCATTGAATTGGTTCCGAGTGGAACATCGGTAATGTTGTCATTTAGGGTTGAAGATCGGTGGATGTCTGAGGATTGGTGGATATGTGTTTGACTTCTTTTTTGCGTAGATTAGATCTGGAACCTTGTTGAAGGTATGATGCCGGATGAAGTCGGTTGAAGTATAGGCTGGAATATCGTCCAGTCAAAGTTTCTCAACGAAAGATTGTTAGTTTTTCCGAAGAATAAAATCTGTAGAACTCAATCCGCTCTTGATTTAAATCTCAAAAGAATTTCAAATCTAGAAAAAATTAAAACCGATTATAAAAAAATCGACAGTTTCAAAACGTGACCCAATTTCGCTTACCTCCCCCACCCCCCCCCCCCCCCCCGCGACCCCTTCCACACTTTAAGTGCAGCGTCGTCATTTTGTCTGCATGGACCAGTTTTGGGTCATAGTAAAATCACGTTAGTAAAATATTCACAACGATATACGCAGCAGTTGCCAAGAAAAACTATAGTAAAAGCATGGAAAATGAAAAAAAAGCATGGAACAAATTTAAGTTGAGCATCGATTTCCTTTCGCTGGACACCAGTTGGCACAATTTAAGTACTCTTTTAGAGACCAAAAGAGAGAGAGAGAGCGAAAGTGTGTGTGAGTGACAGAGAGAGAAAGAGTACAAATATAAATAAACTAGTCGTACCTTCAAAACCATTTATGAATTTTATGATGTGTTCGCTGGATTTTCTGCTGGCTTCACAACGTTGTACGTGAGTATATCGTGCTTTGTCATTCTGTCTCTCTCTCTCTCTCTCTCTCTCTCTCTCTTATATATATCCATAAAGTGCATGATGTCCAGTGGCCACCGTACGGTGACTTTATATCACCAGCGTAACAGCTACCGTAGATGGCGCTGGTTACGTGTTATTATGTTGTCGTTCTTAAAATGCCTGGACGAATCCATTTTATGCAAATCTGGAGAGAGAGGAAGCGGAGGAGGAGGTACCTGGGACATGAGGAGAGTGGAATGGAGGGTGTCGAGTTGAGGGATAGTGTGTTCGTTTACGTGTACTAAAGCGCTATCTCACCAGCTGAGCAGCTGAAACAGCAACTCTTTTGGCAACACATAAAATAGTTCGTTGGCTTGGACATCACTCGTTTATTGGTTAATAAAGAACTGCTGAAGTGGTTTAGGCTCTTCGGGACCAGATGTTTTCTCAAAAGCAACGACGCCATTTAAGTGAATCGTAGAAGAGCTGCAACTGTGTTGGGTGGTTTGTAGGGTGATTTGGTTAGCTGGAGAACCTGGTTTTATGATATTACGAGACATTTTTGGAATTTTGATGAATTTTTGGAATTTTTTAAAATTTTTGGAATTTTGATGAATACTTCAATCAATGGTACTTTCATGATTTGTGGAATTTCCATAAATTTTTGAAATGTTGAGAGTTTTTGGTATTTCATTAAATTGTCCATTATTGAAAATAGAAAAAGAGTTGTCAGTATTTGTCGTTCAATCTATCGTTTAATCTATCAACTATTTCCACAAAAGAATAGTTTATTGAATTATTTTGACATTGAGGGGTCAAAAGTGGACGCCGGAATAATAAAAATCCATATAAAAACGACGATGCTGCTGCTACTGCGGAATACCTGTAAAACATGCATTGAGGACGCTGAAAAAAAACACCATAAAATGTTCAAAGATTTCGAATCGTTCGGTCGCTTTCGTTCCGTGTCGCCGCAGAGACCGGAAAATTGTATTCATCAGAAAATAATTAAAATTTTAGTTTATTGTTGCCGCTCACCAGTCCGTGGATTCGTGCTCTCTCGCTCTTTCTTTTGTATCAATAACAGTAGCAATCGTCATCACTTCTCGCTCTGTACTCCTTTCGCGTTGTTGTTGTAATGTTGTCCTTGACAGCGGTGATGTGAAAAGACAGCCAAAACGATAAAAACAATAAATATTTTGAACATTGCAACATTTTCACTGTGGCAAAAGGAGTGATGCAACAGCAGCAAAAACAACAACCGAAACGATGAGCAATAAAAGTGTCCATGGCGTCAAATGAGGACAGTGGGCAATCCACCGCCGGCACCCCTTCTTTTCCTTCTTCTCTCACGTATTTTGCACTTCCACTCCTCCCCCCCCCCCCTCCCCCTCCCCCTCCCCCCTTTCTTGTGGTTTATTTGAAAATTCAGTTGATTTGTTTTTGTTTCGGGTCTATATTCTGATCTTGCTTTTTTTTTTTGGTTTTTATTTTTATTATTTTTTGACTTTGCGTCATTCTCTACGATGGTGTTGGATGAGGAAGGCTAGGTAGGGGGGTGGGGGGTGCAGGATTGAATGGTGTTAGTTTCTGGCTTCTTTTTCAACTTCAACTTGGCTGCAAATTGGGTGGCCCCAAATGAGTTTACTACCTTCCAGCTATGGGCTAATATGAGGTTAGATTGAGGTCATAAGTTGGCCCCGAGAAACTTGGCAAATTTATGCTCGCGACCCGAACAAAAGTCACAAAAGTTGTTGGAGTTCGGTACTTCGGTAAGATGAGAGAATGAAAGAGAGTGAGTGAAAAAGGAAAGAGAGAGAGAGAGTGAGAGAGAGACAGAGGGTTTAAGGGTTAAAATATTTTCATTGCCCTCTGCTTGGTAGTAGCAGCAGCTCGACTGCAAAATGAGAGTGTGTGAGTGTGTGTCTTTTTGTGTATGTGTGTGTGTCCGTTGTGCTCGTGTTTGTGCAGGTTAACGTAAAGCGATTACTATCAACGGTAAATAATTTGAATTGCCTGCCTGACATTCAGTTGTAATGAAAGCGAGCTTCTATTAACTCCCAAACACTGTTGTCATTAGCGAGCCATTCACCAGAACAAGAAGAAGCAAGAGAACGTGGAAGATCGGGAGGGGGGGGGGGCGGAAGAGGGATATTATATTTGAAACTTCATTTGTGAGATTACATTATAAAGTACAATCGTATATTTATTCTGTTTTCGTAAATTTTTTATAAGTTCTCCATTATCATTATCATTTTCAGCATCATTGTCATAATACTTTTCACCATCATCGTCATTGCTACCATTATCACTATCTTTATCAACACCGTCCTCTTTACTGTCACTATCATCATAATAATTATAATTCTCATTTCTCCTTATTAATTCTTTACTCTTCTATCTCTGTCCCAAAAATCTCTGTTTTCTCACTGTCTCTTCTTCCGTTTCTTTTTCTGTCTCTCTCTCTCTCTCTCTCTATTTCCATATGTCTCTATTTCTCTGTCTTTGTCTCTGTTTCTTTGTATCTCTAGACTCTGGTCTCTCTAATCGCCATCGCATTGTCTTTGTCTCTAGTGTCGTTATCTCTCTCTCTATTATCTCTTGTTTTTCTCTTTCTATCTTGAAGGCTCAATATTTTTCCTCGATAATTAAGTGCAACGAAAAGCATGTCCTTTTTCAAAGGATACTTTCGAAAAATGTTCTACCTTTCCGTGTACTCTAAATCAAATTAAATATTTAATAAGCTTCTCAACCGCACTACACACTTTCATGGTTGGCTGTATATATATACTGTCTTTCGTATGTATAGAGACAGAGACATGTTTTAATTACAACAGTATTTCTGAGTACACTTAAGAAACTGTCTCAACATTCCTGCTTTTCTCTGTATTAAATATTTAACAACTTGAGTGCTCTCTGTTCTTTTGTTGTAATTCACCAAACAAATGATTATCAACCCATCAACAACCCGCTCCGAACTCCCTCCTACCCCGCGAACTCACAAACCTCTCAACATCCCAATATTTGTACTCCTCGATCTCAGATTCCTACAGATTTCATCCACCTACAAAAGCGCTCTCTTCCCCTCTCCTGCCCCTCTTTTAATATAGTTTAATTTGATTCGTTTTCAGCTTAATTTGTTCTCCTCCCTTCCTTCCGCGTTCTGGCCTTCTAACTTTTTCGATTTGGTTTCTTTCTAGCTTTTTACATGCTTTCCTCCCCTCCCTTATATCCTCCCTCTTCAACCTCACTTCCTTCGCAAGGGGTAGATTACTACATCGCTACCTCCTTCTTGCTCCACTCTTCTTCTTCACTCGAAGCTTTCCTTTTTTTAGCTTTTCCTCAGCTTTTTCTTCAAAGGTACCCATGGAATGGTAAAGCACTATCATGCAATCTTACCCGATCCACACGCTTTTCTTTCTTCCCTCATCTACTGCATTCATCCATCTCCTCCTCCTCCTTCTCCTCCTATTAATCCTCATCGGTCTTCGTCTTCTACTTCTTCTTCTACCTTTTGTCAGTCAAAAAATCCTGGAAAAGAACATTTTTAGCTCATTTAAAACGATTCAAAATTAAAATGAGCGAGAACTCTTGAAGCTGCTGCTCTCTTCAAACTTGTCTGGAGCACCACAAGCAGGCAACAAAAACAATGAGAAAAGCAACGAGACTGCAAAATGATAACCGAGTCGAGTAAATTTTCTACATTTTGCGGAAATTTTGCTTGAGTTGCAATTAAAAATTAAAACAATATGTTAATCTATCCGAAGCAAGGAGCGTGTAAAAACTTTCTAGTTTACGTACATACGTAATACGTTCATAGTTACGTTGATGTTGTTGTTGTTGGCTCGTGTAAACGTCGTCGCTTTGGAGCGGGTGAATGAGTGGGACAAATTGAGGGTGTTTATAGAAACAAGAGAGAGAAAGAGAGAAGAAAAGCAAGAATAAGAAACCGAAGCAGTAGAAGAAGCTTGAAATTAAAATGTCACGTGTCATTTTTTTTACTTAATTCAGTTAATTTAAGCGTTAGAATTACTAATTAAGGTTTAATATCGACCGGAAATCAGAAGCTTGATGGTTGGTATTCGTGACTAAAATTAATTCAGTGAAATTTTACTCAATTCAAGTAAATACAAATAAATTAAATCGCCATAAATTGTGGTTGACGCTAAAAATAACAGTGATTGAATATTAAAATAAAAAAAATTACAAATTCTACTTAATGAAACGTGACGAAACATCGTACAATTATTTTGGCTCCATTTCTTTAATTTCTTTCTTCTCTCAGCGTAAATTTCACACCTCGTCGTCAGCAGCAGCATCTTGGATTCGAGCCCGAAACTTCTTCTCCTTGTTCTTGAAATTACGCTACCTTCACAGAAAGTTTTATCGTCTCCACACATACACGTGTACAATATACACAATCACAGATACATTTACACACACACACTCACAGTTCCCAGAGAACGAAAGAAAGCAAAAACGATGGCCGCTAACCACTGCATCGAATTTAAGGCTCCACTGCGTTAAATTGCCGTATAAATGTTTAACACTCGCTCTCTCGCTGGTGCTGGCCGTCACTTATTTGGGCCGTTTGCCACGCCCCACACCACCACACCCCAGCCGGCAACGTTCGCCCGACGTACACAACGAAGGACCGTAAATGATTTATCAAGACAATTAACTCGCATTTCCCGCCAATATATTGCAGATGTACCACCAATTCACCGCCGATCCACCGAAGTACCGATGCACCTACAAAAAAGATCCACGAAGCAGCAGCAGCAACACAATTCGTATTGTTTCTCATGCATGAGTGTGTGTGTATGTATGGATGTCTGTGTGTGTCTTGTGTACGAAACTACAAACAATCACAACGACTGGATACCAGCACCAAAAAAAGTTCTTTTTATGGGCCACAGAAACCGATGTATAAATTTTGTGGATGCGGCAATGAAAACAACAGAAACAGCAGCAACAACAACAACAACAACAACAATTTGAAAGATGCTGCTTGCCATTCTCTTGCCATTAGTAATATTATCAACTTGTTTAATATGAATCATATTTTGCTCCACTGTAAATTTAATAGAACTAAAAACAAAAAAAGAAACCCCATTAAATAATAAATAAATCTCAAACATTCAGAATATACAAAATACACAAAATGCTTTCATCTTGATTTAAAGCCACTGCTGCATTCTGTAGTTTTGTAGTGTGCGTGCATGTGTACGTGTGTCTTGTGCACGAAGCCGTGCTACATGCCGCATGCCTCATTTTTACATGCCCAAAATATTAACAAAATTATAATTCACACATACATACATTTTCAATACATATGCATGAGCGCAGTGATGTCGAGAGAAGAGTGGTGAGGAGCGGATGGTGCTTTAGTGGGGGTCCTTCAATGTATCATTCAGTCAGTGTGTTAATCATTCATTCATTTATTCATGCATTCATTCAGCCAGGCTGCAGTTTAGTCTCTCATGTGCCACAGAAGCAAACTGTTTTTTGTGACAGCTCTTGCAGAAGGCGTCTCATTTCAGAATCGGCGGCAGAATGAACTGAAGTACTAAAGGACTGTATGACTGAATAACTGAGTGACTGAATAACTGAGGCACTGAATAACTGAGTGAGTGAAGGACTGCATTGAAGAACTTTGAAGAACAAATCCTCCAAGGAACGTAGATTTTTCATGTAGAGGCTGAATGTAGTTTGAATTTATGCGCGAGTAAAAAATATTAAACGTGCCGCACCTCGGCTGCTTGTTGCCATTTTTCGTTTAGCACTCTTTTGCTGCATGCAACATGCACTCGAATGAAGTGCATTTCTGTTAATTATACTCAAGGGGCTGTGTGTAAATCGCCTGAGGGGCGATGCAGGTGTGAGAGGGACACAGAGAGAGAGAGAGAGAGAGAAAGAACCAAAGAGTGAAGCTCTGGAATGGAACTCTGCTATGGAACTTCACTGTGGCAAAGCAACTCATTCAGATGAACTGACTTTTGCGAAGCAGTGAATGCAGAAAATTATATTTTTGCATTCAAAATCATGGGCTTTGTTCTCATTTTACTCAGAAGAAGGGGTTTACAATGAGAGAGGTGACATAATTTCTTCGCTCCGACCACCGAGAACCCAATCCAAACCACACCCAATCGAATCGAGCCAAAACGTAAGCCATCCCAACTCTACTCAACCCTATCAAACCCCATCCAACCCTATCTGAACTCCATTCTGAACCATTCAATCTAACCCATTCCAAGCTGACCCATTTTTATACCCATTTTTTTATAAATTTAATATATGAAGGTATTTAATCCAGCTTCATTATTCAGAAGAAATCTAAGAAGTAATGAGAGCAACTTTGCGAGAAAGTAGAAAATAACGAAAGTATGGAATGTGTTCATAAGCAGGTCACTTGAAAAATCCTTAAAGGATTAAATGGGGTTCCCAAAATAAGGAGTTACAAAGCCTCACTCATTCAAGAGACTGATTTTATACCTGATTACAGAGAAACTACTCTCAATATAAAGGTTTTAATTTTTAAAAGATTTGAAGTTATATTTTTAGCAATTTATCAGAATTTAATAACTAAAAATTTTGCACGTAATTTAAATATTAAGTCAAACTTTAAATAAAGATTTTTTGATATATTTTTTATTGTATGGCACTTTTTTCAGCCGCATTTCATTGCACTCGTTGAGCTCTTTGAGCTCTCTGAAGACTCGTAGTCGTATCTCTGATTTCATTGTGTCGTTGACTTTTTGTTCCACTTTTTTGTTGTGTATCTACACCCTCCAAACCCTCCCCAGGGATGGGGTCTTCCATTCGCTTTCACAGCTCAACTGGTAGAAATTGCATCAATATATTGATTTTTGGTTTATTATTCGCTGCAGTGCAAATGCAAGCGGAATAAAGTCATTAATACAATATTTATGCCCGCTGATTTCGGTGCCATTTGGACGCGCGTGCATCTCTTGCTATCTCTTTTTCTCTCTCTCTCTCTCTCTTCTGCATCTTCTGTGACTCTGTTTGATGTCAAATGCCGACCTCTGTTCCAACACTGTTCGAATGCATCACACTTAATTAGATCACTAATGCACTAAAGATATAGAGACAAACAAACCGGCAAACAAACCGACAAACAGTCAGACAGTCAGTCAGTTAGACAGACTGACAATCAGACAACCAGATCAATTTCTAAACATAATCGGAACGCAAATACGCAGTCACAATCGTATTATTCGAACTCACTCATCAACACTTATCAACAACACTTTAGGCGCATTTCAGGCATGCGTTAATTTGTAGCTGTGTGGGCGCTAGAGGGGCGTGGACTACCGAATAACTACCATGCTGCCATCGGGAATCGGTGGTAATTGTTAAGTCTTCTATGAAATGCTTTTCATTGCTATCGTGGAGTCATACATACAAACATACGAGTACAACATGGATTGGTTTTTGCTATTTTCAGACACACGAACATATCACGCTTTTAAAGGTCTTTAAACACCTAAAAGTTGTGGCATTTAATTATAAAGAGTTGGGCATAAGGATTTAGAAACCTCCTCCTTACTGTTTTCATTTTTTATATATCATGATCTATATTATCTGATTATAAGCTATTATCATTATATTTTTCCATTATCATATTCATCATTCTAATTACTTATTATCATATGATATCATGATCGTTATCATCATCCATCTACCACAATTCTACCACATTCATCACAATCTTTGGGTCATCGTCATGAATTTTTCACATCATGAAAAATTATCATGAATACTATTTTCATCATCTTCCCTACATCGACTTCTCTTGCTATCGACGCTGTAGTGGTTCTTAAATGATCCCATCACTCTTCCCGGTCTCATCCCCCTCTTCTTCTCTTCCGTCGTTTGTCATCCATTCCATTCTTCCGGCTTCTCATCTACAACAGATCTCGACGATGACATTTGCAATTTCAATTAATTTCACTCGAATACAATTTATTGTTGTAGCACTTAAGTTGAGGGCGTGCTGATGGGTGTGGACACGGATGTACAAAGAGTCGTTATTGTTGTTGTTGCTTTTATTCTTGTTGTTGCTTTTATTCTTGTTGTTGTCTTGTATGATTGTTCAATAGTGTTGTTATGTTGACGACGACGGCGATGAATAATTGATGCGGTTGTAATGATTAACATGATTATTTTGATTATCAATGTCATTTATGTTGTGGATATTATAATTTATTATACCCGAAGGTTTGTCCTTTCCTTCCATCTATGGCGTATAGAAGGAGGCGTGGCGCCCACTTAAACGTAACACAACTTCCACTAAATTTCTAATTTACAGTCCCCAGGACCTGATGCGGCTCTTTAGAATTTCTTTCTTATTATTATAACTACTTTTATTATTATTATTACATGCTTCTGCATCGGTCAATTATGAGGTTTTTCGTTGCACTACAAAATGACATTTTAAGAGTTGGTACGAGTGCATACTTGAAAAAAATCCAACAAACTTCAGAGGGGCAAAGTTTCAAGCTCAAGAAGAAGAAGAAGAATAAAAGCAGTCCTTTCAACAGGAGCAACAAAATTACAACAGCAACAATAACAATATAATAACAACAACCACAGCCAACTTCAAGTGTCGTCGTCGAGTGTCATTTGTGTGGCGTGCAAAACAAAAGCGTTCTTTCACTTCGGATACGCAGACAAAAGAATGTTTAAAGAAAATTTATACGAATGCGTACGAAGAAATGAATTACAAAAATAAGAAGAAGAAGAGGACAGAGGAAGAAGAGAGAGAGAGATAGAGAGAGAGTGAGTGAGAAGGAGAGAGAGAAGGTGAGAGAGAGAGAGGAGGTGGTTATAGTGATACAGTGTGTAACAGAACAGGAGCTCAGTTTCGCTGAGTAGAATTTGAATAAGTCGAGAAGTGAGGTTAAATGCGACCGACCTCAAGCGGAAGTTTTCGGAAGCTGCAGATTTGCTTGGAAATTGAACTGAACTTTGCTTTTGTTTCGCCGTCATACGATTAAATCATCAAGTGTGTGGAATGTGAATTGAGCGCGCTTTGAATAGAAGCCATGGTGTCGGGGGAGAGGGACAGGGGGAGAGGGGAAAAGGATGTAAAGGAACAGAAGGGGAAACACAGGCAATTTGATGGAAAAGTTTGCACTTTCCAAAGATGAATTTATTAGTCTGCAGTTTTCCCCCAACAGAGTCAGAGCAAACTTTATGCAAAACTATACGATGTCTTTTTATTGTTTCTGTATCTCTACTCTTCGCTTTGTCTCTTTCGCTCTCTCTCTCTTTTTATGTACGTCTCTTACAGCATGTGTTGTTGCCAAAATGTTGTTGCCAAAATGTTGTTGCCAATAGTTATAATTTTTAGTTAGCTTGACAATGATTGTGTCCTGGTCGTAGTTGAAAATAGTTGCCCTCAATAAGTTCGCAGAATTATGCGATTCCTAATATTCTGAAGGCATTTTTGCTATGCGTTGGTGTTGGCTAAAATTATTTTGGCTAAAAGTTGGCCAGCAACTTACGCTAAGGAATGCTTTCATTCCGTTTCTATTATAATCTACTTATTATTAGCTTTTAGATTTGCACAACTTGTAAAAAAGTTTTGAAGAGAAGAAAGGGTTAAAGAAACAGTAAGAATCACATCGAGTTTCGAGTTCAAATACGGTTTTCTTTCGATTTTCATTGGTTTCGGTTCGGATTTTGGTAAACTTATTACACTGTAGCTTTTCGTACCCTAGAATAAGAAAACTTTTTGCAGATATCTTCAAATGTGTCTGAGAATTATTAAGTTTTTCTCAGAAAAGTCCTAGAGTTTTTATGGAATGGTTCCAAATGTATTTCAGAGTATGAAATTGAATATCAGAAGCGTCTAAATTTATTTCACAAAACTAAGCCAGAAAAACTATACAATAAATTTCTTTTTCTCCACTTCTCCTGCTTTAAAAATTACAAAATCCATCAAATGGGTTTTTAAAGTTTTCCGGAAATTCTCAAGTAAAGAAAAACTCTTTTGTGATTATCGAACTCTTTCGATTAAATGGGGAAAAAATTAAGTGAATAAATAAATTTCTAGGATCCACAATGTATGTACTCGTTCTGCGAAGCATGAAGTAATGCGTTCGTCGGTGAAGAACGTTTGAACAGCATGAGGTACATTTACAACTTTAGGTTTAACGTTGACTAGTACTGAAAATAATCGAGCAGAAAGGAGAGCAGAAAAAGCGAGGAAAAATGAGAAAATTATAGGAAGAGAGGAGAACGCAAAGGAAGAAAACGAGAAAAAACGTCACCCACTCAGTCATTCAGTCACCACATGAGAATTGCGGGTTCAATTTGCCTCGATTGTCCTTGTGAAATAAATCGTCAGGCTCCGCCCCTCTCTCTCTCTGTTCTGGCCCTCTTCTGGCACTCTTCTGGCACTGTTCTGGCTCTCTTCCATCTTTCCGTCCGTCCGTTTTCCGTCTCTCGCCCAACATTCTGTCAACTCGATTTCGATTTCCATGCAGAGGCTCGCAGCTGTGTGTTGCTCCACTTAAAAATGTAATAAATATCAAAAGACACCAACCAACACACATTCAGACATCCACACACACACACACACACACACACTCACACACTCCCATACACAAATACACAATCGAAATTCAAGCGAATTTCTGTTTTGTCGTTTGAGGAATGAGTTTACAGAGTTTTACTATTAGTTTTTCGTTATTAGTCTCTAAAAATCTGGCGAAAGAACTTTCACAACAACAATCAATGGCAAAAATAACAATAATTAAAAAAAACTATAACATAACAACAACAAAACTTGTGGTCAAGCTTGTGGTTTTTTGGCCCTTTTAAAATTTTGCAACAAATAATGTCAGGAGAGGACCTCCTGAAGAGGCGGTCTCTCCACCGCCATCCATAAACACAAACACCATGGCCATGACCACCTCCTATACCATAGTTTTTATCTGAATTCCATTTAAAAATCCATCCTTGCCTTCTCTCATCATCTCTCGCTTCGTCTTCAATGCAATCCTTATGCAACTCCAATCATTATGCTCCTTCCAGCATTCTTGTCTTCCATTGAACTCCATGTCTTTTCAAAATTCCTCCCTTTCTACTTCTGCATGTCCCCTCTACCACTCATTCCTTCTTTCGTTGGATGGCTTCCTTAATTTCCCTTTCATTCTTGACTTGTTGCCAGGATTATTGTAGCTTCTGCAATCCGCTCTTAACTCCTCTTTCCGTTCCCTCTAGAATACCATCGTAATAATCCAACCTTCTCATTTCTTCTCTTTCTCTCCGCTCTCATTCCTTAATCATGTGTTTTACCTCATTTGTTGTCGTCTTTCTTTGTTTATCAATTTATCAATTTTAATTTGATAAATGAGAAGAATATTTTAATTATTATTGACGCTTTCTTTAAAAGAACACCCTAAAGAAAATCACCCTACCATATGTGAGGAGAGTGTACATATACATATACGTATGCATGTATTTGTATATGTCCGTATGTGTATATGTCTGGATATTATTGTGTCGCAATTACAAGCACTCTAACCTGGTTATTTTCTTTAATATGCTGAGCTCTCGCATGCTGAGTGAGCTATTTCTAGCATTTAATTACTCTTCTTACCCTTCCCTACTTACCGACCAAAACTTCAGGTGCTCAATACGTAGCTTAGTTGGCTTCTTTGCTTTTGGTTTCCCCCTGGTTTTCTCTGGTCTCTTGAATTTCTAAGGATTTGGTAAGCATTACTTTGCCAAGTGTTTGTGGCAATACTTTAAATGTACTACGAACCGAAGGAACGACCGTAGATCCACAGAAGTGGACGTTTATGGCTATTAATGGACTCCGTAGAGGGTTATTAAGGGGTTAGGCTAGAGTAGGTTAAGAAGACTGCAAATGTACTGACGCTTCGAATCAGATGATCATGTGGACCATTGAGCCAGGGTGATTTATCTTCTTTACGTTTTTGGTATTCTTCGACTTCATGGATTTTTTAATGTATTGACTTCTGGAGCGTGAAATGAAAATGTTTGATGTTCGAGTTTTTGAAACAATCGCGAGACGTGATTTAAAGAGGACACTCAAGGAACTGAGTGAGACCCACAAAATGAAGTTTCATGATGCGAAGATAATACGAAAGGCACTAACAATGGTCGTTCCTTTCTATCCCCTCCCTCCCGACATCTATTTCTTCTAGAGTCCTTCGGATTCATCATATTTCAATGATTATTAACAATAGTTTTACTAATAATCGTAACAAACAAGTGATTCATTTTACGGTGTTTGCCGTCAATGCAACATATTTGCTCAGCGACAACTGAATGACATTGTAACTTGATGTCCTATCTCTCTCTTTCATGCCTTTCTCTCTCGCGCTCTGTCTCTTTTGTGTATCTTTCTCTCTCTGTCTTTTATATCGCCTGTAAATCAACCGCGGGTGTCGCCATCGGTCCAGGCCACAGAGGCACCCGGCTAATGAACACTTTTCGCTGAGTTGTTGTTCTTCTTTTATTCTCTCGAATATTCCATTATTTTCTACCATTAAATATGAGATTTTTACTTGCCATAAATTTAGAAGCGAGTAAATATTTGTTAATGAGCGCCATTAAGTTAGACTTTTGAAAAAGAGTGGCAATGAGAGGGAGCCAGAGAAAGAAAGAGAGAATGCGATGGTAGTACTGGTAGTACTCTTGTGAATGGTTTTTTTTGTTGGTAGTTTTCATTATATTTGTCACAAATGATGCTCTACTACTCACTTATATTTTGGCAATCAAAAGCAATAAGAAAGTGTATCATTTGATAAACTTTTGAGTCACTTTCGGGACTTTTATGCTCATTAAAAGCATTGAAGGACTTCGGAAAGCTGCAAAATGTGTGCGCATTATTTGCGGATCTATTTTAATGGCACTGCAGAGTCCGATCTCTTTAAAGTGACTGCTTTTAATGAGGTTTGTACTGCTTTTTTTCGCAAGGTTTTTCAATTATTTTTTCAATTATTTTGAATACTATTTTAATTGTTCTTCTGGCAACAATGATGCGATGTCTTGCTTTGATTTTCGCTTGTTTTTTTGTATTTTATTTTTCCAATTTTTTCTGCTTTCTTTTTACATCTTCTTACTTTCAGTTGAATGATTCCATGAGCTTCCATGTAGCTTTATTTTGCTCTCTCTCTCTCTCCCTCTTGTTTTTCTCTTTTGTTCTCATTGTTCTCTAATCTCTTGTTAACACTTTTCACCAAAACTTTTCTAATTTCCAGAAAATTGTATTGCTTTTTTCTTATTTTAAGTTGACCCCTAAACATATGCAATGTTATTCTTTCTGTTTTGATTTTCTTACTTGTGACATTAAAATGTTTGCTTTTTTTTCTTATTTCAGATCATCATCATCGTGATTGTGCTGAGTTTTAATTGAAAGGATTCAATTCTCTCCAGGTTGGTGTTACTCGTAGTTAAGTTTAAGCTTTTAATTAAAAAATGTTGGGAAAGAAACATTTTGAGATCAAAAAGTGTGGGGTTAATTTTAATTTAAGAAATTTTAGAATTAAAATTTTTTCTTTAATATTTGTAAATATAGGTTTAAAATAAATGAAAACCATTTTCAACATTTTCAAGGAATTTAAAACACAGTTCTTCAAATTTAGAAAGGAATATAATATGAATATAATAAAATTCTGATTAATTTTTTTCCAGTGGATTTTCTTTTTTTTCTTTTTCTTTTTAACTTTTACTTTACTTTGAAATTAAATAAACTTTTCGTTTACTCATGAGCTACTTGATATCTTTGTCCTGATTTATTTACACAAAAAAAAAAGAACAAATAATGATATGAAAATAGAACGCATATGAAGCAGTTTCGTTTACGTTTTCGCTTCGCTCCGTTTTTCTGCTCCAAAAAGTGTTCTTCTCATTTTTCACATTTTATTTATTTATAAACGAGCCTGCAGATTCTGCTTTGCTGCTGCTACCGCGCTGCTGCTGTGCTGCTGCTGTACTGCTTAACTACCAGTGAATAGTTTATGCGTCTCTAATTTTTTAATGCAATTATTTCCCCTTCTTTGTAAAGTAAATGAAACTCTACTCGAGAGTAAAAGTTTTCAGGGAACTTTTTAACAAACACGGTAACCAAACAAAAAAAAAATTATGTCCCATACGCAATGCAAAAAAAGCGACAGCAAAAGCAAAAGTTTTGCTCTTGTTTAACTTTTAGTTTCAGTTCCAGTTTCTGGTTTTTCTCATTCTTCGTTCTTCCTTGTTTCCTTCTCATTCGCTCTCCACGGATTTCATAGTTTCTCCTTTGAGTTATTTTCTAATGATTGCTTGTTGTTCCTGTTTTTTTAACCGCAACATGAAATCTTTTTTGCTGCCACATGTCTAAACGTCTAAATGATTACATGAGGGGGAGGAACAGATGGTGAGGGAGGGGAAGAGAGGGACAGAGAGACAGATGGAGTCCCTGTCGACTTAACTGTAACTGTTTTTTAGTTGAAGTTATTATTTTTTCGTAGTTGCTTTTGTTGCTGTTCCTTTGTGACATGAAACAGAACCCGCCTCCGTTAACAGCGACTCCATCATCAACTCCATCACCGACTGCATCACCAACTCCACCACCGACTGCATCATCAACTCCACCACCAACTCTATCACCAACTCCATCGCCATCGTTTGCCAATTTTTAACAATGGTGGAAACTCCGATGATGGCAGATGTTCATAAACATTCTTGTAGTTGCTGCTCCCGCTTCTCCTGAAGCTTAAACAGCAGCTCATATAAAAAAACACACGCACACATCCACCCACTCACACATTCTCAAAAATTCTGGCTCGAATTTTTATGTTGCATACGTTTTGACGTTGTTATTCCATATCCGTCAACTCAAATGGAATCCAAGACACACACGACAGAGCGACAGAACGACAGAGCGGATGACGAGCTCCCGAAACCTTGTGCTGCATCAAAATTAAATTAAACTTCATGCTGCTGCTGTTGTTGTTGTTGTTGTTGTTGTTGCTGCTGGTGGCTTCAAATTGAAGCTGAGTTGATGACAATAAAAGACGATGTGAAAGCGAACTGAGGCTCAGAGTCGGACTCATTTGTTGTTGCTCTGGTTCTTATTCTAGTTCTTGCCTTGTTGTTTTTGTTGTAGTTGTTCATTCAAAGAATCCCCCTGACTTTGGCTGTTCTGTCAACAACAGAAGCAGGGAGCTTAAATTGTTGCATTGAATCAGGAGCAACAAACGACACAAAAAAAGGAAGCATTAGAATTAAAAAACACTGGGAAAAACAATCGTAAAAAAAAGGAACAAAACAATTGAATGTGCATGTTTTTTGGATAGAAAGAACTCTTACATGAACCACAAAGGACACAAGATTATGTTCAGCTTCGGGAGCCATTGTATCCCGTCTCCTTGTCACTCTGGACCCCCCGGGCCCCTTCCCACTCGGGGCCCAGGTGTCCTAAAGTGCAACATTGTCATCATTCAACTTTATAATCTAGTGCCTAAATTTTTTGCTAAACTCTTTACTCCACACTACAAACTTTTGTATGGTTTATTCTCCTTTTCGTCCCCCTTCTCTTTCCCCCTTCATTCTTTCTTCGTCTGGCTTTCATCCTTCATTCATTCTTTATTCATCCTTTGTTCATCCTTTGTTCATTCTTTGTGCATCCTTTTTTTTCTTTTTTTCATTCTTTTTCCGTAGTATTTTTTATTCATCAACGACAACATCCGCTTTTTTATTTGTGGCCTGCTTAAGCTCTGATTATTTCAGAGTCTCTTCCTCTTCTATGTAGACTCCATCTCTGTCTCTGTCTCTGTTTCTCTCTCTTACTCTGTTCCTGTCTCTGTCTCTGTCCCTTTCCCACCCACTTTGCGGTTTTTCATCACATATTGTTTCCCAAACTAATTAAATTTTTAATTTACGTCATCCTCTCTGCTGCTGTTATTGTTTTCGGATTGCTTCGGGCGCTGTTGAGGCGAAGGATTCTCTTCTTCTAGCGGCGTCTCCCGCTGCTACTCTCTTCCCTTCCCCTCCGCCGCTCCGCTTCCCCCTCCCGCCACTTCTACAGACTTAGTTTGATGTTGATTTTGTGAATGTCCTTTAATTTATGTTATTCATAAATTAAACCACAAGCTTTTTGTTGTTGTTGTTTTTTCATTATTTTCGATGAGATGGAGAATCGTTTGTTTACTTCATTGGATTTAGAGAACTAAAATTTAGTCTTAAAGAAGAAACAAAATAAAGTCGAGACCCTTTCCTATACTCTACTGTAGTACTTCAAAGATTATTATTATTATGTTTTAAGAAGTTTTATCTTATAAATTGATTGATTAAATTTGAAACCAAAACTAATTTTAACAGAATTGCATTTGTGTTTGTCATTTGCACAATCTGTCAATAAAAGTGTCCAAAATAGAAAAAGCAATACAAAAAAGGAAAAACAAATAAAAACAACAAGGAAATACCAAATAAATAGAAAACACATGAGTTCAAATCGATAACAAAAAAAGAAACAAATGAAGTCAAAGAGAAGGATTCAGAAAAGGAAGTGAAATAAAGTGAGAAGGAGGGAGGGTACTCTTTCTAAGAAGGAGGGAGAAAGATAAAGAAGCAAAGCAGAGGAGAGGGAGATCAGAAAAGTAGAGAGAGCAGAAGAGGAGAGAGACAGAGAGAGATCAGCAAAAGAAGAGGAGTCGAGAGGAGAGAATTCAAGCTGATAGGAGACGAGACTGCAGCAGGAGAGGGCAAACGCAAAACAATTTCCTGTATCATTATTTGTATCTCGTGCATAAATAAAATGACAAAAAATGTCCTTTTAGCAGAAAAGAACCGAACCGAATCGAAACGAATAGAATTCTTAATTTATTTTGAAGAAATCAATACTTGGCTAAAACGAATTGAACTCAGCTGAACTCAACTGAAACTGAATTGAACTCAACTGAGCCGAACCTGAGTTGAGTGCTCAACATGGACTCAATGTCATTCAATGCAACATCAGATGTGCAAAGAAAAGCACATCTCTCGATGTACATCATGACACATCTTGGCACATTTTTTGTTGTTAGTAAACGAAAAATTAAACAAACACAAAACGAAAGAAAAAAATTGTCTGTTTTCTTGTTCCAACGAATGAACATCTTTAAAAGAGAAATAAGAAGAAAAAGAAGCTGAAGTTACAAACCGAAGAACAAGAAGAAGAAGAAGAAGAAGGATATGAGGAAGAAGAAGAAGAATATGAAGAAGACGAAGAAGAAAAAGCAGCAGCAGCGGAACAATAAAAGTTAACAATAAATAGACAAACAGACAAACAAACAAACAAAAGCTAAAAGAACACAACTGAAATGACAACACTGACAAGAACAACAAAAACAACACAGTACAAACAAAAATAAAAGCAAGAACTACAACAACAACAACAGCAGCAGTGGAAACAATGCGCCGGCTCTCAACAGCAGCAGCAAGTTTGAGATGCAGCCGTCGTCGTCGCTGTTGTCATCGTTGGCGGCTCATCAACTTTAATGAAACTTCTTCCGTAGACAACGATGACGATTCTACGCTCCACGCTAATGTTGAAAACTTTTAAAAGAGTATATTGAATGGTTTGCAAGAAAGAGAGAAGGAGAGAGAGAGACAGAGAGAACATAAAACGCAGGTAGGCTTCTGTGTGTCCTAAATGAATGCTCAAAACTAAAGCCTTCTGCTTTCGGAGGCAAATCGGGCCGGTGACCAAATTGTAGAATATGCTGCAAGCTTTGAAATGGATTCATAACTTGTAATGCAAATGAACTCCATCCGAGAAGCCGAGCAGAGACAAAGTCCATGCGTTCCGGATGTCCTCAAGGATCTGTTTTTCTGTCTGTTTCTGTGTCTGTCCGTTCCACTGAATAACCAAGCAACCGACCTTCGTTCTTCCTCTTCTCTCCACTCCTCGTCTTCTCTCATTTAGCATATAATAACGATAATAATAAAAAATTACGGGGAAAATGTTAGAAACTCGAGAAAAAGAGAAAAAATAAAAGAGGAAAAATAATCAGACAAAAAACAAGAAATAATAAGAGAAAGAATGAAATAACAAACGAAAAAAAAAAACAAAAAAACGTTCGGCTTCACGAAGCTTGAGCGTGTTTAACAATGGAAGAGCAAACAGACAAACAAACGCACACACACACACACACACTCACACGTAAATATATGTACACACATATACTCATATCGTCATAGTGAAAAATAAACGTACACACACGCAGACTGAAACTGAATCCAAACTAAAACGTGCCAATTTATATGTCTCTCGCTCTTGCCGTCTCTGTCTTCCTCTCTTGTTTCCCCATATGTGTGTGTGCCTACCTGGAAAAAATTCCAGAAAAAGTGAATCCAAAAAAACAACATCATTCAAAACCCTTCAAACATACGCGTAGGAATGACAATTTTAGATGTTGCTGGTGGTAAACTACTCAACCTGATAGACTCAAGTAGCTAAGCCGAAAGACTCAAGAAAAGGATCGAGCAACCGAAATGGATTGAGAGGGGGAAAGAGAGAGATGGAAGAAAGAGGCCGAGGAAAGAGAAAAGCGTGATAAAGTCACCAAAGAACGCCGCGGATTCGCGGTGAAGTACCAAGTTACAAGTACCGAGTATCGCGTTCAGGAGTAACGAAGCGCTACTTGAATGCAGACAACGCTATGCAAGAAAAGACCACGTATCATAACGGAGAACGTCAGGCAACCGAATGTACTGTTTTTTTTTTAACAAAACTCTCTACAATGACATTTAATTTTGAATGGAATTGAAGGATCTCAAGAAAACCTCAAGAGAACCCACGAGGACTAAAGCAACCCAATAGATCATAAGAGAATCGAAGACAGTTCAATAGATTCTCTTGTGAAAGAAGTCACGAGAAGCCAAGAGAACTCAAAAGAGCCCGAGAGGACTCAAAGGGAATTTGAAACAACAGAACATAAAGTAGGCCCAAGAGAACTCAAAAAATCTGATTAGAACTGAAGGGACAAGAGAATCCGAAAGAACCCAAAAAAGCTCAAGGGATCTCAAAGGGACCCAAGAAAACACAAGAATTTTCAAGAGAATCCAAGAGAGCCCAAGGGAATCCAGGGATAACCCAAGAGAGAACCTCCAACGTTATAAAAAATACACTGGAAAATAAAAAAATTACAATATCTGGACAGGAAGAAAGGAAAAGAGGAGGAAAGAGCATTCTGTGATTTTCGTACAACAGATCATTGTTTCTTTTTACCACTTCTGTTTCTTTTCACTTTTTTCTTGCTTGTTTACTTATTTTTCTAGCTTGATAATCAAAACAAGTGATGCTTTAAACACAATTGGAGCAACAGGATACAGCAACATTTCCAGGCAACAAGAAATTCCATGGCGTTAATTATAATGGCTGGGCAACTGTTGCTCAGCAACAAAAATTTCATATGTCAAATTCTTAATGGTGGTGTAACACTAGGCCACTTGAGGCCGCCTTAGAAAACCTTCAACTGTTTCTTACATTTTCTCCAGCATCCTTTTTTAGAGGATTTTCCATTTCTTTTAGCAATTGATAAATATAATGTGTAATTTTTTTTAAATAGGAATGCCGTATATTTTCTATTTCAGAAATAAATTGCTTGTAATAATAATAATAAAAATTTCGTTAAATGTTAACTTAAATAAATTGGCCTAGTGTGACACCCCTCACAATGCAAATTGTCAAATTTTACATGACACAATGTAAACAAACACACCGAAGAAGAACAAGAATGATTCTGTTGCTGTCAAAATTAGAAATTAGCCCGGAGACAAGATACAAAATGGAATGCAAACCACGGCAACAAACTGGAAAGCAAACTTTTTTCTCGATCTCCATAAGAGCCCATGTAAATTTGACAGCTAAAAATGTATCTTGTATCCTGTTGCTCCAATTGTGTTTAATGCTTGAAGCGACAGATGCTGCTCTTGCTTCCTTGTTGTCTCCCTCACCTCCTCGTTTGCTTCGTTTGTTTCAAGCTTTAACTTTAACTTGAGACTCAGGAACTTGAAACACTTGAGTTGTATTTTTTTTATACACTACTCATACTTTGTTGAGGGAAAATGCGTCAAAACAAGGACCAGAAATAGAAACGGTAAAGAAATACTAAATGCAGGAACAGCAGGAACAACAACAACAGTAACAACACCCGAACAACAGCTTCACAATAACAACTTAAGTGGAACCAGTCGACAATGACATCTGTGCGAAGGCTAAGAAGAACACCAGTAACAACAACAAAAACAGCAACCATAACAACAACAAGAACAATAAAAAAATCAACGTTTCCGGAAATGAGCTGAGTTTTCTTTTTTTTTTTTTTTGGTTTTCTTTTCTTTTGAGTCGCCTGCAAACAGAAAACGTGATGTGTTGGCAACACTTGTTATTTATAAGCTGAGATGTTTTTTTTTTTGCTATTTTGTCCCTGTGAAAAATCTTTTATTTAATCTCGAGTAACCAGAGTAACCAAAGTAATCATTCAGATGTTGCTTTTGTTTTCTTCTTCTTCTGGGTTTCTTTTCTGAGGTTTGACAAAAAAAAAAAAACTAAGAAACTAATGCAAATCAATTCAAAGATTTGATAAGAAGAGATTCGTTTTCTTCTTCTTATATTTGTTCGTCTTTTTATTTCAAGGATAATTTATGATTTCGAAAAGACAAAAGATTTTATTACAAATCAGTATAATAAATTTTGTGAAAGTGTAAAGCGACATGTTGTCGAGCAGAAGCAACTGAAGTGGCTACTTGAGACAATACCAACGCAAGAGAAGGTGCCAAAAGGAGTGGGGGGGAGTCTTGAGGATACTTCGAAGCATAAGGGGACACCTAAGAAGACCTCACAGACTTCAGAAGACTAGAGACTTAAGAAGACTATAGAATATAATAGAGAATATAGAATTGCAAAAGACAATCAAAGAAATAAAATTGAGAAAAAGAAACAACGAATGCCTCACACTCGATTAAATCACATTTCATATAATTTGAAGTGCATAACAAATCGATATAATAAATAAAATCAATAAATAAAACTGTTGTTATAATTTCTTTCTCTTTTTTTCCTCTGCTATTAGTTTAATCAATCAAATTGGGAGCTGTTGCAAGTGGGTTTGCACTCCGTACTTCGAGTTAAGCACCTGTGATGATGGCAACAAAAAAACTGGGGGGGGAGATAAATTCGCAAAAAATGAGAATATTAATCGTGAACGGCGCCATTTCGTGCTTACAGAAAGGCAGCGATTTGTTGCTGCTACTCGCTGAACTCCACCCACTTAATGTCAGTCAATTTTTAATTTTTCAAATGGAAACCGACAACTGCACCGCCCGCAGACCCTCTCACCACGCCCCCAGCAGCTTCACAACCTCAGAAAAACCAGAAACGTCAGCATCCCTCAGCCTCTCTTTCAGTCATTCTGCACACTTGCACAATGATGCCGCGTGTAGAGTGTGAATGATGCAGAGAGCGGGAGGGGGGGGGGGGGGGGACGAATTGGCTTGCAGGCGTGGTGTTTTGGTTACAAATCTACAACGCTGTCGCTTGCAGCGGTGACTCTTCTGTTGTTTAAAGAGTTCTCGTAAAACGCCAAAAAAATCGCTCCCGCTCCGCAGCAGAAGCAGAGGCCACTCGTTGCTAGACACACAGACGGTGTCTTGAGTTAAAATATTTTGGGCAAAAAAAAAAAACGAGAAAAAGTGAGAATCAGTGAAAATAAAAATCAGTTGATGGTTGAACAAATGTTAGCATTTTTTTTTTGTATATTAGAGAAAAAGTTTCATTTGGTTGCTGTGGAAAAAATGTACCAAAAATAAAAAAGGAACACCATTTTTTCGCATTTAATTTAGATTATGAGCAGCTCTTTTTTCTTGGGGTTAACTGCAATAATGAAAGCTTCATTTAAGTCTTTTTTTAACTCTTTCCTTAATTAAGTGGATAAAAAGGAATGTTTTTCTTCATCTCTTCACTTATTATATTTGAATTATCTCTTTAAGTAATGATAAGGAATGTTTTAATTTAATAAAGCAATTTTTATTAAAAAAAGATATCAATTAAAACAAAATTAATACAAACAGCCGAAGAGAGATTTACACACACTTACATACAAATATGTGTACATATAAGGATAAATATGTTTACAAAAAATTTTTTTTTATTATTAACTCGGCTTCAAAATTTGCATTGCAAACAAACACACGAGAACACACAAAACAGCAACCAGCACAAATATTAACCGATGTTAAAATGCACGTAGCATACACACACACACAGACACACATATACACAGACACACACACACACACAGTCATGTATAATCTCTTATTTTTGTATGGATGTATAAGTGTGTTTATATTTATTTATATTATTGAACAGCAAATGAACAATATTTAGTTTTATTATTTTGTTTACGATTTAATTTTTGAACTACTTTAACAAGAAATACGGAGTAGAAGTCAATATTGGTGTTGTTGTTGTTGTTTTTACTGTTGTTATTGTTTTTGTTGTTTCTGCCTACCTTTTGGCTTCTACTGACAGCAACTACAATAACAAAAACAAGCAGCGATTTCAATTTCCTGCATAAAGTCCATTAAAGACACTGAACTTTATACAAAATTGTAAAGAAAAATCAAAATAAAAACTGAGTTGATAGAAAGAAAAACAACAAGAAAAACCAGAACCATATCAAAAATAAAAGCATAAACCGAAATTGAAAACAAAAACAAGAATAGCAACAACAGATATAAAATAATTTGCACATTTTATATACAATATAATGTTCATTATTCCCCATACACACACATGCGTAAAGAGAAAGAGAGAGGCGAGGAAGAGAGGGAGAGAGAGAGAGAGAGAGAGAGAGAGAGGGAGAGAGATAAGCATAGACAGAGACATAGACATGGGTTGTCTATCAGAGAACAAAGCAAGTCATAATCAGGGAAGCAAACAGACAGCAGCAACCAGCTTTTAACTCGTTAGGGAACTCGTTATAACTCGAACATGTGCAGCTTTAATGATAAAAGGCGGGCAGGGCGGATATGATGACTGCTAACAAAGGACGACAGAAGGATGCAGGTGGATATGTTAGTGAGTGTAGCTGTATGTGTCTAAGTGTGTAGATGTGTATATCAAACTGTGGCTCTGTGTACATTTCAATGTGTGTTTCTGTTTCCTGGATCCCTGCTCATAGCTAAACAAGGATATCCTTTTTATAGTTTCCTTGCTTTAAGATAGGAAGAAAGGCAACAATAGAGAACTACAACAACAACAGAAGCAAAAACAACAACCACAGAAGCAACAACAACAACAAGTAGTAAGAGGAATAATAATAACATGAATAAATTTATAAACTCTTAAAGCTTGACACTAAATAAAGCCAAATACACTATTTAAAGAAACACCAAATAAAACTGATACTTCAGTTAATCTAAACGACTCTACAGCTGATATAATTTAAGACCAAAGCTAAAGTTATTCTTTGTGCAAGCAAAAAAGCAACAAATGAAACAACAACAATAAAAAGATTTTCATTGTAACGAGTAATTGTTAACTTCTGGCTTCGTAAACTTTAACAAATCGTCAGTTAATATAACATTTTTATGGGGAATGATCTCTTTAATGGCATGTTTTAACAAAAACCTTCCTTCTTTTGAGTTTTTTCCTTCGATTTCATGCATGAAAATAAAAGTACGAGAGCATCAACTTGATGCTTGTTAACATTTGCAACTTGTTTCGATGAAAAACCTTTGAAAAACAAAAAATTTAAAGCAACGAAACTATGAAGTAAGAAGAACCTGGAGGGAGACGGATAGAGAGGGGGTAAGAAAGGGATGAAACTATAAAAACTTTTCCGTCTTTGAAGGATTTCGAATACGAATGTTTTCATGTTTCACTCGTTTTCTCGTTTTTACTTCCTTTACCTCTTTCTTCCTCTATTTCCCCTTTTTTGTTTCTTATTTTCTTTCTTTCCTTCCTTACTTCGATTTTTGTTTCCATTCTTTCTTCCCTCATTTAATTTCCTTTAATTTTTTATTCCATTTTATTTGTCATTCCCTTTCTCACTTTGTTCCTTATCTTCCCTTCTTTAGCGTGTCTCTTCCACTTCCAGATCCCCTCGTCCTTTTCCTTATCCTCTAAAACCTCCCCTCATCACCCTCTCTTCTTTCCTTTTTGTACACTAATCTTTTATCTTTCTTTTCCCGACATTTTATGACCAACTTTTGGAAAACAAGAAAAAGTACGATAGCTCAACGCATCGCGATGAAAGTTTTCAGCAACAGCAGCAACAAAAATAACAACAACAACAACTACAGCAGCAACAACAACAAATCTTAACTTCAAATAAACTATCCAAGAAGTTTTACGTTTGCAAAAAACTCTGACGTCGACTTCGACTTCGACTCCGAATTTGACTTCAATTTTTAAGAACCATTCTTTTAATAAAGACTCATCCTTTTCCGCCACCTCCTGCTCCTTTCATACACTTCTTTTTCCTTGCCTTTCGTTCCTCTTCTCCTACCTTTTCCCTTCTTCTAATTCTTCATCTTCTGATTATGCTTGATGTTAAAACTTCTGTTGTTGCGTATTTTTTAACTTGTTGCAAAGATACTACTTTCTCCCTCTCTCTCTCTGTCTCTTTCTCTCTCCCTCTTTCTCTCTCTGTCTCTCCCTTTCTCTCTTTTTTATTCTCTGCTTCTCTCCGTTGTATTCTTTTTTTATGCCACATTTCGAACTTTGTTATTCCAAACAGCGAATCCAAGCAACCGAACACGATTTTTTCCGCTGTTTTAAAGTTGCCATTCGGAGGTTTTATTTTATTGTGTGGGGTTGGAAGGGGGAGGGTGGAATGGGTATGGAAGAAAAGCAACCAACAAATGAGTCCCAAGAAACTGTTGCGACTCTACGGGGCAACAATTCAACAAACAAACAGAAAAAGAAGAACAAACAGTGTTAAGAGATTGGAAACATATAATAGATTAGAAAATATCCATCAATTAAATCAATTTGACGACATTTTAATAGCAATTTTAAGAAGTGCCTTGGAACATAATCAATTTAATGAAAGATGATAATAAATGTTGCTCATACGTCCCGATGGACCACAAGCTGAATGAAACTCAGAGAATCGGCTTGGAATCATGTCAGAAGTCAATTTCAATCTAAGTAATTTAAGTTCCCCTCTCTATCTGTCCCCCTCCCCCACCCCCTCTCCTGAATCACCAGCACTTTCTTGGCCACTGCCATAAATATTAAACTCTGACACTGACATGAGTGCATTTTAATTAATTTATTTAAACAAAATTCTCAAAAGCCTACAGCAGCAGCTATCAGTAGAAGATACTCACTCAGTTGCTACATGAGAGTGTATGTGAACATGTGTACTTGTGTTTGTTTGGTTGTTTCTGTGTTTGTTTATCAATCCATGCATGTTGTTGCTCTGCGCCTTTGAGGCTGAAGAGATCCTCACCACATTTTGACTTTGACAAGTCAATATAGCGTCATTATAAACACACACACATGCATGTATACACAACACATACATACATACACTGAATATCAGCAACACACCAGCTGAGAGACAATGTAATGGACACGTTAACATACAAACGCTGTTTGTTACAGTTTTGTATTGGATTGAGTTGTATTTTGCGCTTGTGTTGAATACCTCACATGCACGTGTATGTTCTCACACACATACATACAAAAATATAGGTGTATATATGCTTTTACATATTGAAGTGATTTTTTCTATGCTTGTTTTAAGCTCGTTTTTGCTCTCAAGCCGCAGCTGCTTTCATGCTTTTCAATGGTACTCATATCGATCTCCATAGAGACGGAGAGGGGTAAAGAGAGACATGGAGAGAGAAAGAGATAGCAAGTATATGTATAGTATATGTTAGTGAGCCTGTTCATGTGTATACTCAGTTGTATAGAATGAAAAACATACAATAAAAGCTGCTTTTTTAACTCTACCCTCGAGGATTGCCTCAAAATTGTGAAAATAAGCTGCTTAACTGTAGGAAAAACATAGAAAAAAACACACACAACCACACACACACACGTTTTTCATGCAGAAAAGTCGCTTCCTTCTCTTCAGGTTTTTCTTCAGCTTTCTTCAATATTGAATGAGTTTAGAAAATCAAAACGGCGATGAAGCGAACGAAGCAAATAAAGTTGCTGCTTACATTCGTGCGGCGCTCCACTCAAAGGTGACCAGCTGCAGTATGCTGAAAGCTATGAGCAGGTGCTGTGTTCTGGGGGAGGGAGGGAGTGAGGGAGGGAGGGTAGAAATCACCAGCAGCGGCTACTCTCAGGTAGTTGAAGCGCCACCTTTAAGCTTGTCGATTCCGAGCACGTTTTATTTCTACGATTATTTCGATTGAAGCGAGCTACACCGGCACTAAAGCTGCTTATTTTGGGTAAAAAAGAATTTCTAATAGTAATCAAATTGTTGATTTTGTCACAAGCAATCCAACAAATTCAAAGAGAAAGCATAATTTTGATCATGAAGTAGATTTTGTAGGGTTTCGAAATTAAATGAAAGGACTCTAAGAAACTTTGTAAAAGCTACGACACTATTATAAACCTTTATGAAACTCTTGACTTCTTTTTTATGCCATTCTCAAAATTAGTTGAACTTTTTTAATATCTTTCATGAATCATTGGAATTTTGATAGTTTTCTTTTAGTTACTCATAAAAGCAATGCGAAGAAACCGCATATTGATCCAAATTAATGCGAGACCTCCTTCCCTTCACTCACTCTTCGTCTCGTTTTCTCTCTCTCTCTCTATCTGTCTCGCTCTCTCTATATATCTTTATCCTGTACACCAACCACTTCAAACAAAAGAGTGTTTCAAAGGAAGCAAAAATAATCAACTTAACTTGATATTGATGCTTATCAATATAAAAGCGAGTGCATTCGTGTGTATGAATGTATATAGTGTGTGTGTGAATGTGTATAGTGTGTGTGTGTGTATGTTCCTTTGTGTTTGGGTGCACTGTAGTGAATCTCTTTAATATGCGGCTTGTATTCCGTCACACATCCTCAAGAAGTCAGTCAACGTTTTTGTTCTCATTGTTTGGGAATTTTTTTGTTAGTGTTGTTGTCGTTGTTGTAGTTGCAGTTGTTGTTGTTGTAGTTGCAGTTGTTCATAAAGTTGTGGTTATATTTATTGTTTTTGTTGTTGTTGTTATTCGAAGTTCGTTGCACGGTTCAAGGATAATAATCCGTATCGCATGCTTATGAGCTGAACTCTCTTGAGTTCGTATTTCTACTTGATATACATCGTAGCCATTTCTTGAGTGTTTTCGCGTTTGTGTGTGTGTGTGTGTTTTAGAATATAATATAACGCTTAATTTGTAAATTTTATAATTTTTCCTTTTTAATCTCTAAAACAGCCTTGTACTTAATTTACCACTTAAATCATTATTTTTTTAACTTGTTTCCTCCACAGTAAAGAGTGTTTACTTTTCCTCTTAACCATTACCGCTCCTTTTTCTTCTCCTTCTTCTTCTTCATCTTCCTTCTCTTTCTTCTTTCTTCTTTTCCTCATCCTTTTTCTCTTTTTTACTTTCATTCTTGTTATTTTTCTTCTTTCTAAACTCAATCAAAGTTTTGAACAATCTGAATCTCTTCCAAGTCTTCAAGCACACATCAATCACAATAATAATGATTGATTGTTATTATTAATAAGAAATTTATTGAGTTTCTTGACTTCAACTCAACTCTACCCACATTGAGTTCATTGATTTATCAAGCTCTCGTGTAGGTTTTCTAGCATTTTTTTTTTGTTATTGCCTTACTTACACATCGACAGAGATAAACACACACACACACACACATCCTGTTGCATGCGGCAACAACACCTTCCATACTTAAGACACGCTTTTTCCGGTGAAGCAGATGCTTCAGAATGCTTCTTCTCTGTACAACCAAGTTGTCTGTCTGTTTGTCTCGCCTGACTCTCTGACTGTCTGTCTGTCTCGCCTGACGGTCTGTCTGTCCGTTTGTCTGTCTGTCTGTTTGTCTATTTGTAGATCGCATTGTTTGCTTACTTGCTTGTGTTCCGGTCTGTCAGTCCTCCGCTTGTCTGTCTGTGTGTTTGTGTGTCTCTCTCCGTGTTCCGTCCTCCATGCTTCATGCTTTCATACTTCGATCGCATCTCTCTTTGCTGGTGCCGAGAATCTTGTGTACCGAGTATCTTGAGACTTGATTCTTGTGTCTGCACGCGATGTACACCGAATCGTTGCGCTGTCTGTGGCGCTAATAATTCGTAAATTCAGCTTATTGCGGTTCAACACGTCAATTCGTATGTACATCATTTCGTACCCTTTCGTTTATCCCTCGTTTATTCCAAAATCTCTCCTCGTTCTCCCTTCCTGCCGCCCATTCAACCTCATCAACTGACATGCAAGCCAGACATGGCTTGTCTTCGGCCGATTTCAGCAGATTAAAGTTAAGAAGCTTTCTGCGTGCGCTCAAAAGCAGGAAAAAAAAACAACGATCAGGGGGAGTACTCCGAAACTCAATAAAACCCAAGAAAGCCCAAGAAAAAAGAGTTTATTGTGAAATTTAGAGAATAACAACAAAACTTTTGAAATAAACGGGAGAAAATTATAAATAGCCAAGTTTTTTAAAAACATTTCATTCTCACTTCCTTCGCATTCTCATTGAATTCAGTATTAATCCTCATTGAGGTGTTCTTTCCTTGTCTGCCTCTCTATCCCTCTCTTTCTTTCTCTTTATTTTTTGCGGATACCTTTTTTCACCCTCTCCAATCAAGTGTTGACTTCAAGGTGTATCGTTTAAGCGAGGTTTTTTAAGCTTTCACACCTGCTGCGTACTTTTACATTATTATTAAGCTGGATGACATACACGTATGACATACACACACACACATACACACACACATTGAAAATATGTATGTAAATATGTAAATCGTAGACAAAAATAAGCAGCTGTTGTTGTTGCTGTTAAATATTTTAATGCTGTTGTTCACAGAGCTGGTGTGAACCCTTTCTAAAGGCAATGATGACGATAGTAATAGTGATGATGATTATAATGTTGATGAGGATTATAATAGTGATGATGTTTATACTGATGATGATTGTAGCGATGTTGAGTATAATGATATGATGGTGGCAATACAGCGATGTGATCATCATTATGACGATTTTGATTAAAACGACGACAATAATAATGATGTTGATTTATTTCGATGTCTGTTGTTTCTTTTTTTCATTTTTTTTCTCCCCTTTTTTCTGTGAATTTCAATTCCTCTGCTTAGTTTAATAGTATTTAATTGTAAGTCAGCTCAGCTTGGCTCAGACTTCAGTGAGCTTCTAATCATTAAACGGCTTTAACTACACTTTAATTGGCTTAAAATGGGGTTTAAATTGATTGATTTATTTAAATACGATGATGCGATCATTTAAATAGGATTTATTTTGAAACAAAGAGCTTCAATTAACCAAATCAATTTCTAATCTATTTTATTTTATGTTGCTTTATTTCCATTTTTCAATTTTTGTTTTTCTTTCTGGTTTTCTTTCCTCATGTTCTCTTTTCAAGATAATTTAAAATTTATTAAATTTTCGTGAGAACTGTAAACATAAACGTAACTGTAATCGTACAATTAAACGTAACGTACGCAATGTTTACCGTTCCGTGATACAGTTGAATGAACGCCTTCGTCAATTTCTTTAGATTTTCGTGAATTGTTTCGAAAAGCAAACAACATTTTCACTCTTCGAAATCTCAAGAGTAAAATTTATTTATTGTTTTTTTATTTTTTTATTCGTTTTTTACCTCTGTCGTTCGTTAAATTGTAGGAGGAAATGTTGTTGTTCTTGTTGTTGTTTTTCTTCTTCTTCTTTTTGAATTTTATTAGCTTCAAGTAACGCTTCTGATTACGATGGCGATGTTTTACGCAAGACTCCTGAACTCGTTGTTACCACCGAAAACACTGCAGTACTCTCAGCGTATTTACTCGAGTGGTACTCAGAGCGTGAGTGAGTGCTATTGAACTTGTATACAATTTACGATCCGTGTTTGATTGCTATTATTGTTGCTTACAACACATAAAATACTTTGATTAAATTCTCTTCTATTGAATTAATGATGAACAAAGAGCATTAAAGAAATTTAACCTTATAACACTGAAAACACAATCCAACGCGTGGTTGATGGAATTTTACACTATGAGTTTGACCTTTGTTGACCTTAAGTAAGAGCGTTCTCCTTAGTTCTCTCTTTTCTCTTTTTGCCTGCACATTTAGTTCATTATTTAAGGAGTGCCTTTCAATTTGTACCTCATGTCGTATGAGTAACCATCATTTGAACTTAATTCGAACAAATAATGGAAGAATTATAATAAAGAATGAAGTAATAATAATAATAAATATTAAATTAATAACAATAATAATAATAATAATAATAATAGTAATATCAGTAATTATTGAATAGCTGAATGGCGTGTGCATGCATGGATTTGCGTATGTGTTTCTTCAGATCTGCGTTTGTATATTTCTGTGTACGGATCCATTCCTTCTCGAGAGCTTTTCATACACTTGATAATCCATTTAAATTTATTACTCAGTCAGAATGCAAACATGGAAACTTCTACGATGCTTCGAGGAAGTTACAAGTGAAAAGATTCTTTAGAAAGACGCACTTTATTGTATCTTCTCTCCATCTCTGTCTCTATCTCTCTCTCTCTCTCGCTTCCTCAAAGTTTCTCAGTTTTCTGTAATGCAGGTTTTTATTTTAATAAAATACAGAAAAAGCTATATAATATATTATAGCAAATTTATAATTTAAAGAGCTATTAAATATGCATTAATTTCGACGCTTCTGTATTTTAAAGCACTGAAGAAATATTCTGAAATGTTTTATGTATATAAATATTATGTGATTGTTCTTGTTTCCTGTTCTTCTTTTTCGTCTTTTTTTACTTCTACTCCTCTTATTTTTCGTCTTCTTCTTAAGCTGTAACAGGCTGTTCTTCCAGATGTTATACTTTGGTTTAAAATTCTTCTTTCTTTCGTTGTTGTTGTTGTTGTTGCTTTACAACTGTTATTATTATTTTTATTGCTTTTATTGTTACATTTTCAATTTCAAATATTTAATAATACTTTCCTTTGATTTCCTATAAATCAAAACCACAGAAGCAATAAAATTTTATATGTGAAGAAAAAACGCAATTCTAAAGAAGTTTAATGAAAGCGAAGCAGTTATAAAAAAACCTATAACGGTATATGTTTCGAATACAAAATACCTGGCTTCCCTCTTCTTAACTTCCCCTTCTCTCCTCCTTCCTCCTTCCCCTTCACCACCCTCCTCTTTTCTTCTTCCCCTGTCGGAGTTTTTATCCATCGAATTCATTGAATTTATTTTATAATTTTAATGTTTTTTATTTTCTTCCTGTTTATCGTTAAATTATTTTGAATCCTCATTTAATACTAAAGCGAATACTCATTTATTCGCTTATACTCATATATTTGCAAAAAACGCGTAAAAACAAATCCACTCGTTGATTAATTTTCACTTCTTAAGATTGTCATTAGTTAGGGGATTCTTTTTTCTACTTTTTCTTCTTATTTTTTTTTCTTACTTTTTTTCTTTTCCTTTTTATTTTTCTTTTTAATCTTGATTAATTTACCCGCAAAGCTACTGCTGCTGCATGTAATTAGTTTGGTCACCCAATCTGAAGGCAGACAACAAAATCACCAGATTTGATTTTCCAACGATTCCTCCTTCTACCATCCCCCCTCTCTCCCGCCACCCTTCACACTTTTTCACACAGGACGAAACCTTTTCTTTGTCGTTTATTGATGTTTTGAGGACTACAAAAACAACAACAACAACCAATTATTTTCTGGTACAAAATGCAGTCAATATAAATAACAAAGTGAAGAAGCAACAGCAATGAAAGCAACAACAACAACAACAGCATGGAGAGAGGAGAACCGTAACAACAACAAAGACTATTGTTTGTATGTATATCAGCCGAACGAAGGCGTGTCGCGTAGCCAGAAATTAGCTTCGGTGGGAAACCCGCAGGGCATCGTGTTTTTTTTTGTCCTTTTTTTTGCTTTTTGTTGTTGTTGCCGGCCCAACAACATTATATCGTTGCTTTTGTTGTCCTGCGCAACTTGACTCGAATTGGTCCGGGATAAGTTTCGGGTCGAAATTAAGTGATGCTCGTTAAAGAGGACAGCAGCAAAAAATTCACAAAAAAGAGTCAAGCGTAACAAAAAATTGTTGCAGCTGAAAATCAAGAGCAAAAACTCAGTGATGTCCAAGAATGATACCGACAAAAACCCGAATACCCGGTTTTTAAAACGAGTACCATTTCAGGGAAGAACAAAACTTTTCCGCCTTCTTTAATGAGGGAGCCTTTTTTTCGGTTCTAAATACAAAAACTTGGAAAAAGCATCTCGTTCGCAATCTTAGATGATTTCTGCTTCTTCTTGTTATGAATCTACTTCTATTTCATTCTCATCTGTTGTATTCTCCTTTATCTTCGTTTTCATTTTCATCCTCTTCCTCTCCTTTCACTCTTTCACCTTTTTTTGTGAGCTGTTGTTGCTGCCGCTGCGGAATAATTATCGTAAAATACTTTGAGCACACTACAGTGAATGCCAAAGAAATTGGGACATCCTCATAGAATGAAGTGCTGTTTTTGAAATTATTATTCTTGTTGTTGTTGTAGTTGTAGACGCAAAAGCGTCATCGTTGAAAACTTAGCATAAAGTAAACGAAAAACAACGAAAATCGAACCAAAAAGTATAAATATAGTGTGGAAAATAAAAACTTGACTAAAGAAATGTTATTCCAAAAATGCGTCCATCAGAAAGTGGAGCAAAAACACCAACAAAGAACTTAATTGATTCTAATTTGATTGCATACTTTTGGGGGGTGTCTTAGGGGATGTCTTGTGCGTGTGTGTGTGTAAAAATTAATTTGAGCTGCCAATCAACTTGTTTTGTTGATGGCACTTAGGAACAGAAGAAAAGAGAAAAAATATGGGCGAAATGCAGATAAGAAAACAGGGAGAAAAATAAATGAAGTGAAATAAATATAGTTAAAGTCTGTATTATAGTACATACACTTGTAATATAGTAAAAGTAAGTCTTTAAGTAAGCAACAATTAAGTGGCTAGAAGGGTGTTCAATAGAATTGGACTGTATCGTTGATTGTACTCGCTTTATTACGTCCGAATAACGTGATAGTCTATTTCGCAAATGATATCATCTTGCACACAACATTAATGAGTATCACCACAAGCTGATACTTAATGTACCGAGTGGACCATTTCTCTGTCAAAACTTGGAAAGTAATCAGAGTAACAGCTTGAATAGTCAACAACAGCCACATCACACTACAAGCTACGTACAATTAAGGAAAAAGCAGAACATAACTGAATTATCTCTATCTAAAGCTCTAGAAAAACTCTCACTTGCCATTCACAAGGACACACACACATTCTGATACTTGGACAGACAAAATGTGTCTTCTTCTTCCTTTAATAGCATAATCGTATCAAAAGCAATCATTTCCGTTACTGGAGGAAGCAAAAAGTTGTGGCTTCTTTCAGATACTGAAAGTGTATAGTGAAAAAATACGACTTTCCAGGCTTTTGCGCTGCCCACCTTCTTTAATTCACCTACCTTCTTTTTGCTCTCTGAATTACAGTTTCCCTTCCTTCCATCCTTCATTCAATTCGCGACTTTAAGTCTTCACCATTTATATTCCTTAAATTTATATTCTTTTTAAATAAATCTCTTTTTAAGCCACATTTTTTACTAAACATCTTTTACAAGCATTCTTTTTTACCACAAAATATAAGTATGTGTGCAAATTATATACTATAATTTGTCCTTAAGTGTGATAAATTCTAACTTGTCATCTATTGAATTAATTATTGTTGTAGATACTGTTATCGAAGATGTTGTTGATTTTTTTCTTGTGGTTTTCTTATTTCGTTTCGTTTGCTTTTTGTTGCCTTTTATTTCAACTGATTCAAGAGAACTCGTATATTTATTATGACTATCAAAGAAGCGGAAGAACATCTTTAAAAGTCGTTTTAATCATTTTAAGTAAAAGTACAAAAGAAGAGGAAGAGACAAAGAAACATACAGTGTGTGTGTGTGTGTGTGTGTGTGTGTGTGTGTTACTCACTGAGCGTGAATCAATGACATGGAAATTAATTGAAGAACATCAAGAAACAAGAACATCAGATAAGAACAGCAAGTAAAGAGAGTAACACTATACAGCATCTTAGACATGAAACGGAAAGGAGAAAAAGAGAATAAGTATAAGCAAAGAGAAATGGAAACTAAAATAAGGAGATTGAAATTAAGGAACGAGGGGTGAAAAGAGTGACTTGGAAAGAGGAGCTGGAAGAGGGTAACAAATAATTGTTAAGATCTCATCGTCCTCTTTTATTTAGAACAAAATTATTTCGTTTTTGAAGCTGTTCTCGTGTTGTTGTTCTTGTCATTGTCGTTGTCACTGTTGTTGTTGTGTTGGCATTCCACTCAGAATTTCGTATTCAAGGTACGAGAGCACAACACGATTTTCAGGATGCAGGAAAATCGTCATCGCGTCGTCATCGTCAATTGTATTAAATTGTTCACAAAAGAAATAATGACATTTCTTGTGCTTCTTCGTCTTATTCATCGTCTTCTTTTTCATCCTGAATTTTCTGTCCATTATTCTTGATATTTTGTCCCGATTTCTTTTTATAAAAAGACGTCTTTTCTGTCTTTTTATAAAGAAAAAACAAAAATAATTCATCTCCTCGATTTGCTTTGTGAAGTTTTAATTTAATGAAATGAAATGAAAATTTTTGTCTCCAAATTTTTCATCATTCCTGAATCTCTTCTCTTATTATTTAGACTTGCTTCGCGTGTTGTTTCTCTTGTTGTTCGTTCTTCTTATTTGACTTTCTTTTCTTTTTCTTCTTCTTCGTATTGCGCTTTTCTTTTGTTGCTGGTAACTTAGTTTGCTTCATTCATTTTTGATATCTTTTTTAAGGTTTTGTACTTTAATATTGATTGCTTTTGCTTATAAAAGTTTTCCAATAGCTAACCTTCTCTCTCTCTTATCTCTCTTATTTTCTCTCTCTCTCTTTCTTTCTTACAGCCACTCGCATTATTTCGATGATTTTAAATTTATGCATCATTAGTCTTTATATGATGCTGGTGCTTTCAGTGTTACTAGTTTTCGCCTCACTCAAGCCTTGATTACCACTCTTCCCCCCCCCCCCCCCCCCCTTTACTGTGCCCCAATCTTTTCTGCTCTTTGCTGTCACTTTAAATTGAATTCCTTGTTTGCCGTTCAAGTTTGCATGTTTGTAGGATTTTTTATTATTTTTCTTCCCTTTCGTATGAACACGAAAAAAGCAACGTTGAACACCAAAAAGGTGGAGTTTTCAGTGGTCGTTTTATTATTTTTTTTTGGTTTTTTAATTATTTTATTTGTGCTTCGTTTCCTTTCGACTGAATTAAATGTCACTCATACCACGCGATGTACACGAAGCTGAGTTTTCAGCCATTTCAGGCGTCAATTTAAAGTGAACACTTTAGAATTCTTTATAGCATAGAATTACACTATAAATTCGGTGTTTTCATGTGAGTCGAAATGATTTAACCGCTTCAATTCGCTTTTAATTTTTATGACTATCAATAATTTTTCTGGCGTATGATTTCTTTGCACACAAATCTAAGAATTCATGGGTTATTCTTCGTCTATAGTAAGTCTGTGCAATGTTGGCCTCCTCCTTTTCGGCGACGACTGCATGCAGCTTCAACTTCAGCTTCATTTAATTTTATTTCCATTTTTATTAGTTGCTGTACAGTATTCGCCATTATAAAAGAAAACGCAGAGAGCAAAACCGAACAACATTAAGACGGATCCAACAATTTAGCGAGTTGGTGTTCCTGCAGCTTTTCTGACGTCGCTTGCTGCTGCTGGTCATAAAGAAACTTCAGCGTCCCGGTTCCGAGGCGCTGATAACAAATGTCTGAAGTTTCGAGTGTCTCTGCAGGGCGATTTTCGGTTTCCTTCTTTTTTTCTTTGGCCGCCATTCGAAGAACCTTCCACACTTCGCGTGCCTCGGGTTGGTAGATTTTTTGTTCGGAGAGCTCTTGGCCATTATAATGTCTGGCCGCAGTGCCATATGCTATGCCGGCAAAGAATTATAGCACTCAGGGCCAGGAGTTGAGCAGAAGTTTTCGGCTTCGGAATGTTGTTCGTTGGATGAAAATCGATTTTGAACACATCACGAGCAGCAGCATGCTTAGCAATTTTATTCATTCTCAGAGGGGAAGATACTGCATTCGAAGGGTAAGTAAGAAAAGTAATAAAATAAGGGGATTAAGTAAGAAAAGTAATAAAATAATAATAATACTCATCATTAAAAACAAAACTGTTCTGTGAAGGATTCTTTACACTGCAAATCGTCAATCTACAGAAAGAAAATCACACTAAAAACAACTTTCGTGGTAACTAAAATACAGACGATAAATAAAAGATAAATAAATAAATTTACCAGCAAAGTTATCACCGCAATAAATCTGCATAATTAACGACAAATTGATTAAAGCAATCAACCACAACAACAATAAAAACAGGGACAGAAACTCAGCAACTCAACAACTCGAAACCGTGAGAGCGGATGTGGTAAGAAGCAACTTCCGTCACGCACAGACTCACTCCCACATACACCCACACAGATGAACGTACACACCCTCACACACACCCACACATCCGTCCGCTCACAGTCTCGACAGAGACATACAAAAAGTTTTGTGGCTCCATTAATTCAGGGAACTTTTTTGTTGTGTCGCTGTCGGAATTGTGTAAAAATAATTGGATAAAACTTGGCTAATAACGAGTCGGCTCGGCTGAACATAAGTACAAACGCTTTTAAAGTTGAGGGAAGAGGACAAATGATGGGTTCAGATGCAGATATTTCAAAAGTGGTGGAATCCTGAGTCTCAAAATCCTCGAAGGTGCTGATGACAATAGCAAGTGTTTCAGTGTTAGTTTGAAAAGTTTGCCGGAAGACAAGTTTGATGTTTGTGAACGAGGAGGAGGAGGAATGGAGAGGGGGAGAAAGAGCCAGAGCAGTTGAATGGCTAACCGAGACATGTAGGTTTTAATTAAAACTTTCAATTCAATTTAATCGTACTCATTGTTGTTGTTGTGGCATCATCATAACCATGACAGTATGTGGCTCAAAATGATTTGAATTCTTTAGAGGGAAACATTTATACATAGAAGGATATATAAATTGAATTTAACAGGATATATAAAATAGTAATGAAAGTTTCTATATAATAGAATTGTTGGTCCTTCGAGCTGGATTATTATTATTAGGAATTTGAAAAATTCCGATAAAATATTCAGCAGAAATAGTTTTTTGGAAACTATTTCAATTTATTTTATAGTAGCATTAGTTTTACTGATATTTTTCTATAAAATATATGAATCTTAAATCCAGTTCGAAGGGCCGAGAAAAGTCATACACAGTAAGTAAGAAAAATAAAACGCCCAGAATTACGAAAAATTCTGAAGTACCAAAAAACAACTCTGTAAATATTCTACACTCTTTTCAAAAGTGTTGCCGAATTCATTAAATTTCAAGACTTGAGCAATTTAAGTTAAAAGCATTAAGAGCACTCATACAATTGACCTCTTTGACTGAAAGGATTTCTCAGGCAACCTGGCGACTTTTTCCCAAGACGTAAAGGAAAAAGAGGAAAAAAGTATTTATTATTTCTTGTTTTTCCTTTAATATACTCTTCCATTCCGTGCTGTGCTTCTTTATTTTGTGCTGCCCTGTCTCAATCCGTAGACCAATTTTAAAAGAGCAACTTTTAAAATAACGACAAGTAAAGCGATAACTAAAAAAACTTTGTCGCGTCTTTATGCTTTACTATGGAAGAAACAGACACATACACATACACATATATACATAGACGGAGACACACACTTGAATATGCACACATACACCTTTACAGCTGCTAAATGCAGTTTTTATTACTTTAACGACTTTCGAGTGGACTCTCCTTTCGGCTGCTGTTGCTGATGTTCTTTATTCGGCTTTGAATTATGTCCATTTTTATGATTGCTACAACTTCTACTATTGAAAAATAATCCTTCCTTTACTAAAAAATTACACTAACAATTCGAGTGCATTTAGTTGACATTTGAAAAAAATGGGAAAAGCATTTGAACAGCGGCAAATTCCATTTTATTGTCTTTTTAAGGAGAATTTTATTATTATTCGTTATTATTTATAAATAAATAAATTCATTTATGATAAAATCTCAAACAAAAAATTTTAATTTTCTCTCAAAGCTGTGTTAAAAATACAGTTCCTTTGTTGAATTTCCTCCTTCCTTTTTATTGATTCCCGATTATAGTTTCTGACATATTAATATTCATTGATGGGTAGAAAAATGAAATTCCATTCGAGTGTAAAATAAATACAGATTATTTTATGAAGGAAAAAGGAATAAATTCATCGCGTTTTTCAAGTAGAAAAAAGCGACAAACCGATGTTAACGATTTCAATTATGGAACTCAAACAAAAACCAAAAGGAAAATGCGTTCGTATTAAGTAAATAAAATTGAAAAAATTGCGTCCGTTTTTCTTTGGCTATATTGTAAATTAAATGCATACAAATAAAGATGTGCGAAAGTGCGGACGTGTGCGAAAACGAGATCGTGAAGAGTTCTTGTGCGTGAGTGTTTTTTGCACATGTGCGAATCTAGGTACGATTTCAAGTACTCGGCAGCATGGAGGTTTCTTTGTCCATGAGCGAGTTCATTTCAGAATGAATACCTAAATATATGAATTCTTATTATATAAATAACAGTAAAAGCAATATTATTGTGTTTTAATTTTGTCCGTGTACGAACATGATTCAATATGATTGCGGAAGCGTGAGCGTTTTTGTGTCCACGTGCGAGTTCAGTTGTACGAGTGCGAGTGCATCTTCCTGTCCAGGTGCGTATTTATGCACATTACGTGGCTATCTTTGTATGCTTGTACGAATTCGAAGCTACTGGTACATGGATTTAAAGAAGCAAATATGTATGTATGTATGAACGTGTGTACAAGTGTGTGTACGACGATGAAAGTAGAGAACGTGAACGAGTTCATTTACGTGTGCAATTGTGTGTAATTCGCATACGTGTTCATGTGTTCATGTGTGTCTGTGTTTTCGTAAATTATGCCATTAGCGTCATTTAAATCCTTTTGATCAATCCATGGGAACAAGAACAACAAAAGCAACAACAACCACAAAAGCGTTAAGCGCCAAAAGGATTTCGCCCAAAAACAAAAAATTAAATGAAAATGAAACAAAAATAATGAGCGACAAATTAATTTCCCACGTAAATCGAACACCGTTTTCGAGTATTCAAAGTGAACTGAATGGGACAGCAGGAAGTGGAATGGGACGAGATGAGGATGTCCGGGATGGTGAATCAATAAATTGTTATTTGCTATGCACAAAGGCACATTTTATTTGCATTCATTCATCAGCATCGGTTGCATTAACAACAACAAAAGCCGCCAGCAAAATTTTAAACCAAATACAATTCAACAGCCGTTCCTCTCTGCAGGATGACCATCTTTAGTGGAAGGTCCTTCGTTGGCAGGACCTTCGTTGGCAGGTTTTACAGGTTCATATACTGGACCTGCTCGTTGTATTTGTAACCATCAACCACTCGTTGGTTACAAGCGGAAAAATGTTGCCATTCCGGAAATGATATTCTATAGAATTTTGCACGTTCAGCAGAGTGGTTGAGAACCAAGAACACCACAAAATGGTAAATGAAGGGACACACAGGGGCTCATAATGGGAACCCGTTGAGGAAGGGAAGGAAGGAAAGAATACAGTGACAGTGAGGGAGAGGAAAAGCTTTTAAAATAAGCGGAATATCTGCTTTTATTTCAGGAGTCTGTCTGTCTGCCTGCCTGGCTGCCAGCTTGTTCCAAGTCAGGTGTATAAATGAATGACACAAATGTAATGTATATTTTAAACAAATTACTTGCATTGCTCATAACCAACAACGGAAACTACATTTAGCAAAGCTGCACTTATAAATAAATAATTAGTTTGTAGTTTCTAGAAAATCGTGTGTACAAGTATAAAATGTAAATTATAACGTTTGGTCCTTACAACTAGATTTCTGAATGAAACTTTTATTGCTCACAATAACCCTGTAAATGTGTTTCAATTAATAAATTATTAAAAAGTTCTAATATTTAAGCTGTTTGTTAATTAAATGTAAATATTTCACATAAAAATTGGCCCTTCGAGCCGAAATATTGTTATCTCATTTGTCTTTTCTCATTTTAAAAATAACTGTAGTCTAACTTATTTTTATTATATTAATTTGTTTCATCTGATTCTAGTGAAGTTTTCTTCCTTTCCTCTGAAAGATATCCGAGGTTTTCACCTGCTTTTTTCTCACTTAATTGAAACACTTTTCTCACCTAATCACCATGATCATTCTTTTAATATTCCTTCTCTTGTAATGTTTTCTCTCTTTTCTCGTCCTCGTCTTTCGTCATCCTCGTTTCCGTCTTTTAGTTTGATCGAGCTCATCGCATTTTTGCTAATCTACCCAATGAATGTTGGCCAAGAGTCCGATTTTAAGTTGACAAACTTGGCTTAATTTCCGTTTCGAGCGCACCCGAGCGGAAATAATTTGTGAGTGTCATTGTGAGTGCTCATCAGACGTTCAGCAGCGAAGCGTCCCATCTTCCGGCACAACTTTTGACGCAGGCAGGCTATCGCAGAGCTGCGGCGCGATTCCACTCACACTAATCGGCTAATTAGTTTTAATTGGAGTTGTTTTCGGTCTAGTATTTTCTACCTCCTCCCCCTCTCAAGCTGGGAAGGTGGGAAACTATAAGAAAAATTTTAATTTTAGCGCTGAAGCAGTCGAAGGACGAATCAGAAGTCGAAAAGATGGCGATGGTGGTGGTCAACGAACGACGCTTCTGAATTGAATCTGCGTACAAGTAACGGGGTTAGAACTCAAGCAGAAGGATGTAGAAAATAAAGAAGAAGAAGAAGAAAACGGTTATGACAACTGAAACTTATGCCAAGCATCCTCAAGTCGACCTCATTCGCCTACTAATGATTGTGGGCGTGATGATGATGATGGCAAATGGATCTTCAAAACAAATTAAGTTGCCTTGCCAAGTGAAATTCATTTAATTAAATGACAAACTTTGATGGCGGTGGGCGTTGAAAGGTCTTCATAGAAAAAGTGATTTTCACAAAAATGTTACATGTTTAGAAAATAAAACATTCAGATCACGAATAGGAAAATACTAACAAGAGCCAATTATTCAATTAAGTAATTCATTTAAGCCTCTTAAACATGGCCACAAGGAATGTGGATCTATTTTAACTTCTAGCGGTTCCTTTTATTCGCTCGTACATCAATTTGCAGTTTATAAGAGCGTCAGTTCAGCTTCCTTTCTGTCGGATGCTGATTCTTCCTGCTCTCTCCATTCCTTCTACCCCTCCTCAGGACCCTCTTCCATCGTTATTTTCCCCGCCAATACCGTTTCATAACCGCTTTTATTCCACTTGAATGCTTTACCATTGAGTGGCATCGATATCACCTCCTTCGAATGACATCCGAAATGAAATTCAAACGAAATTGAAATGAAATTGAAATGAATTTGAATGTGAATTCAATGTTGAACATGAAAACGAACTTTAGTGTTCGCTTTAGTCTATGTTTTTTTACAATTTAATTTCTTTTTTATGGTTTTTATTTTTATTTTTGATGATTCTCTCATTTTTTATGCTGGTGTTGTGCATGTTTTTGGCAATCATTCAACGAGTTGGTCACAAAATTGGTTAAAAAGAACCCCAAAAACAACAGTGAACAAAAGCCAAGCGGTCAACAGACATGATGTCGGGGTGAATGAGAGAGTCGGAGATAGGGTAGGGAGGGAAGGGAGGGGAAAAAGACATGACAGTGCAGAGAAGAGAGCCAGGATAAGAGAAGAGAGTGTAGGGAATGTTAGAGGGGGAATGGGGGCGAATGGGGAGACTCAGTAACTGGTGCCTGCGGTTTGATGGTAAATAAAATAAATGAATTTATGACTGCGGTCACGTGTTTGTCTTGCTTGGTAATTTGAAAAATGAGTGAGCAGGTTTATTTTGTCTGTGTTCAACATGGACACCACCCGACTCGCCTTACTCTCTTTACTCACCCGCTCTCCGTCTCATTCACTCAGCACTCTTTATAGTCAGTCACCAGCGTTTAACCACTTTTTGTACCCTACATCCCAAGTTGAAAGTGTATATTAATTTTTCGCGAGAGATTTTAAGAGATCTTCGTATATAGATTTTCCAATATTTTTACCTTTAAAATCAATATTACAATATTTAAGTATATAATCATCCAAAAATAGGTCTACTCCGCCCACTCATGGGGTGTAGGGTATTCAGATGTTAGGGTAGATCCCACTCTTTCTGGTTTATTATGATATCTTTTTTTATACTCTGTAGTTTTACACTCAACGCACTGTGAACAATGTTTTTGTTGATGAACAAATTGTTTTTAACTCTTTTTTTGCTTACAAAACGACTTTATTTAATTTTTTGTTTTTCCACACAACATTCAACACTTGAAGTTCGACAGGAAAAAATAAATTAAAACAAAAAAACGAAACCAAAAACATTTCGCATTGAGTTTAACTGACTGAACTGACTGACCGCAGGCTGCGTTGGTCAAGTGCAGTGATTCAAAATATGATAACCGTTAATTGAATTTGTTTTAATAAACTTTTGATTGGGTAGAAAATTACACGAAAGAAAAACCTTTTTTTTTAAATTAATAAAAATAAAATTTCCCATTAGGAGTAGTTTACGGGGTTGAAGACTTGCATAGCGATTTATTATTAATAATGCGGTAGTAAAAATAATATTTTAATGAAAAAAGCGAATAAATATGATGTCGTTGATTTATAAAATATCCAAGAGTTCTGTATTCTCAACTCACTAGATTTTCCTTGATACTTTCAAACTCTTTTCCATCTTACTCCTAATTTTCTGTGTCTCCTTCTTCTCCATCGCCTTCTTATTTCCCGTAATAATTTTCTCTCAATAAGTTTTGGGTTTTTTATCTCACTTCCTTTCCGCTCTTCTCATTTGTTTTCCTTCTTGTCTTGCATAAATTTATCTCACTCATCTGCATATACAACAACAACAATAAAAGCAGCAACAACAACACTATAGCCGTATATTAAAATATCACCAACAAAATTATCCTGCAATTAATTTTCTCAAGTCTGCGGCAAACAATTTTGAAATCCTTTTCGAAAGTCCTGCTGTTTTAATTTCGGCTTCTTCCACTTCTTCGCCTTCTTCCCTTTCTTCATCCACGTCTTCGTCTTCATCTTCGTGTTCTTCTTCTTCGTCCTGATCATCATCCTCATCATCTTTCAAGTCAGTTGTTGCTACCTAAGAAAGACACGATTTGCATAAATTTATAGCGTGTTATTCTCTATTTTCATCTTTTACTTTTATTTTGCTTTTCTCTATCTTCTTCTTCGTCTTCTGTGCCTTCCTCACTTCGTTTCTGAATTCGCGGCCAACACTTTTTAGCTGCTGCTGTTCTGTCCGTCTGCTGGTAATAATTTTGTGAGAAGCAATACTGTGCTGTTGTTTGTGTTTTATTCCTCATTGTTGTTGTTGTTGCTGTTATTGTTTTATGCTTTATGTTTCTTCCTCATTGTTGTTGTTGTTATTGTTGTTCCTATTATATGATGATTAAACCGCATCCACGCCTCTAAAACAAAAGCATCATCACCAACCGCTGACGCTGATGTTTCTAATGAAGAGTGGAAGAGGGATGGTGTGCGGGCCAGGGGGGAGTAACACTGCTGCCTGTTTTTCTCGCTAAGAAAATCGTTTTTCCCTCTTTTCCACCCAAACTTTATGGGTGCCTGCTGTGGGTTTCCTTTTCCGTTCATCGTTTATTTTTGTTTTGTTAGTTTTTTGGTACCAAAATTTTTCATAGCTAACATCTTGAGCTATTTGACCCGATTAAGAAACGGTCGTTGAGAGAGGCAGGAAGAGGGGGCAATTCAGCGGTTTGCTGCGGTATATCAAACGAAAAGAAACACTTCAGAAAAAAAAACAAATAAAGCAGCGGAAAGACAAAAAAGAGAAGGACGAAGTGTAGCAACAAAGATGGATGAAGTGGAAGGAAATCAAAAAGCTGTTTGTTGATTTTGTTGAATGATGAATGAATGTTGAATGGCTTTTGCTTGGGTTCAACTGTAACTTAAATTTCTTAAATCCTTCTTTAGTGAAGGTGACTGACACTGGGACTGGGTCTGGGTTGGGTTCTGGGACTGCAACTGGAACCGGATTGTATTGAATACGATAGAGCAACTTTTCCAAATTCGGCACAAATTTGTTTCAAGAATAATTAAGAAAATTAAGACTTCAGTAAGAAGAACTTCTTATGAATTCTATGTAAATTAAACGAATAAAAATGCTGGTCCTCTTAATTTCGTAATACGATTTCCTTGTGTCTCTCATGAAATCTTATTTACTCGTGGTTTCTAGCTTTTAAGTGACACATTTTCGTCCATTCGTCCATCTCATTTTATTATTATTTCCTTCCCACTCATCAATTTTTTTTTCCAATCGTCGCCTTACTTTCTGCAGTTGAGTGGCCCACAGAATTCTGTCAATTATGGTCCATAAATATTTATGGCTACATCAACAACCTACCAAAATATAATAACTTTATATTTTATGACTTCATATGTATGAAATGTTTTTGGTATGACAACAACAACAACCACACTAACAAAAATCACAGAGAAAGGAAGTCATTCGCATTTCAACAGCGTTTTTAGCATATTTTCAGGCATAATTCACGTTTTAATATGCTTAAAAGGAAATGTCAACAAAATGTAACAGAGAGAGAGAAAAAGATAGTAATAGAGAGAGTGAGAAAGAGATAGATAGAACAAGGAGAGAGTGAGGCTGACCGACTATATTCCTAGCCTCCTGGCTTAGTAACTGAGAAAAACTTTAAGCAAACCAGAGCAGAAAAGATACGGAAAATTAAATAAAGCAAAGAATAAAAAAATTGGCGATTTTTATGGCCTGAGAAAAGTTGTTTCAAGTCACCACGACCAAAAAACCACACTTAAAATGACAAAAATGTCAAAAAAGAAGAACAACATAATCATAAAATAGAAAAATAAGAATCTAATAATACAGAAAAAGGAAAAAAGACAAGAGCAAAAGATAAAAAAACTGAGTATAGCGCTGAGTGGGCGAATTCTGTTGGAAAGAAAGTAGGTAAAGAATTGAGCTGAAATCACATAAAAGAATCTCATATTTACAGTGAATATTATACCATTCTTTCTTTTGCTTTTTATTATTTATTATTACAACATTTTTTGTTTCCTTCTTTTGTCGTTTTTCGTCATATGATTTCAGATATGATTTGTTTTTCGACCGCTGAAGCGTTGGTGACGTCATAAGGTTGGATTTAAATACCCTAGAATTGTATCATGTCCAAGTTTCAATAGTTAATTTAGTGTGTGTGTATTATATACAATAGATACATACATACGTATGTGTGTATATGGATATGCATGTGTTTGTTGGTGTGTTCGTGCTTCTCATGATTAGACAAAAAATAGTCGTCACCCGCTTCAGGCTGCCAAAAGAGTAGTCAACAGAACGAAGACGCGCCGTGATGGCTGACCGCTTTTTATACCATATTTTTTTGTTATTCTTCTGCTTCTTTATAGTCCTCCTTTTCCTCTTCTTCTTCTCTAATGATAGAATCTACTTGTTTGTAAATAAATAAATAAATAAATAAGGGAACTTAATTCTAGACCATTTACCACTCTTGCTTTAACCCCTTTTCCTTAATATTTCCATAACTCCTCATTATTTTCAATCTCTATGGCGAAAGAACCTTCTGTCATCATAAGAGTGAATGTAAACTTAACAAATTTTGACATCGATTTCACAAAAAACGAAAAAGAAACAGAAGGGCAAAAATTATTTTCAATTTGCACAACATTTAAAAGCCATCCAGTCGGTCAGTCGCCCAGAAAACCGAAGAACAAGCATCATTGAGGATAATCAGTTGAAGCAGAAACAGCTTTATTCTTTGACACTACAAACAACAGTACAACAACAACAACACCGAGAAGGGAACACGTTGTACGTGACAACGAAATAACAAATCGTCAGCTTGTCTTCTGTTTTCCTGGCTTATTGGGTGCGTCTACCAGGGTAGATATCAGCGGTGGGTCGGGGGAGGTCAGGGTAGCGAGGTGGACATTTTTTTCCATGAACCTTTCTGACTCTAGAGAAGATACTCGTGCTGACAAACTTTGCCTCTATCAAACGCACATACACACACATACGCACACATTGACACACACACATACACACACACACACACACACATACACACTCATGTACACTTTCGCATACTAACAGACAGCTACACGACGTTCCACATGATTTGCTGATGACACAAATGAGCTCCATCGACTTTCATTGTCCAACATGGCTGACTCACACTCATACACACGCACTCACAAACACATGCACACCCGTCCACACACACATCGTGTTGCGTATAAACCGGACGAACGGGTCAAAGTGTAAAAAGTATTGTTGTTTCCATTGAGCTCTTAATGTACCCGAACAAAGGAGCCGCTGGCAGTTCAGAGTCCTGCTGACTTTCATCCATTCAATCCGTTCGCTGTCACTTCGTAGCTGCTGTGTTTTGTTCTGCGGTCGAATCATGCATATTTTGCTGCTGCTGTCGTTGTTGTTGTTTAACGTTCGAATCAGCTTGAAAATGGTTTTTTTTTCCCCTTACTTCAATACGTATCTTTATTATCTGGCCAACGTGTATCGTCGCTTATGTGTGTGTGTGTATACAGCTTTGGATGGTTGAGTGAATGTGTTGTGGGATACGTAAGTATGTGTGTCTGTCCTGCCGTTGTGTGTCCGTTAAGAGCCTGACGAAGGCCATATGTAAATTACCGAAGCTGTTTACAGTTAGCAGCCACAAACGTGAGTGAGCGAGACTGAATTCCACTCGCTGCAGTGTTGAGAAGCTTTAGAAATGTTTACAATAATTCATGTTGCATAGTTTTAAGCAAGAACAGAAAGAAATAAGCTAAAATTACAATTAATGATTGAAATTAAATAGAGTCTCTATATTAAAATCTTCTTTTGTATTTGTTTTTAAATCGTTTACCAACACTGAACAATCATAAAGTTACTCTACCGGCGCACCGTTCAAAAGTGCTGCTTAAAAACCCAACAAATGGTGCGTTAAGAATGCCTAAATAGGTTATCCAAGCGCACTATCGTCCATCTCCTTCTCTCCAACTGTTGTTTGTTCATACTACTAAATTGGCAACCCTGTGGAGAAAGTAGAGGAACTGTGAGTATTCAACGAAGTATGAATTTTAAGCAAAGCGTGTTGATAGGCTGTTAAATAAGTTCACTTTAACGCATTGAGTTAAAGTTAACGGTGACGGTGAGGGTAACGATGGAGAAGGATAAAGAGAAAAAGACGGAGAAAGAGGAGGAAGAGGAGGAGGAGGTGGAAATGTTTATGGACTGATTACTTTGAGTACAAGAAAAAACTACATCATTTAAACGTGAAACAGACAGACGTGAAACATGAAATCATTATTGAAGCCTGCTGATGACGTCAAATAATGCAAATATTCTGAAATACTTTTTGTTGCATATTTTGAGGCTAAACCCAAGTACAAACTATTGATTAGTAGTTAGATTGTTGTAGTTGTAATGCGTACAATTTGTAGTTTTGAGAGTTTTTTAAGTAAGCTTTTACAATACTTTTCTTGTATCCTGTCATCGAAAACGAAGTTAAAAGAACAGTAAAGAAGCGCGATAGGAATTCTTTTCTCTCTGCTTCTCTCTCTATTTCTCACTCTGTCTCTCACTATCTCCCTCACTCGCTCAATCTTCTTCCAGTGAAAATGCAAAATTTTAAATTGCTTCCGCAGAAGTGTTGCAATCAAATTTTAGCAACAGCAGTTAGAAACTTTCGTCGCAGCATAAAAACTGTCGCCAGATTAAAGAAGAAGCCCCAAAGGAAGAAGAAGAAGAGTAAGCAACAGCAGCCCGAGGATCGACTTTTTGCTTACTTTTTGTGACCAAGAAATGCAAATGCAAAGAAATGCAAACACAAGAAATAAATTTCTTTTTATCAAGAAATGCTACTCTTTGGATGGAAAGGGAATGGATCGAAAAACTCCCGAAATAGACTTGATCTAAATTTTATAATAACTCAACATTTATCATGATCAATTGTTCTTCAGTTTTCAAGTGTTAATTTTATTCCATCACTGACAAGTTTCGATTAAATGGGTTGCGATTGAGATTTGTTATACATGACGTATGATTAATATTAATTATTAGATCCGCAATAAATTCCGTGATTTCTCAGTTCAAGAAGTGGACAGATTTTATATTTCTATATCCATAAATGCCATAAATGCATTATGTTGTTCTCATTATTCTTTTTGTTGTTGCTATTGTTGTTGTGATGCGGTCCATCGAGCCACATTCAGTAATTTTTTATTGCATATTTTTGCGCTTTCAATTAATTGAAAAACTAAACAATTCTGCATGTTTTTAGGCACATCAAAGGAATTCAAAACTAATATTTATAAAATTTATTTTATTTATTTAAATCCATCGCATATTTAGAGGCGTTAAATTATATTTTAATACTTTTGTAGATTAACGAATTTTGCATGCATGAAGTTGTTGCATATTTTTAGGATTTCGTGTAATTGCTTCATTTAATATAATTACAATTATTTAGATTATTTTTACTAGAACCCTTTTTTTAATCACTAATCATATATTTTATTTAATATTTTTATTTATATTATTATTACTAATAATGTTGTTATTACCATTACTAGTATTTATTTAATTATTATTTACAGTATAATTATAGCAGCATTCATAACCAGTTAAAATTTAATTCATTCATTTAGTAATTCTTTTGTTTCACGTCATAAAAAATTAATTTGTTTAAAATGCAATTCAATTATGACTTCAATTGCAACATAAGCGTGCTCCTGCCTCTGTTGCTCTGTTTTCTGCCATTTTTCTATTCTATTTCAATGTTTTTGTCTAAAATTTCATACTTTAATCCTTGCCGAAAGCCCTCGAAAGAGCTGCCATTTTTAATACAGTTTCGTGCCTAAAAAGTGCACTCCAAAAAAAGTGGCAAGCATAAAAACTCAACTCAAAACAACACAGAAACATAAAAAAACATAAAGTGTTGAAAAAGGATAAAAAATGTTGATGCTAAAAATAAAAGTGTTACTTTTTTTATACATCTTTTTCACTCTTTTGTCTGTGTTGTTTTTATTTTATGCTATATTTTAGCCAGGTAAACGCTGTGTGTAGCATTTTTTATAACTTTTATGAATTTTATTTTGTTTTCTAAGATCCACGTTTAATTGGCGAAGCGTATTTATTGTGTGTGTCTCTTTTTCGTAGATGAAATTTTAAAATATTGTACAATTTTTAAAACATTCATTTAAATTATTAAAGCAACGCTCAGAATTATTAAGCGTATGAAGTAGCGGCAATTTTTTAATAATAATAATAAAAAAAATATACATATTAATTTATTGTACATTTAATTAAACATTTAAAAAACACTGTTTTACATCTGATTGGATTTTGATTGCTTTTTGTGTAATTTTGTTAATATTATTTATAATTTAATTCACCACGCTTTTGCGTTATTCGCTTTATTTTTCTTGTTAATGTTGTTGTAATTTTTTATTATCAGTATTTTTTGTTGTTATAATTTTATGGTTTTTGTTTTTGTTGTTGTTGTATTGCCTCTTCGCATCTTGCATCGTCCTCTTCTACGCTCGCTTTGATAGCTTTTTCAATGCATTCTACTGCCTCAAGCTAAAAGCTAACCTCACCACTCACTCTCCATGCCACTCTCTGTCTCTTTCCCTCTCCCTCTCTTCCCCATCCTCTTTCGCTTTTAAACCATTGATGGTCACTTAAGCGATATCCTTTTTTGCCACTTTGGACAATACAAGCTGTTTTTCAGTTAACCTCCTGACCTCCATAAATTGGGAAGTGAAATTTTCATAAATAAAAGAATAATAATAATAATAATGTGATAATATTTAAAAGCTTTCGTTATGCTTGTTTCACTGACCTTCTTTTTTATTAAGCATCAATTTAATTTTCCATATTAACCCACACTCATGACTTTGTGCCATTTTAAGTCTTGTGTTCTTTTTTCTGTCTTCTTTTGAAGTACATCAACAACGGTTCTTTAAAGTGCGTCTTTTTTGTGAAAAATTCTCTTCATTTTTCTTCTTCATTTTGCTTTTTAGTCTTTTGTGTTGAGAGCACTTTAAATTGAGTTTAAAAATAAAACTCAGGGGCATCATTTTTCTAGATATTCTTTTAGCGGATTTTTTGTCCTTCTTTTATAAGTTGGCCTTAAAAAACTTCAGATTCTGTGGCTTTCTTTGTTCGTATATTCGACAGATTGATTGATCTACTGAGCTCAGCACTCTGTAAGGATTGAATGGATGACTTAATGACTAAACCACTGAATGAATAAATGAATGAATGACTTAATAACTGAATGACTGAAAGAATGATTGAATGATTGATTGAATGAACTAATGAATGACTTAATGACTGAAGCATAGATAAGTGAATGACAGAACAACTGAATGAATGAAAGACTTGAATAATGAAAGAACACGTTTTCTGTTCCATGAAATTCTAATTTTTCTGTACTTTTTTGGTTTTTAAGGCGTTTCCATTTCGCTTGAAAATTGATTTTAAATTTTGATTATTTTGATTTCAATCTAAACAAATGTCGGTCGTCGTTATTTTCTAGGCGAAGTCGAGCATGTTGATTCTGGAACACACACGTTCGACTCAGAATCACACCCTCCGCTGCTGCCTCCGTTGCTGCCTCCGTTGCTTCATGACATACGGTACTCCATCCTGGAACTCTGACACCTGACTCCGGTGAAAGCTGCCCAACTCGAGACCCCACCGTTTTTCACTAACTTCGCATGAAAAATGAATCCTTCGGTAGCAATTTTGTGCAATTTTTTGCTTCAAACAGTTTTTCCTCGGAAAAAATTAACAACAAGACGTTCGCCCGCTCGTTCATCCGCTTCACTTGCCCCGACTTCCCCCGGCGTCTGACCACATCCCGTTCTTGCTCTCTGCTTGTTCCACTTTTGTTGCAATTTTGCACTCACGACATCTTTTCCGCCCACTGTGAAGCACTGTGAAACGGTCTGCGACCCCGCCCTCCTCTTCATTACTTCACTCATCGGTTCGTGCTTATCGTCGTACATCTATTCTCGTTGTTGTTGTTGTTGCTGTTATTGTTGTTGTACTTGTTGTTGTCGTTGTCGTGTCCTGCCGCGCGTGTTGAGTACCGAGTAATACATCATCCAACAGTCGAGTGACATGCAAGCAGGTCGGGCAGGTCTTTGGTATGCTGCTGAAGGATTTTTGGTGTCAAAAAGTGAAACGTGGTGGCCACAACAATATTACAATAGAAGATGAGAGAGAAAAAAAGAAGAATACAGAGAGAGAGAGAGAGAGAGAGAGTGAGAGGGTCTTTTTATGTGTAAAGCAACCTTTGTTTTTATTACTTTTTTATTATCCCTCATTCAGTTCCATTATTCACTTCCTTTTCCTTTCTTCCTGACGACTGCGATTGCAACGCGTCTCTCAACTCAAACCTTCAAATGTCAAAAACGGGCAGCGTCTCGTCTCTCTCTCTCAGCTGACATGGAGACCATCTCTCGACTCCATGGATTAGGTTAGAAATTAAAACAACAACAACAACAATATACTGAAGTGAAGCTTCTATATTTTATTCCATATTTGTTCTTATTTCTCTTATAATGTATTTTTTCCTTTATTTACTTTATAATTCACATAAGTTTTTTCACTTTCTACTTTCTGGTGTCTTTCTTCCTCTTCCTTCTTTATTTAATTCTAATTAAAGAAGACATCGTTTCTTTCAGTTCAACTTGTCATTAAATATAAAAATAACAACAATATACACGTTAACAACAACAAAAAACAAGCAAAAAACCAAAAACAACAACCAAACCAAAACAAAGTAAATGAGATGCTGCTCCCTGGTCACAAGTTCAGGTCCAGTTCAGTGTTCGTGGAGGTTCCTTTTTTGGTGAACCTTTGACAGGGTTCAACATAAACAAATATTTATTTTGTCAGCCAGTGGAGATTGTCAACCATTTGTTAATTGTTGTTGTTGTTGTGCTGTTGAACTTCTACTAGTGTCAAAGGCTTGATGTTGGTCCTTCTCGAAATTGTCACCGAGTCGAGAGTGTCACTGATTAGCATTTTAATGAGCTACTAATTAGAGAACAAACAACAAACAAGGAAACGAATGATGGCGATGAATGATGGCGCTGAATCATGAATGCTGAATATGTAATAATGGGTGCTGAATGTGTAATAATGGGTGCTGAATGTTGGGTTTTGCATGATGGGTGCTGAATGTTGGGTGCTGAATGAAGGATATTGATAAGTGAGTGCTGAATGCTGGGTGGTGAATGATTGGTGTCGAATGATGAGTGCTGGATGATAACAGCTGAATAACAGTTGACGAAGAGCGACATGTTGATGAGAATGGAAGAGGTGGCAACTCCGAAAACTTTCTAAAAGAACGCATAAATCAGAAAATCAGGTTTAACGTAAAACAAGAAACTTTAAGGGGAAAAATAAACAACATAAATATTTGAAAAAGTAACATTAACGATGAAGTCTGCTTTAACAATCATAATAACACCGGCAACAATAACTAAAAAATAGTTGGAAGAACCATCAAAACAAGAACAATAACAACAACAGCTCTTATAGAAAACAATCATAAAAACCAAAACAGGAGGGTGGGGGGGCTGGGAAACAACGGGTGAAAAAATCGCTACTTGAGCTTGTTATTTTCAGCTTCAACTGCAGCTGAATTGATGCCGCTTCATCTGCTGAATTGAATGACGCTCTTCTGTTGTTTTCCCGCTGCCACTCTCTCTCACCCTCTTTCTCTCTCTATCTCTCTCTCTCTCTCTCTCTCTCTCTCTCTTCTCCCTCCCTCTCGCTCTCTATTCGTATTGTTATTGAAGTGTTATGAAGCAACAATAGCGGCGAGAAAAACAAAAGCTTTTGCAACAACACTTGTTAAGCACTCTGGCTGGCTCTTTGGCTCACCGACTGGCCGGCGAGGTGGGACGGGGGGACGGTTTAGAGTAAGAATCGGGAGGGATGTTGCACTTGATTGCTTACTCACTTGCAGGGAAAAAAGATGAAGAAGAAGGAGTAACTTGCTTTGGTTTTTTTCCAAGCTAACAGAAAATCGCGTTTTTCGTGTCTGTTTCCGGTTCATTTTACTTCTTCCTGTTTTGGTTTTTTTTTTTAAATAATCAGCGGCGTGATTCGCTACCGCAAACTTCAAATAAATAAACAGAAGAGTTCTAAGGAGGAGAACAACCCGAAGATGGAAGAGATTAAGAGGAAAAGAGACAGAAGATGATGATGATGATGGTGAAAAAAGCGAACTTCTGTTGCCAATGAAGCTGAAACAAAGCGAAGGTGCGAAAGTGTAAAAAATACAAGAAGCAGTACTTGAAGTTTAGCAATAACAGGAAAAAAAAGAATAAAGGCAGAAGAAGGAAAGAAGAAGAAGAGGAACGAAAGTAGAAGTACTATAATAATAAAAACAGAACAAATATGGTAACAAGAAACATGGAAAAATAGCGAGGAAAACAACAATAAAAACAAGCGTGTTGTTGCTGCCGTAGCTGTTGTTCTTTCCAGGAAAATAAAGGCAAACTTTTACAGGAGAAAACAGCAACAACAACAGAAACGATAATATTTTTACTGCAGCAATATAAAAAAATGGAATTATTTCTACGGTGATTTCTTTTTCCTTCTTCTTGTTATTGTTGTCGATTATGTTCTCATTATTATGGATGTTGTTATTGCTGTTGTTATTTTTTTTTCTTGTTTATGAAACTATTATTTGTTTCCGTTTTTAAATAATTATTTTCCGCCGCCAGCATTCAGCAGTAAGTGAAACAGAAGCTGCTTCAATACCTTAAAAGAATACTCCAAGCAATACTGATTGTTTTTCTGTTATTGTTGTTGTTGTTTACTTCACTTTTCTTATTATTACTTTTATTTGAATAAAAACTAATGTCGGTAATTTTTTTATTATAATTATACTGAAAAACAAAATAATAACAAAAGTAAACAAATTTTAATGGCGCCTGAAAATGGGTTTCAGTTTTTTTTTTTCTTAACTTCTGATTCACATTTTCAAAATTATGTTTCTTTACGTAATTTATTTTCTAGGAAGATTAAAATTTGCTCACAGCATAATTTACTCCTCCATTTTTTTATTATTAGTTCAATATTCCTCAAACTTTTTGGTCCCAAATAAACTATGAAATAAGTAAAAGAAGAATTATAATTTTAGTATTGATGATTGATTAAACATATCCTCTTTGTATTTTCTTATTGTTTTCTCCCACTAACTTAATTAATTCTCAATATTAAGAGTTATACACAGTTTCTTAATATTCGTTCTCTTATTATACAATATTAATACTTAGTACTGCTTTTTAGTGCTCAATATTTTATGTTTTTCATTTAGTTAGACTTACTTTATAGTATTTACACTTGATTTCTTTTATAGTTTTTTTTCTAGTAGTTTTTTGTGACCTTTTATCGTACTTTTAATGCTTCTATTGTATTTTTTTGAGTCTTTTTCACACTCCTTTCTCCCCTTTTTCTTTCTTTCATTTTTTTCTTTATATTTTCTCACTGCAGGATTTAACTTTAGCACAAAACTAAATGAGTTTAATAATAACCTCAACATGATGAAATTTATTTATGTTACTAAAGGTTATAAATAAACGGTACGGTTTTTTCTTTTGTCTTTAATGTCCGCAACCATTTCTTCCTTAAGGATCTATTTATGTCTACCTCTTTTCCATCTCCTCCCGCCCTCTATTCATCTCTTTCTCTCCCTTCTCTATCTTTCTCTCTCTCTCTTCCTCACGCTCTCTCTATAAAAGACAAAAACCTGTTCACGATGTCAACACAGGACGTTGTTTAAAAGGACATGATTATAAAAGCCTCTAGGGTCTTATTACACTATGAGAGACTTTATGAATGTGTCTGTATTTGTGAGTGTGTGTGTGACTGTGTGTATTTTTGCGATAGTGTTTATGTGTGCAATAAGCGTGAGAGTGTAACTTTGTTGTGCCCTCTGGTGTCCATTATCTAAATTAAAGGAACATTTAATTGTATTTGTCGTTGTGGTTGAAGTTGTTTTTTTTGATTTTTCTCTGCTACACTGATCACATTCCTCGTTGCCGACTTTGTCCGCAGTCCTTTTATGTAGTTGGTCTTCGAATGTATGGGAGATTATTAAAGCTAAGTTCTGAAAATCCTACTAAAAACACTGTTAAAGTTTACTTTAATAAGAGTTTAGAGGACGAGGTTACGATGACGAGATGATGAAGAAGAACTGACGATGAGGAGGTCTCACTCCATCTCATTTCTCTCTATTAATCTCTCTTACTTTATATCATTCTTCTCTCCCTCTCTCTCTCTCTGAATATTACTAACGCTTCCTCGTTCTTTTCTGCTCTGTTGCTAAGCTTGATATCACCTCTGCATTTCTAACTGTAAACATAACCAACCGTTACTCTTTCGAAAGACATCAGAGTGGAATGCTGCCAAAAGTGAATTAAGAAGCATGATTGTCAGCATCTATTCTAAATACCTCTTCTTCTCCCTTCCTTCTTATTTCCTTTTCGTTTTCCTTTCTTTCTTTACTTGCACTTAAAAAGTGGATTCCTGTTGTTATTGTTATTATTGTTGTTGTTGTGTGCGATTACATTGAATTGCATTATTTCTATCTACAGGTTTTTCTTCCTCGTTTCCTTCTTCTTCTTCTTTTCCTTCATCTTCTCCTTCCTCTTCCTCTTGTTATTTCTTCTTCTGTCTGCCTAAAATTAAATAAACAAAATTAAATGCATGCTTAGAAGATGCTGTGAATCCTCTCAAGATGCAAACGAGATGAATGTATTATAGCACCGTTTGGAACATCTTTTCTGCTTCTGCATCCGGTAAATGTCATTTCCGCTTCCGCTTTCGTCGCTCTCAGGCTGAGTCGACGTCTCCGTCTCCGTCTCAGTCTCAGTCTCGGTCTCGCTTTTGGTCTCGGTCATGGTTTTTGGTTTTGGTTTAAGTTTTGGTTTTCGTTTCATTCTTTGGTCTTGATTTCGATCTTGGTTTCAGTCGCATTCGCTGTCTCAATCGCTCTCGCAGTCGCCATCTCAGTCGCCAACTCAGTCGCCATCTCAGTCGCCAACTCAGTCGGTGTCTGCAATCGCAAGTTTGTGCTTCCGTGCTGGTTTTGGCTTTCGTTTCACTCTTCGTCTTGGTCTCAATTTCTGCCTTGTTTCTCTCCAGTCTTATTCTCAGTCTGTCGTAATCGCAGTCTTTTTCGCTGTCTCTGTCACAGTCTCTGTTTCGGTCCTCAGTCTCGGTCTCAGTCTCGGTCTCTGCTTCAGTTACTATATTAATTTCAGTCTCTGTATTCGAATTTAACCCCTTGTTCTTGGGTTCTTGCTGCTTTGCCGTCAACATCGCCTTCACCGTCGCTGCTGCAGTCTCTTCGTCAATTTTGTGGTTCTTCTGTCTGTTTGTCTGTCTGCTTGTACCGGGTTCTCGTAGCGTATGCTAAGCAAATAACAAGAGTTGGCGTTCTTTGCCAATTATATGAGAATAAATTACGAATTCTGTACGTCATCGTTTCCATGCAATAGAGAGAAAAACAGAGAAGAAGACAGTGACAGAAGAAATAGAGATAAAAGCTAAGACTGAGACAGAGGCTGTGACAGAGAAGGATGCAGACGAAATACGGACACAGTTAGCAGAGCCGAAGCAGAGACAACAGTCACAGACAGCAACAGATTCAGTGTCTGAAGTTTGTACTGCAACAGGGACAAAAGCAGAAGCAGAGGCAGAGCTGCAGCGGCAGAGACAAAGCAGAGCTGTCAAATTGTGGCAGCGTTGTTCTTGCTTTTTTTACCTTTTTAGCTTAACATGGTTGAAGTCAAATTTAATTTTGGTTCTCAAACGTATGAGTGTCGAAATAAAGAATTTGAGAATTCAATTATAAGAAAAAATTTTTAAAGAAGAAGCGATAAGGAGCAGAACTCATTTTCTCGTTATTTTGTTGTTGTACTTTCTGTTGTTGTTTTAGTTAAAGTTTCATCTCTAATTATTGATAATGTTAAAATTTAATGCTTTTATATTCAATGATTTAATATAAAAACCAAAAATAATTAAGAGCAAAATTAATATAAATAATAAAAACAACAAACAAGTAATTAAAAAAGTTCACCCTCATGAAAGCATCACAAAAATTCAATGCAATCATTTTAATCGCTTCGCTCCGATCGTTGCTCGTGACTACGGTGATTAATTGTCGTCATTCGAGCCTCCGCTCTCCCCCTTCAACCCGAATCCTTTGTTTGAGGTTCTGCTCTGGTCACCTCAACGGTTTGCTATACAATAAATTTGACTGGCTACAAAATATTAAATATTAAAGAATTCAATTGAATTATTGAACAAAAAGGATTGTCAACCAATTAAAAATTTAATTAAATACATCATCAATGAATTATTTTCTCCCAGAGTAGATTAAATGTGAAAAGTAATTATATTTAAAATAAATGTTGGATTTTAAATTTAAAATGAAGTGAAGTGAAACATAAAAATTTGGGAAATAATAAATAAGTAAACATTATTAACAGAAAAACCAGAAAAAAATCATTCACCAGAACTCTCAATATTTGTATAGTATACAGAGAAGTGGGCGAACCACGCCTATATTCGGATGAGTGTAGATGAATATAATATTCATTAGGGATGTAAAGATATTCAATAATTCTATGTAACTCACTGCCAAAACTAATCAATATACGACATAAAGTAACAACAACAAAAGTACCAACAACAACAACAAAAACAACGGAACAACTTCACTGACAGCAGCCGATGGAGAGGTTGCCACAATATTTATTTATGGCAGCCGCAGTTTGAGCATCACAAAAAAACATTTGAAAAAAGGATGCGACTAAATAAATTGTTCGTGGTTTTGTGTGAACTTTTGACATGTCAGCAGACGGTAGCGACTCCCGCCTTAAAATTAATTATGCTGCAGCAGTGCGTCTCCTAAACTTGGCAAGCAGACTGACAGCAGCAGCAGCAGCAGCTTCTTCTTCTTCTTCTGTCAATAATATTTTACTCGAAATTATCTCACAATGTTTCCGATTGTTTTTCCCTTTTTTTATGATCTGTTTTACTTTATATGCAATTTTTATAAAAAGGAACCTGATTTCCATTCCGCCCTCTTTCATATATCTCTCTCTCACTCTCACTCTCTCTTTCTCACTATCTCATTCTCATTCTCATTCTATATCTTTCATTGCAGATACTCATCAGCAACTCGATCGAACAGCGCCTAAAAGCAGACATCAATAGTTGCCAAGAAGGGAGAGAAATAAAAAACCGAGACACAGGGTGCAACAACAACGTGGTGTGTGCTTCGCAGGAATAGTTTACAAAATGGGCGGCGTAGGGCGTAACACAGCGTGTGCCATGTTGATGCTGTTGAGCATCATCGCCGGCGTCAATTCGTACTCAAGTATGTTGGCTAGTTTTTGAGTTTTACTTTGTGTGTGTTTTTGTTACTGTTTTTGTTATGTTTTTGTTTTGTTTTGTTTTTGTTTTTGTGTGTGTTTTCGTTACTGTTTTTGTTTTGTTTTTGTTTTTGTTTTGTTTCTGTTGTCCTTTTGTTAAAATCTTGAAACACAATTTATGTGTTTTCGAAGTGTCGAAGCTCGTACCTCGGTATTTGTTTATAAATAATGTTAGTATGTCATACAGGGTGTTGCAGGTATCTGTGGGCACCTCTTGCATCACCCTGTAATAAATATTTTACTGTTGTTATTATTATTATTATATGTGTATCTCTTCCTTGTAAGCTCGTCAAATTCATCATCAAACATCAACAAGTTTTTATGAAATGAATCATGATATAATATTTTTTTGCTTTTGTTTCTCTGATCCTATAAATCCACATACAAACCCCTTGTTGCACCCTGTGTCTTTAAAACATAAGAAAGAACAGACCAGCAACAACAATTTAATTCCACTTAACTTTTGTTTCCTATCCACCACGCAATACCTGTCCTCTTTCCACTCTTTCTCACTCTCTCTTTCCCACTCTTCGAACATTTTCCTCTTTACTCTTAACTTTTTCTTTAATCTTTACTGTTCTCTTTCCTCTTCACTCTTCTCTTTCCTTCTCACTCTTCTCGTTCCTCTTTACTCTTCACTTTTTTCTTTAATCTTCACTTTCCTCTTCACTCTTCTCTTTCCTCTTCACTCTTCTCTTTAATCTTCACTCTTCTCTTTCCCCTTCCCTCCTCTTTCTCTTCTTCACTTCTCTTGAAGCTAAAATTTATGCAGCTCTCGTCCAAATTGGATTTTCAACAGTGTTGCCAATGTTCAAAAATGTTTACATAAATATTTGTATCGCTCCCGCCTTCCCCTCCCTTCCCTTCTCTCTTCCTCACTCCCTCACTTTTCTTTTAACCTTTTCCTACTCTTCTAAATGAAACAATTTGTTTTTTCCTTCTTATTTTCTTTTTATTTAATATTTTACCTCTATTAATATTTTTTTTGTTCCTTTATTCTTGTTGTTTCTCACTTCTTGTGGATTGTTTTTGTTGAATATTTTTGTTTTTGCTTTTTGCATTTGATTGTTTTTTGTTTTTGATTGTTTTCTGTATGATTCTTTTTTGATTTCTGATTTTTAATTTCGAACTCGTCTTTTTTTATTTTGATTTTTGTTCTTCAACTCTTATTTGTTGTTCAACTCTACTCCACTGAAAACGCGGAACGTAAAAATGTCCAGAGTACGGACGGGGCTGCGGTGACATCGGCTGCTTGCCCAACGAGCAGTGCGTCATGACCAGCGACGCGTGCAGCTACAGTCAACGCGAGGGCAAGGAGTGTGGCTCGTATCCGACGTGTGCCAAGAAGAGTGCCGGCGCCGGTTCTTCGTCCTCGGTTCATCCGTCAGGTGATTATTATTTGTTTTCCCACCTCCAACCCTCTTTTGTTTTTATTGTTGTTGATATTTATTTAAGTTTTTCTTTCATTTTAGTTTAGTTTTAGTTTAGTTAGGATTTTTAACTAACCTAATTTTATTATAAGCCGGATGCGTGGGTTATTTTTTTATTATTATTACTTTAATTAACATTATTATTACTCTAATTATTAATATTATTATTATTCTGTTGATGTTTCTGCTTTCTTATGAATGGAGATTTTTAATGGGTTATTGTTTATAAAGGATATCGAGGACAACTAACAAGCTTATTGACTTTAAGTTGGTTTTATGAAAGATCCATTATAAAAAATAGAGTATAGAAGAAGTTGAGTTTTGAGGGTCAGGATATCAAACATGGGAATGTCAAAAAATTCACTTATTCGGACACTTTCTTTCTTCAGAAGATCTTTTCCGAAAAATAATCTGGGTTAAAAAAACCAACCAAAAATAACTCGATTTTTGGTTTTTCTTCTATAGAACTCATTCTACCATGACCCTACTTTGACTTTTATAACTTGAACTTGAGTAATCCATCTCAAAGCTGAAGAAAACTTCTAAGCGAAAACGGTTTAAGTATAATAAGAGTTTCAGTTTCTAGTGAAATGGTCTATTATTGGTTCTAGATCTAGTGACTATGGGGTCTATTTGTAGTGACTATGGGGGTCCAGTTTTAGTGATTCTGGGTCTAGTTCTAGTGACTTTAGGTGTAGTAAAAAGGATTTAAATCCAAGTTCAATCCTCCATTTCATAAACTAAAGCAGAGTTTATAATCTAGATCCTAAGAATTAGATGCTGGGTGTACAAAGGTCTCTCTTAAGTTATACAGTTAATTTTTAATTACAATTAAACTCTCATACACGAACACACACACACACGCTACTAATTACATCAAGTCAATCAATCATCTCAAACGAATGGAGGATTAAAAATTACTCGAACATCATTACTCACCATCACATTACTTTATACACTGAGAAAATCAATTAGCTTTTGCTTTTATATTTTCATTTCCTTTTTTCAGAAAATACGAGTGTATTTTCCCCTCTTTTTTTTAATATTTTCCTTTTTTCCACTTTTGAGTTGCATCATTCATTAGCGCTCATCCTCGTAGTTTGCTGCGACCGCAATCTTATTTCTTGCTGTGTAGCTGTTGTTAGCGAGGAGCGGCGGGGAGCTCTTCTCCTCTCTCGCTCTCTCGCGGGCGATCCTGTAAATATTCAAGCCTTTATAGAGATGCATGCTTTGTGGCTTTCGCTTCGATGATATTTTCAACATTTTTCATTACTAACAAATCTTTCATTCTGTCTAACTTTTGTCTCTTCCTCCCTGCCCTCTCTTTCTCCCTTCTCTCTCTCTCTCTCTCTCTCGCTTACTTGATTCTTTAGGATCGAGCCTTAAGCCTGGTGCAGAGAACACCATCTTCTCACCGTCATCATCGAATCCCACACTCAATACTCACCCATACAATCACAACAACAACAACAATATGCATGGTATCATCGGTGGTGGTGGTGGCGGCGTCGGCTCCGCTTCATCTGCATCCGCTTCATCACAAAACGGAGCCGGTCACAATCTTTACGGAACTCATAATCATAACGCTGCCAGCGGCGGCGTCATTGGCAACAGCGGCGGCCCTGGAAATGGCGCCTCAAACGGCGGACGCTCGAATCCCTCGATCATCGATCCGCACTACGTCTTTGGAGCGCCACAGTCCTTCGCCGTGCTGCCCAATCTGCCCATATTCCCCTTCAACTCCCCCACACAGTCGCCTCCTTTTCAACAGTTTCCCCAACCTAATCACCCAGGTAGCGCGCTGAGTCCCGGCTTCCCGCATGGTCTGCAGCCGGTGAATCCATACAATCCATCGTTCGTATTCGGCAATCAGCCGAATGGCTTCTACGCACCCGCCGGCACTGGTGGCCCACCAGGCGGCGCCACCATCAACGGCGGCATGACGTCGCATGGCATCAACTACGGCGGCGCTCTGGGCGGCTACCAGAATCCGAATATGTACAATAAGCCTCCGCCACAGTACCAGAACCAAAACCAGAACCCCTACAATCGGCAGACTCAGTCGCACCCCTCGTCGGCGGTGCGTGCGGGCGGGGCGACTGCAAGCAACTGGCCGGGAGTCGCGTTGAGGGCACTCGGGGGCGCTCTGTGCCTGTTGCTGCTGCAGCGCTATCAAGTCGTCCTGGGCCGTGGAAGCACGTAATGCGTGAAAATCACCATCACTAGCATCAGCAATAGCGACAACAACTGCAGCTACAACATCATCAAAAACGAGAGGCTGGAGAGTCAGAGTCGCATTCATTTACTGAGTCGCCTCGAGTTGTTGATGAGGTTTTAAGTTGAATATTTCAATTCTTTGTTTTCTTACTCTTTCATTTTTACAGTGTATATTTTATGAGTGCACATATAAATTGTATATTTGTCTGTATGTCATCCGTAATGTAATTGTAACAGATATATTTTTTCTATTTTACTGCTACTATTAAATAATACAATTATTGTTACTAAGACAAAAAAGCGAAATCGATTTTGTTAAATTTCATTTGTTATCCCAAAGAAAAATAGCATTACCGTTGATAGATAAAAGAGTTTAAGTTAAATGACATAATCTTTAATTAAAATTTAATTTACACTTTAAAAGAAATAAAACAAAAACATCTTCTCATTACTTGAGGACTGTTTAAAAGAGATGAAGAGTCACAACGTCACATTATTTTAGCTTTTATTCGTGCTAAGTTACCGAATTATCGAAAATACAGGCTTATTTACCGATTTTTTTGACCCATCTTGGGTTCAATATCACACTATTGAACACTAGTTTGGCAACCACCGATTAATCTTTGTTGGGTAGTCTTTTTAAAGAGTTTACCCCTTGGGGACTACACTGCGGAATCTCTGGAGGTGTGAATGTGATCACCCGGTAGTTTCCTCATCGTAGAATGAAATTGCCCATCTTTAAGTTCGTACATCTTAAAAGATGGTTATAATATTATTAACGTTTTCTAAAACTATTTTCTTTTTTCTCCTCTACGAATGTTCATCGACAAATTTAATTCGAAATAATTGAAGTGATTCCACACAATCAAAATGTCTTTGGTTACTATACCGTCGTCCTCTGAATCTTTTCTTTTCCCTTTCAGTTTCCCCACTCACTCTCTTCTCTCCATTTCGAGTATGTTTTTCTGGTAGTATTGCCACTTAATTGCACTTCAATTACTTGCCACACAACCTTAAAAAAGCATGTAATTTTGCTGAATACGTTTTGATAGCAAGTCGAGTTCCTCCATTCGAAAAACGCCGTTCTCCTTCTATTCTCTTTTCTCTCTCTCTCTCTCTCTCTCTCCCTCGTTCTCTCTCTGCCTGTCATACAGTACAACCATATTCTAGTAACCACATTTATTGCATTAATAACGCTTGAATTGCTGTAGTTTCAAATAATTTTCTAGTTTCTCAACTTGTTTGTCGATTTTGCTGATTTTTAATTCGGGTTGACTGTCTGTATGAATGTCTGTCCGTTTATTCGTGCGGTTGTTTGCATTACAGTGATATGACTCTTCTGGTTCGTCTAACTGTACTTTCACTCACTGTGCTCACTTTTTCTATGTATCACTATCATGTGTCCTTAGTCTTTTCTTGGTTGTGTTCACTGATGCTCTATTAAATTTCAATTACAACAGATTCTGTGCGAAGTCTGCTGCAATTCCGCTGTATTTCCTTTAATTTTATTTGGTACTCGTGCCTTTATTCATACTCTTGATGCTGGTACTCATACTCATGTGTCCTTCAAGTAGAACTGTGATTAAATTGAGCGGTAACAAAAATTCGGTTATTTTGAGAAACTTAATGCTTAAAATCTCTCAATTGTAATGAAATGTTTGTCCTGTTTTCTTTCTTAGTTTCATATACTAATTTTGATCAATCCGAAAGTATGCCAAAAAGTAACTTAAAACTTATTAAAATCCAATCTATTTTAACGAGCACTGTATAAAAAAATGCATCGCATGAAAAACAATAAAGAAATAAAATTAATTCAAAGAAAATATAAAAAAATGATTTAAAAATAATAAAAATAAAGAAAAAAAAAACCAAAAACAAGTTTAAAAAATTTCATTATTTTATTATTAATAAAAATATATTAAAAGAATATCAAACAAAACCTTGTTTATATCAAATTTGATAAAAAATATTTACTTATGTTAGTTTTTACTCACTTATAAGTAAAGTGAAGTAAAATAAATTACTAAAAAAACTCTTCACTAAAAATGTCGGGTATAATTTTAAGACCGTGAATAATTTCAATTAACTTTCAATTAACTAATATTCTAAATTTATCTGAAAAAATGTCCTATAAACTTTGTTTTAACTTCATTGAAACCGAAATGTAATTCATTGTAATTTCTTAAGCTTTTGTTTGTAATTTTTCATTAAATAAAAAAAATAAATAAATTGTTTTCTCTTCTTACTTTCTAAATTGTTTATTTTTTATTTAGGTGCTTCTTTTTAGTATCTTATATTGAAACATCAAACCGTGTATATTTTTTGTATATAATTTCTTAATGCATCTTCGTCCGTCTTTCATTGTTTTTTTTATTTACTATCCATACTTTTCATTTACTTTTGGTTATTGTGTTTATTTATTATTTGTGGAGTTTTTTGCATTTTTACATTTTTATCATCTTTTTACATTTTAAGCATTTTTTACATTCATTCAAACAACGAAAAATAACGAAAAACGTAAAATATTTTTATGTCGTTGCACTGAAAAAACCAAATAATGAAAATTCACAGAATGTGTTCATTTTTTAACAACTACTAAAAACTTGTACTGAAAACAAAACTAAAATACTAACTAACTGTAAATAGTTAAGGAACTTTTTTCAAATCCACACAAGAGACTAACTAATTTTTAGCATTTTTTTGGCTAAGAGCAGCGTTTATTATTAAATAAGCGAAAGAAATATTATTATAAATATATAATACACACATACATATTGTATATATATACAATATATGGTGATATACGATAACGTATGCAGTATTTAAAACTAACATTTAAGTGAGGTGAATTTATTTAGTAAGATTTTTAATTGAACTTTTATTTCAAAGCTTCATTTTAAAGCGGCATTAAGAAAGGCAACGAAACAATTTTTTGTAAGGTTAAAATGTATGAAATACATAAACTCGAAATTTTAAAAAAGCATAAATTTATTGTGTGGTGAGTTTGACAAGTTTTATTAGAAATTATAGAGTAAAAGAATGAAATAAGAATTAAATAATTAAGTTTCAGAATAAAAATGTTTCTAAAAACTGTAAAAAAATCATTATCAAACTAATAAACACCGATTCCGAAACTCAACACTTGCCATAAGATTGGATCACAAAATTTACAGTGGTGAATCTTTTTAATAAAAAAAAACTGCTAAATGTATTCAACATCGATATTTGTAATGTAGTTATTAATCGATTAATTATTTTAATATTATCATTATTGTTGTTTGGTAACAAATGAAGTAGTTTTTGTATTTCAACAAATCCTTTGTATTTCTCCCAAACTCACCACACTTGAAAAATTAAAAAAAGGGATAAAAAATTAACTGTTCAAATTAAATTCATTCTCTCTCAATAATAAAGTAAAATCATGATGTTAACAAATTTCACTGTTCACCACAAGCGTGGTGGCTTTGAATTTTATATACAATTCTTTTAATTCAAAATCAATCGAAAATTCAATTCAAATATCGTTCAGACATTAAATTCAGTGACTTTTGAAGCTAGATTAAATAATGGGTAAAAAATATATTCGATTTTTACTTTAAACAAACATTTTCTAAATAAAAGTCACCACACTATTTTCAATAACAATTCGTTTAATTAACACCAATTTTAACACCAATAGAAAATAACTAATAATTTATATATTAATTAATGTATTCTATTATATGTAAATTTTAATAGTTTATACTTATTATTATTTGTTTTTGATTCGTTTTTCATGCTTTTGTGGCTTTAATTGTGGCTCTCTCTCTCTCTCTCTCTCTCTCGGCAAACTGCGCTTTGCTGTGGTGAATTCTGCGTCGTGCTAAATATGTGTGTGTGTCGCTCGCTTGCTCTGTGTTACTCGCTTTAAACCTCTCACACAAAAATACACCAACACCATCGACACCAACACCAACACCGACTCCAACGTACAGCATCCAACACGCACAATGAACAGCCGAGCGCTCCGGAGCCCGCACGTGGACACACAATGAGCAGTGGTGGTGGTGGAGGCAACTCTGGTGGATATGGTGGCTTCTCGGCTGGCGGTCATGGTTTGTATCCAGCGATTCCTAACAATCCTGCTCCTAACAGCGGCGGCGGCGGAGGTGGCTACAATCCCTACGCTGGTGGTTATCAGCCAGGAGGTTACCAACCCGGCGGCTATCAACCTGCTCCAGGAGGCGGTTATCAACCAGGAGGCTATCAACCAGGAGGCTATCAACCCGGAGGCTATCAACCAGGAGGCTATCAACCAGGAGGCTATCAACCAGCTCCAGGAGGTGGGTATCAACAAGGAGGCGGCTATCAACCAGGTGGCGGTTACAATCCAAGTTCTGGTCACGTACCGCCAGCACCAGGCTACGGAGGTACACCACAGAAGCCAAAAGAAAAGGAAGGCGGCTTCTTCTCGAATTTCTTCTCAAATCCCGCGGTCACTCAAGCAGTTTCGGGCATCATAGCTGGGCAGCTGGCGAAGAATTTACAAGGCGGCGGTGGTGGAGGTGCTGCCGGCGCTGGTGGTGCTGGTGGTGCTAGCCAACCGTCGGGTGGTCAAAATCCTTCAGGCAGCTCGGGAAGCAACATCATCGGCGGCTTGCTGGGCAGTGTCCTGGGAGGAGCAGGAGGCAGTGGCGGCGGCGGCGGCTATCCTGCCAACAGCGGAGGTGGCAGCAGCGCCAGCAACTTTCTGGGAAGCCTCCTGAGTGGCGCTGGCGGTGGCGCTTCTGGAAACAGCGGTGGCAGCAGCGGCGCCAGCAATTTCTTGGGTAGTCTCTTGAGCGGTGCTGGCGGCGGTGGTCACGGGAATCAAGGCGGCGGTGGTGGTGGTTCCGGCGCTCTGGGTGAGATTTTCAGCTCCAAGAACTTGGGTGGTCTCTTCAGCGAGAAGCCATCCTCGCAGTCGTCTTCTGGTGGAGCCAAAAGCTATCCCACCCAACCAACCTACTATGGTTAAAGATTGCGTTCTTATCTGTTACATCGAGAAGATTACGCAGATCATAGAGACGATGGTACATACTCACGATATACCTAACAATTGTAATACGTAAACAGAATCACTTGTTAATACAATAGATTAGATTTTATTTGGACCCTTAACACATTTCTATATATACTCGTTCTTTTAAATCTGTTACCACGGAATTTATTACCATTGATGTACATTTATTTAAGATATTCTTTTAGAAACAATTGAAATAAATGCAAACTTTTAAACTTTCTCAAAAGAAAAAGAACAAAACTGATCCATAAGATAACCTGAATTGATTGTTATATAATAGATTAATTAAATTAAAACAACGATTACCATATGCTCAACAATAAAGAGAATTATATAAGATAAAACCAGAAATAAATACAATATTTAACTCAAGCAAGAACAAAGAATTTGTAAATAAATAAAACTTGTATATTAGAAATAAATTAAGCGGCGTTTACTTTTTAAAGGATTCTTTTTGTGTGGAACATTTTTCAGAAGGTGAGGAAATTCTTCAGAGGTAAAAACGACTGAAAAACCAAATGAATCCTGACAGGACTCAATAATAATCTGTCCAGGTAAGAATTAGGAACTTAAAGGACGGTAAAGGAAGGGTAAGCAGAAGAAGGTATAAATTCTGGTGAATGTTACGTACTTCACTCGTATTTGAACTTAAAATCAGAAGTTCAATTTTTTTGTTAAGCCAACCGAACCGAATCAACTCCCTGAACTCCCCAAAAACCGAGGTCAAAAGGAAGCTACTTCTTTTCCTTATTCAAACTAAGAATAAAGGCAGGTCATTAGGTCAAAACAAAGCACTCACCAAGAAGACAGAAGAAGAAGAGACTCTTTTTGACTTCATGCAATAAAAATACGAACAAAAATACGTTTGATTATTCGAAAACTCCCAATTAAAATGAACCCAAACAACCAACCCAAAAAAAAACCCCAACAAAGCTTTTAATAGAAACATCGGACACTCTCACTACTCGAGCTTTTTTCACACCCCTCCACTTTTCAACCCTTGATCACCCCTCCCACCAACCGGGAGAAAAGTCTGCTGTTTCCTGATAGGAGACAATAAAATCGAACCCGCAACAACAACGATAACAGTGACAGAAGCCAGAGCAACACTGCCAAAAAACGAATACCATCAACAGGAAAAGATTTCTGGGGTTCCTGCCGTACTGAACTGATTGAAAGCGGCTCGGGTCGATGCGACGCGATGCGACACAAGCGCGACACTCGTCATGTGAGCCGGTAAAAACAACCAGAGCACTTAAAAAGCTTCTCCGAGCGCCCACGTGGCACTGTGACGCAGACAACAACAAGGACATGTGATAGAAAAGCCCAATAAAAACAAAACAAAAATAAAGCTTTTGTTTTTAAGATGTGAGCAATAAAAGTGAAAGTGAGCAATAAAACTAAAAGCTTTTCGTGGGCAAACCTACTTCCCAGATCCTTTATTGTTTTTTGATTTATAGTGGCGCCATCTTTTGAGAAATTCTAATGATAGCAAGTAAAGTTGTGCTAAAGCTACTTTTAAGCTTGATTATAATAAAAAGCGTGCTTTTTTAGCATGCTTCAAAGTGTAAATGAAATCGATTACAGATGATAATCGACTAATATTTCCAATCGCTAAAAATACCCTACAACCAGTTATTTCTACAGAAGAAGACTCTTTAGAAGACTCTTCTTAAGAAGACTTTCTTAAGAAGACTAGAAGATGTTCGCGAAAGACGAACAACGAAAGACTGATAACGAAGGACGAATAACAAATAACGACAAATTCGATTAACCGAATTTTATTTTGAGCTTTAAATTGAATTCGAACTGAAATTTAAGGTTTTGAAAGCGTTTTATTTTAAGGGAGAAAGTCGTATAAAATTCAAGATAAAAGTTTCGTTGAATAATGAAAGCAAAAACCTTCTAAAGCTCACTTAAACCTTCAATAGATAAAAAAACATATAAAAAATAAGGATAGACACTTTTCTCTATTAAAAATTGGACAAAAACAGGACCAGCAAAGGATTGTAAGTTAAAATAGCGGCTCTAGATTAACAACCGCCCTTGAACACCAACACACTCCCTCCCCCTCCCTCCTCTCTCTCGACATTTGTTGTAATGCGTCGAATTGCGGTCACCGGTTTTACGAATTTAGAGTCACTCTCTTTTATGGTGTTCAATTAGGAATCTGAATGAAATCCATTGCGTAAATATTTAAGAGCATTCCTGGGGAAGCCCCATCGTGAACTATCTGAGCTGAGTTTACGCTTATCTGAACTGACCTGAGTGGGGGGCTGGAAAGAGGGAGGTGCTCAATGACAACACGCATGTGACACTGCGACAGACATGCTGACAAACACCTGACTTACTCGTGACACTCGCAGAAGTTCCACAAAACAAACACGTGCAAAGGGGAGGCTGCTGTTGCTGTTTCCTGGTATGCGTTCATGTGCGTCCGTGTGCGTGCGTGTGTGACACAAATCAATTTCCACCGTTTGATGAAAATAATAGTCTCATCATGCCGGGGAAACACGCCATGCGTGTCATGCATGTCGCAACCACGAATTTCCGCAACGTTAAGCCAGAGCGTTTAAAGTGGTTAACAGCGCGATGTAACGGCCATCGGTAAAGAGGAGGAGGAGGAGGTGGACGAGGAGGACATGAATGGGTGTGTGAGTGTATTTGATCAGAGGCGAATTCCTTGCGGCCAATGAATTCAATTAAAACGCTCTCAACGCACAACAAATGAAGAACGGAGCAGCTGGATGCCGAAGGATATCGAAAGACGTGGTGAGGTGTGAAGTGCTGCTAATGCCAGGTACAGGAAGGTCACCACTTGTAATGAGTTTATGTGGGTTTCATCTGGCGGATGGAGTGTTTGTGGCTGGGAGAAGGACGGAGAACGAGTGCGATTCAACACTACAGCATCTAGAAAAATGGACTAGAGTCCACTTGACTCTTTCAATGGATGACTCTATGGTGAACCTCCAGGCGGCAATCGAGAATTAAGTGAATCATCACAGGTTTTTATTCTTGAATTGCTTTTCAACAGCTTAATAAAGCACAACACAGAAGATGGTCTTCAATTTAGGTCGGTTTTAAATGAATTTCATGAAAGAATTCATGGAAAGCAACTCAATTCAAGTCATCAAATATTATTAAGAATCTTTAATAGTTTAGAGAATCTTCATGAGCGTGTAAAACGCTTTAAGATTGTATGATTTAAAGACATTTTGTGATAGAAGAAAGAAGTGATGAACGGTGTACATAATTTAAGCACATCTCAACATCATTAATTGAAGCAGGATGCGTGGCGGTCGTCAATCAGGTCGGCAGATCGATCCGTGAAGTGGATCAGGAAAGCGTTTAAAGCAACGCGTGCTAATTATTCACCACACTCTGTGGTTGGAATGGAAAATGTACACTGTTGTTGTTGTTGTTGATGATGACACTGATGCTGTTTCTGTGGTGGTGGCCAGTGGTTAGTTTTGTTTTTGTTATTGTTGTTGTTGTTGTTGTAAAATTTAGTTAAATTTGAATCTCTGCGGAGGCGGAGAGAAGATCGTTTGCTTGAAGCTGGTTAATTATAATTAATGACACTTCCGTTGAGATGGATGAATGGATGGATGGACATCTGGGTGGATGGATGGATGGATTGCATGGACGATGTTCATAACCACTGATTTAAGTTGATGGAAGGCGACAAATAGTGGAACTCCCATGAAATTGCGGGCCATCCTTGAGAAGAAATCTCAATCTTTTCAACTACAACAAAACTTCTGCCATCTTGAATCAAGCCAAATGTGCGTCTGTCTGTCTTTAGTAAAATCTACAGAAATCCTTGTGTTGTAGTAAACTGCAAATAAAAGCAAAGCAAATCCAATGGGAAGGACCCTCTAAACAGGATCTTGAGTGGCGTCACACACGATTTAATGGCCGCAAATTTGTGCAACTCGTGATTTCGAGACGAGATGACAGGATGACGAGATTCCAGCGATTCCCAGCAACAACAACAAATCGCCAGCCACCACCGACTCAAAACGATGTGTGGCTCGATAACCGGCATGCAGACAAAAGCATTAAAGTTAGAATAGAGGAGGTCAGCAGCTAGAATGGTATCAGCAACAGCAACAACAACAACAGCAACAACAACAACAAACAATAGAATTTAATAGCAACAACAACTTCAACTCTGTCAACAACATCAACGTCAGCATCGCATCAGATCAGCGTCAATCTTGCACACGCAGTGAACACGTACAGGATGTGTAGATGTATGAGTATGTGTCCATGTATGTGAGTGTATGTGTGTGTGTGTGTGTGTGCCTCTCTTTCTCACAGTTTCTTTATATTCATTCAGCTTTTATTCAGACATGTTTTCCTACAAACATTGCAAAAACATCGTTGTTCGTTCTGTTGTTGTTGTTGACAAAATACACACACACGCAACAACAACAACAATTTCAACAACATAGAAAGCAAGTGAACAAATAAACAAACAATCAAAGAAAACGCCAAAAGAACCCAAACAGAAAACGCAAAAAACCCCGAAAAAATACACAAACACGGAAGATACACACGCACACAACCAAAATACATGTATACATACACACATATACAGATACACACCTAGGCATGTATACATACAGAGCACCCAACACGTTTACAACAACAATAAAACCCATTTTACAACATCTCTCAATCTTTAAAATTTTACGAGAAACCCATCAAAATAACCACGTTAAAAGCGACGTGTGAAGACCACAGACAACAACAACAACAACAACGACAACAGCAACAACAGTAACAACAACAACAATAACAACACTATTCAAAACCTGTGATTTAAAGATTTTGAAGTCCATGATTTAAGATTTTTTTACTTCTTTTCAATTGTTGCCGGTTGTTGATTTAAATTTAAGTGTTGAAATCGCTCAGAGACGCAAGATTCCAGAAGTACCAAAAAGTTGTAAAAAGCTACAGTGAACGGATAGTAGAGAAAATAGTAGTAGACAAGGGAAAATAGTAGTAGAAAGAGTACTATAGTAGAAAGAAGGATGGAACTATCCAAACAGTATAATAATAATAAAGAGTAGTGGAATAAAAATAACAAAAATGATACCCAACAAAAGAAGCTAACGAAAGAGTTAAACAAAAGATACGATGGAAAAACTTACTTTAAACTACAAGTGCTAAAATAAAGTAGTAATAAAGTAAAATAAAGTAGTTGAGTACTACTTAGACTTAGAACATGAAAAATAAACAAATGAACAGAAAACAGCACAAAGAAGTCTTTAAAAATAACACTGAAAACAAATTAAAACTCTTGGCTACTAAAAGCACTACAATTAAAAAAGAAATTATTTTTAGACCGAACATTTTTGTTGTTATTAAACATGCAGTTAAGTGCAACATGTTTGAAAAAGAATGTTGCGGCTGCAAAACATGTTGATAAAAAGAATGAGAAGAGTGTTCAAGCAACATGATGCTGGGTACGATGATGCTGATGTTGTTCGAACGTGTTGCTGTTAGATTAGAGTGGATAACAACAACAACAATCATTTTATGCGGTTACGATTTAAAACATAAACGAAGCAAAAGAGTAAAATAGGAACAACATTTTTGAGTATTGTGCTAATTTTTTGCATCATGTCGAAATTTAATGAGATAAAACATGGCACGTGACCTCAATTAGAATCTAACCTAACCTATTTTTCAAGTGTTACGTTTGTGAAGACTTCTCAATACACATACACACACACATACACCCACTAATACACTGCCACACTCATTAACTCAACTATCTGGAGACCAGAGACAGCTAGTAAAAGCAATCCTAAGCGATGACCTTTTTTAACTCTTTACCACGTCGCTTGATGTCGCTTTACAACAGCGCTGATAAAGCAATCAAAACACGCGCGCGTTTTTTAATTTAAATGCTTAGCATAGCATTCAGTGTGATGATGATTACACTGAATGTCACTCTACGCTCTTCAAAATTCACACGAGTACCTGCAACTGCTGTTTCTCGCTGTGTGTGTATGTGTGTGTGTGTGTATGTATGCGTGTTTATGAACTACGTATGAACTACGACACTTGACAATTGAAACTTGTCTACAAATGAAACTCCGATGAAACAACAAACAAATTAAAACAACGAACACAAAAAAAAACAACAACAACCACCTGTCTTTTAATAAAGCCTCCTTTATTTGAATCCTTTGATCCTTGCATCCTTTTTTCGGCGACAGTTCACAGCGATGCCGCTTCATGTCGCCCCACGACGGCACGCGATTTTCACGCGTTCAGTCGCGTTCGAGTTGCAAACGAAGCACACACTTCGAGCCGACTTCGAAGCAACTCGAGCCGAGCTGCGATTTCGTTGTCATGTTTGCTGTTCCTTCTGTCAGTCTTGCGCCGAACTTTGAGCCGACCGGTTCTGGCCGAGCGGACCACAATTCGGACAGCATCATCGTCTGGTGCTTGTTAAGTGAGAATACTTGAGAAAAGTGTTGGTGTCAAATTTTTTATTCTAAGAAATAAGAAAACAAAAACGTAAAAACCAAAAAACGCTAATAAATTCCAGTGTAGAAAAACGCTTAAAAGGAAAAGTGAAATTGCATTTGTTTGTTGTTGTTTTGTGTCGTGTTTTTTTTCTGCATTAATATAGTTGGCCATCTTTAGTGTGCCAACCGGAAGTGCTTCCAGCGAGCGTCTTTTTTTGGAAGCAAAACGAAGTGAATTCGGGTTGATTTTGCCGCCAAAAAAAGTTACACAAACAGACAAACAAACGGATTTAAAAAGAGAATAAATTTAGAAGAGAACACGCTGTGTAGCTCCCATGTTGTGATCCCCAGGGGGGGAGAGGGGAGGGGGAAAGAAGCGCCTTCAACGACAACCGAGCGACTGAGCTACCGGCTTGCTTTGGCTCGGTTTTTGTGAATTCTTCCGTGTCGACCGCAGTCAAAAATAGAAGCACTTGTAATCAGACAACATCACACACACCTACACACACACCCACACACATCCACACACACACACACGCACCACATTCACACTCACATGTACACGTGTTCATGGACTCCCACAAAAATTGTGCCAGTGGATAACGTGCACCGCATTTGAACTGCTCCGGCTCCATCTATAAATTCTTTTTAGATTGTCGTTTGTTGTCATTACACTCCGTTTTATCTCGTCGGTTCGGCTTCGTGGTTGAGTCGGTTTTTAGTCGGTTTTCGGATCTCTCCCCCCCCCCCCGCCCCCCCCCCCCTCCTCCACCAAACTGACTTCCAGCTGTTTGAAGCAAGAGTTAATGAAGCCTGCAGGGCTCCCAGCTGTGAAAATATTTTGAAAAATAACTTTAAACTGTAGGAGAGAGTGAGAGGGAGAGAGAGAGAGAGAGAGAGAAGGAGAAGGAGAAAACGAGGGAGAAAAAGAGATGGAAGATGGATGAATCTGATTTAGAGAAATCCGTTAGAAGAAAGAGCGAGATGGAGTGCTGTTATTTTCATTTATTATAATTCAAAACTCTCAAAAATGTTCATGATAAAACTTGAGATACTAAAGAATAGCAAAATAACAAACTTTTTCCAGTTTCAAGTTTTCTGAATGATTAAAATATTCTTTATTGGGGTTTTTTTCAGACTTGAATTCTATTAAATTCAAATCCCTATGCTCTCTCTCTCTCTCTCTCTCTTTAAAGAGGTTTATAAAATATCAAGGAAAGATTTCGGAGATCGAATCGATGCTGACGAACTCTCATGATTTCTCAGATCGTGGAAGAGGGTCCAAATGACCCAAGAGTTCGGAGAGGGTTACTAGAGGGTTATTTTCAATTCGAAGATTTTCGACGATTAAAAGCTCTTGGCTTTCATCAAGAATAAAGTCAAATTAATTCTATCTCTCTGTCTCTCTCGCCCCCTCTCTCTCTATCTCTCTCCTTCCCTCTCATTCTCCACTTCAATAGAAATCTCGTCACCATGCTGCCCCGTAAAATGAGTAAATTTAATTAAATCCTCGTCCCCGCTGATTGTTTTCCATTCCATTCGCAGGGACGCTTCGGTGCACAATTTCGCAGGATCAAAGGATATGCGCGATTATCCTGCATTTCCGAGTGTATTTCGCGTAGCATCGGCGTTCAGTGTTAACAAGGAGAACGTAGCTGCAGTGACGTCGGCAGCACAGAGCATTGTTAGTGGGCGTGTCGACAGCAGCGTCAGTGAAGGCGTAGCAAACACGACGAATTCAAACATGTCGAGTAGCTCGAGTGTTGGTCCGAGTGGAGGCAGCAATAGACAGCAATTAGAACAGGAAAAACTACAGCAACAACATCAACAACAACAACAGCAACAACAACAATATCAACAGAACAACATAAATTATCACCATCAAACTATGAACAACCATCATCAGAAACATCAGAATAGCAACGGAGTGATCAACACGATTTCCGGCAGCATCCCGGCCACAGGTTTCAAAACGAATCACTACTCGACCAGCTGCCGTAACTCCTGCACCGAACTCGATGGGTTTCCAGTCGTTGACAGTCACCATCACCACCACTCTTGCGGATCGCGTGCGATCATCGATCATCAGAGCCGAGAGAAGGCGACGAAGTTATACGAGCATCAACGACGGCGACAGGGCGTCAAAATCGATCAACGCACGAATTCGAGTGGCGCCTCTGGCGGTAGCTACTTATGGATTGTGACACCTGTTGCGGCGAGGTGAGGTGACAAGTTGCTTTTATTCTCCCTTTTATTCTCATTCCTTTTCCACATGTGACTCGAGAGGTTATTGAGCATAACATCGATTGTTATCGATTGTTCGGTAAACAAATTATTCAAGAACCGATTATGATTTGTCTGACTCTTAATAGAGAAGAGAGAAAAACCAAAGAAAAAGAGAGAGAAAGAAATAATAGAACAGGTAGATGGAGGGGAAAAGATAGCGAAGGAGTGAGACACGAAACACGTAGAATTTCTTAGAAAACAAAAAACAAGGAACAAAAATTAAGCAACAATATAATAGGTTTAAAATAGCCTTGTAGATTTCTCTCTCCCTCTCTCTCTCCTTATCACTCTCTCCCTTTCATACTCTCAACCTTTCAATGGAAGGCACACTTTTTGGTACAATTAAGGTTTATATGTACATTTGCACATATCCTGGGTCTACCTTTCTTTATATCTACATTAATACACAGCAATAAAGTCTACGTAACCATTCCATGGACAAAACCAGTTAAGAGAGCAGTTCGAGAGGCAGTTTGAATGAATGAATGAATGAATGAATGAATGAATGAAATACGTTTGAGTGCCTTCTATAAAGCTAACTATCAAAAGTTGTGGTTTATAAACAGAGGAGAACAGAGGGTCCACGTGGTAGAAAGGGAGGGGTTTTGGGGGGAAGGTCGGTGCAGTCGACTGTGAGGAGCATATGTAAGGATTTTAGAAACATGTGTGGGAAGAGCTACTAATAGAAGAAGAGAAGAGAAGACCTGAAGAAAAGATGAAGGAGAAAAAGAAGAAGAATCCTTTTGGGTTTTCAATGATCCTTTGATTTGTTCCACATTCATAACCAATTATTTCTAATTTCACAGTCTTCAAAAGCCTCTTTTTTGTGTGGCTTCAAAGGATTTCAGTACGATTTTAACTGTAAAAAAATTGATGACCGAAAAAGAAAGAATCTTAACCATAATAAAGTCATAATTGAATAAAAAATCCTTGGTAATAAATATTTTATAATCACAGTGAAGAAACAGCATTGTTTTAGTTTATGGTATTTTTTTAAATTAAAATAATTATTAAAAAGAATGAATCCAACATCCAAGATTTGAATTCCGAAACTTTTAATCGACTTAACTTCCTTCAAATTCGTCATAAAAATTAAGCAAAAAAGAAAAACCAAACATTTTGTTGTCTACTATTAAAATAAATGCATTCTACACAAAAAGTAAAACAGAAAGAAAATAGAGAGAGAGAGAGAGGAAAAGAGGGGGAGAGAAGAGAAAGACGACAGAAGAAGAAAAGTCAACTGATTTTAAGCAAAAGAAGAAATCAATTAAAAACCATTTGAAAATCACTTTAAATAAATGGTTTTCCGCTCAACTCAGCTCAACTCAGCTCAACTCGGATCAACTCCATTTTCTAGACTCGTTAGAGAAAAACACACATATAAAAACAACAACAACAACAACAGTAATTGTTTCAATCATTTGATGTTGCGCAACATTTGATGTTGGCGAGGATTCCAAAAACTTTGTTGCAGTGTTGAACTTGCGATGTGAGGAGGGGGAGGAAGAGGGGGAGGAGGAGGGTTGCTAGGAAACTGAAAAACTTTTCAAATACTACATTTTTTGTCGTTTTTTCTTTTATTTCATTCATTGAAAAAGCATGAGTTCTAACAATTAGCATTAATTTGCTCTTATTTCACAATCTTTTTTTCTTCTTTTCTCTGAGATTCTCATTTTTTTTATTTTGTTTTTTTCTATTTCTTTGTGGATAGAAAAAGTTATCAAAACCAGAAAAAGTAGAGCAAACATCTAATAATGATGGTGCTTTTAATGATGATGATGATGCTGCTGTGGTGGACGATGAGGATGACTCTAAAATTTATGTTGTTTTTTTCTAGTTTTATTCTAACTAAAGTGATAAAGTTAATCATTTAAAAAGACAATTATTATTATTATGATTTTGATTTGATTTTAATTTCTTTATTTTTTAATTAATATTACGTATTTTAAATAATAGTAAAATAGTTTTAATGCTTTACTCATCAATTTTGTGGTATGAAAATCATTTCAGATCAAGAGTGAATCAATTTAATTTAAAATGAAAAGAATTAAAAATCAAAAAACGACAAATAAAATTAAGAAAACCTTTAAAAGACAAACTAAAGAACAAATCAAAATAAACAGAAAACCAAAAAATAACGCAGAAAATATAAAAAAATAAAAAACAAATGAAATAAAAAAGACCAAAGAAAGAAACAAACAAACCCAGGAAACAAACTCTGAGAAGCTGAGAAAGAAAAATCAAGAAACCAAAGAAAAGTTCGGAAAATACAAAAAATATTTCCTTCATCAGAAAAACTTTAACGCCAAAACTTAGGTGCTTTTTCTTGTGTTATTGTTGTTGTTGTTTTTGTTGTTGGTTTTGTTGTTGTTACTAAAATTTATTCAACCAACTTTCAACCTGTCATAAACAAATGTAATGTATACACACGCTCTCTTTCTCCGTCTCTCTTCATGCGTGAGTGGTTGTGTTAGAAAGTGTGTGTGTGTGAGAGAGAGAGACCTATAAAAATAGTGAAAGAGAGAGAGAGGAGGTGTTACTTCTATTTTTTGGGCTTTGTTCTTTATGTTACCTTACATTTGTTGCAATATATTAGTTAAGTTACTCGTATTAAAAAAGTTTCTTAACCCGCTTTCAACTATTTTTGGGTTTCTGGGAAATTTTGCAGTGTTTTAGTAAAAGGAAAACTTTTTTAAAACACTAAAGAACGAAATACGAATATATTGATAAGTACAATGTACTTAGTACATACATATGTATATCAAAATAGTAGTCGTTTTAGTAGTAAAAAGAGTAGTGCTGGAAACGGTAGTCGATAACTACCTATAGCTATTTACCCTAGAGCATTTACAGTAATCACCGATTACTTGCAAGGAAAAAAGGGAGTACATTTTTACTACGTTAATAAAATAACGTGCTTGTGAATCAATATCTTGCACACTTCGATTTTTTTTTACTTTACGAATCTCGATTCTTTCATTTCGATGGAAATTTAAGCGGTCAATTAAATTTGTGCTCACCCTATAAAAAACATTAATGAATCTCAGTAGTCTGTGATGTTGCTGCTTCCCTCTCTACTTCATTCTCCTTTTCACCATCCTCCTCCTCTCCATCCTCCTCTTCATTCTCCTCCATCTTTCATTTACCACTTTCTGTTCAAAATAGAAGAAAAACTTTCTGTTCATAAACAATATTAAATTTTCATTGATATACATTTTGTTTTTACACATTTCTTTACACTTTACACTACTAACAACTCTACGAATCCGTGTATGAGTACTTTTACTCATCTCATCTCCTCTCCACTACTTTGGTGCTTCCTCCGCCTCCCCGTCCTCGTCCTCTCATTCCGTATCACTCTTTGATAACTCTTTTGATATCGTAGCTTTTATTCGCAATTTGAACTTTTAACTTGTAACTTTTTACCATCCTTTTTTTTACCTTCCTTTTTTCACAGCATTTCGGTGGCCATCGTCATCGCTGCTCTGGCTGGACCTCAGTGGCTCTACACCGAGGAGAAGCTGCCAAATGTGAATTATAACGGAACGGCCAACTTTAATGCGCTCGACGATGGCGCTTTTATTACCAAATACACCAAATCAAGTCTGTGGATACTTTGTACCACGATGCAAGGTGAGTTCAAAAGGGGAAAAAATGGTATGAGAGAGAGAGAGAGAGAGAGAGAGAGAGTGAAAGGGTGAGTGCGATAGAGAGAGAAAAAGAAGGGGACAGTTATGGAGGATGTGAATGAAATCTGTGAGAAAATAGAGAAAAATTGACACAAAGTTATTTTAACGTCTGTAATGAGTTAATAACTGCTCGATAATGAGTCCTTAATTGAAACCTGAAAGTGTTCAGATTTCATTATTAGCGAAGAAAATATTGCTGACTATCGAGGAAAAGTAATACAGTGATAAAGAGAGAAAATTGAAAGAAAATTAAAATTAAATGAAGACTGTAATAATAAAAGAAAGATTATTTATGAGTTAAAGAAAGTTCATAGATTTACGAAAAACAAAGGAGTTGATTCGATTAAGAATCACGATAGAGTTACCTCTAATCTCTAAGATCTTTTGAGGTATAGTTTCATCTAAAACTGAGACAAGGTTGACGAGGTCTCTGAAGGTCCAAAAAAACCTCCAGACATAAAAGGAGTTGGTTTTTCTGGTTTTCGATGAAACAGAAGCTTCTTCTTCTTTTTCAAATTTCACCAAATTTCTGAAAATTGTTACTGAAAATTGTCATCTAGTTGTGATGTTGATGTATAACCACACCACACAAGGTTCCAAGGATTCCAGGACAGTTCTCTCTCTTAAAGACTACGAAATGATACGATTTCATTTACAATTTTTTTAGTGTCAAGGAATTTCATTTAAATTCTACTCCCATTATTTATGCTCTCTGCACGATTCGTTGGTGGGCTCCTCGGTTGGCTCGATGGTGGGCTCCTCGGTTGGCTCCTCGGTTGGCTCGTCGGTTGGCTCGTCGGTTGGCTCGTCGGTTGGCTCGTCGGTTGGCTCGTCGGTTCGCTCGTCGATTGGCGTTCCTAAATAAAACTAGTAAACAACAGAACTGCACAAACAACGCATTCGCAAACAAGTGTGACAACAGCAACAGTGACCAAGTTTTGAAACTTCTGTTCAGCTGCTTTTCTGTTGTGCAGCTCAAAAGTTGGCAGGCGCAGCACCGCAGCGACCTCGTCGTTTGTTTGTTAATTCGTTTGTTTGGCAGTAAAAAGTTGACAATTTTTCAGAAAAATATCTCGAGACTCGTTACTGTACGAAGCAACATGTTTTTACGAGAGTTCAAACGGCTGCACGTTCAATTTTTTAACAAGCGGAATATTTTGATTTGAAAATTCATAAAAAATCTTTGACAAACTTGAGGGAAAAGTTTTTGCGAATTTTAAGAGGAAATACTTGACTGAAGCTGAACCTGGCTCTACACACTCGTGAGCTCCGATGAATGAATCCTTTAATTGAAAACCTTTAGAAGGTCATCATCATACAAGTGTATAAATAAATTATTTTCAATCCAAAATTATTTGCGACCATTTAAGTTTTAATATGATTTGTTTTACTATTATTATTATTATTATTATTGTTATTTAAATAATTGTTTTAATTGCATTTGTCAGAATTTCATTCATATAATCGAAGTTTTAGCTTTTATTGGAAAGTATTTAATATCTTTATAAGATTTTATGTCTTGTAAAATCAGAATTAATTAAGAAAATTATTTACATACTTCAAATTCTTAACACATTTCATATCTCACACACACACAAGTATGTGATCCAGGCTCTACACATGCACATGTGTATGTCATACACACACACATGTATGGAGTACATGCATGCATGACAGTAATGTATGCCATAAAGCTCTGCATACTCACATGCGGCCATACATAATCAAAGAATGCGGCGAGCATCTGCACCTGCTCACAGTACACGGCAAAGTAAAAGTACAAGAAACAACAACAACATCATGAATAATAATAATAACAACAACAACAACAATAACAACATGAATACCGTTGAAAGTACTAACAACATTATTATAAAAATAAAACAACAACATGTTCATCACAGAAAACAAAAACAAACGACGACAACAATAAAGACTTGATAATAATTTTCTTCCCATGAAAATCATGGCATGCAATAACAATAACAACAGCAACAAAAACAACAACAACAAGAACATCAATAACAACAACAACAAAAACAACAAGAACATCAATAGCAACAACAATATGAACAAAGCAAGGTAACCACAAGTAAGAAGCTTAAAATTAGTAACAACAACAACAACAACAACAAAAGCAGTAACTGTTGCTTTCTTCTAGCGTAACTTTAGAGGCGATTTACTCCTTAGAACAACAAAAGCAACAGAGCACAACAACACCAACGCACCAACGCCATCAACAAATAAAGCTCCTTAAGGACTCTTTACTCTATATTTTTCCTGCTTTCTCTTCTTCTCATTCATCTTCGTATTCCTCGTCCTGTTTTCCTTGTTGTTCTTCTTCGCCTTCTTCGGATTGTAGCGATAAAAATGTTTCTCCAGGTCACAGGCTGTTCCAACACCATCATCAGGTGCCGCTTCCTAGCTTCCAGCTTCATCTTTGAAAAGAGCAGCAAAAATATTTACTCCTTTTACTCCTGCTCATTCACTTCCTCACGCTTGCTTTGTTGTTGGTGTCGCTAAACTAATGATGGGAAAAATATTGCGCAAAAAGGAAATTCACAAGATTCTGCTAGGAAGCGGCACAGAAGCGGAAGCGGAAGCGCAGATGCATAAATGGAACTTAATTCATATTAAACACAAGAGATATACTGAGTTGCATGGGAAGACAGGACGAGACGAGACGAGGCGAGGCGACACGAGTCAATGAAGGTTTATGATGTTAAACCAAAGCTCTACTGTAGAATATTTTGCCCAAGGAGAAGAAAAACTAAAAGCATAAAACCGAATAACTTCCGCTAACGACTCCACAGAGATCAGAATTGAAAGAAAAACAAATTTACAATAAAACGATGGAACACAAAGACAAATAGGCAAACAGACGGGCGAGCAGACAGATAAACAGACACACGAACAGACATATAAACAGACAGACATGCAGACAGATAAACAGACAAACCAATGCTAGATGGATAGACAGATAAGTTGACGATAATTTAAACAAACATACGAACAGATAGACCAAAAAATCCGGTCGGCAAAAATATTTTGTATGGACTTCAAAAAAACAGGGAAGAAACTATTAACAGTCAAACAGATGTGTGTTCAGTCAAGGACACGGACAGAGAAATGAATAAGAGACAGACAAATAGACAAATCGGCAAACATATGAGCAGTCATACTGTACAAACGACTGAAAGACAGTCGAAAACATGGGTGCAAAAAGTCGGAGGGAACGAAGAGAGGTAGAAGGACGACGATAGAGAAACCAAAAGCATCCTTCCAACCTGTTTAAACCAACCAGATACACAAAAGGACAAACAGACAGAGAAATACAGACATAAAGATAAGAAAAACTCGATGAACCGACTGACAGACTGACCAACTGTCAGACCAACAAGCAACTCGATATTCAATATTACACTCGACTGGTTGGTGGCTTCTGGCAGCAACAGCAACAGCAGCATCGAGAGTTGTCGATCGACTTAACTGCCATGCATTTGGCAGCATCAGCAACAACAACTAAACAGACGGAAGCAATGCTTCCTTATTTTATTCCATCCTGCCGACGATTTGAATCTAAACTCATTGCAGCTAAAAATAATGCTTTCTCTACAGAGATTTACTGAGTTCATACCATATTTTATTTTTCCTTGTTGCTATGTACTTATATTTGTACAACAACTTAGCAGCTGAACGAAGGACTTCCTCACTTCACTTTACGTTGCTCTTAATTTGTGCTGAAAGTCTTTTAAAGTCATGTTGTTTAAAGTATACAGAGAAAGTAAAAAAATAATCGAATAAGAATTCATAATGATGTTGGTCAGAGAAGAGGAAGTAGTAGTAGAAGAAGAAGAAAATAGCAAATAATATTACATTAAGTGAACTTAAGAAGTGAAGTCTATTAATACAATAATTGAATAATAATAATAAATATCTAAATATGTGAAAATTCTTATAAGTTGTAGCTTCGAAAACTGGCTCGAAGGACCATATTTTTAAGTAGAATAATAAATACGAGAGTGTTTATGTTTTTAATAATAATAAATAGTTTTATACCTTGCATAGTAGACGTATTGTCTAGATCCGTAAATGGATTTAATGAGCTCACTCACTCTCGAATTTAATTTCAATTTATTATTTATTGGAATCTGTGTAATAATGAGTGGGAATACTGCTACCATGAGTTGTTAGTCTACTCATTACACTAACTAACTCCTTTTATTGGCTACCGTTTTCATTCTCACACCATCGTCCATAGATGCCTTTATTTATTGGCTTTTGCATCAATCCTTCTTAATTATATTTACTAAAGAACTTATAAACTACTATAAGTAAAAGTTAAATAATAATAATAATAATAATAGTAATAATAATTATTACAGTAATGATGATAATAGTATTCATAGATAAGTACGTACACGTATTATTTCAATATGTGGTTCGGTTCGAAGGACTGCTTTATAACAAGCTTGCTTCAAGCTATTAAAAGTATTAATCCCTGAAATTTCAAGAAAATTGTGTAAAACTTATTTAAAACATATTACAACCACAAATACAACATTCAACTGAGTGTTCATGAGTATTTGAGATAAGTTTAAGGTACTCAAGTTACTTCTATTCGTTAATTTTATATGAAGCCATTACATATTCCACTGTACAAAACTAAAACTCATAAACACAAACCTAGATATCAACATTTATATCTCTACATATAAAGCTTTATTAATATACTGTAGGTTTTTTTTTTGCTTTCTTTTGAATACATAATGAAAAAGTATTCTTTCTATTAAAGGTGTTGAGAAAATTCTATTTTCAAAATATTGTCACCCGTGATGTATGAGTGCGTGTCTCCTTCGGTGCACATGTATGTATGTATATGTGTGTGTGTGTGTGTGCTATGTTGATGTGTCACGTTGTGCACGTGATGATGTTACTGTTGCTGTTGAAAATTATGACTCCTGCATGAGAAAAGTTTTTCGAAAAAAAAATTATAAGCTTAAAATTTGATATCCTTGTTAAAAACTGTTTTTGTTTTTATAAGAATTTACGTGCGAGTATGTTTAGATTTAAAACTTGTAGTTAGTATTAAATTTGACTTTAAAAAAGAGTTGAAAGTAAGAGTCCAAAGAACAAAACAATAAGTAAATATATCTATTTATAATGTATAATAATATATTATAATTATATGTATACATATGTATTTATAATGTACAATGTATTCATTAATCAGATTAGATATTTTTTGATATACTGTTTAAAACATTATTCAATTGAATTGAAATTATGAAAAAGTCTATAAACTTATTTCACTAAAAATATCACTACTGAAAGAAAAACAAAAAAAAAACAACCCTATCATCCTTCGAGCCGGATTTGAACCAGCGACCTATGGATTTCTGCTTTCTACTCGCATTTACAACTTCTACAGTCCACCGCTCTACCAACTGAGCTATCGAAGGTCTTGAAACACTTTAGATAAAGCGGTGTTTTAAATCGTATTGGGGAGAAATGCGATTAGCATGAAACAATTTGTAACAGTTTTTGTCTCCACAGAGATAAGCTCCAAAGACAACTCTGACTTTTGACAGTTTTAGCTGAAGATAAGCGTCTTGTTTTTAGCAGCATGTCTTCAACACAAACGATGCCTAAATAATAAAAGAAATCTGCAATATTTTATTCTCATTATCAATAAATTCTCAACATATCGTACATATAAAGAAATCTGGCTCGAAGGACCATCAGGAACTTTCATCATTTAACGGACCTCCATAAAGTAATATCCTTTGTAAAGAAAATTGGTTTTAATATTTTATTTAAGTGTCTTTATGAAGTAATTCTAATTTTCTCTTCTCTCTTTTTAATTGCTCAATAAACCCAACCAAAACACTTGACTTTACCAACCGCGGGCTCCAACTCATAAAACATTTATCATGACTTTTTTGGGGAAGCGGGGCAACATAATGGTTGGCCCGAAACATTGACAACAACAACAACAACCACAACAACAGGAGTGGAAACCTACAATTGTATTAAAATTGACTATTTCCCGAAGGAAGGCTACCAACCGGATCCACTGGATTCAACTCCAGCGATACCATGTAAGTACACAGATGATCTGCCCCTGCTGCAGCTCGCCCCTCCACAACACTCTCCTTTATTTCTTGACCACAACATCTAAGCTCATGCTTTATACAGCTTAACCATGTCGCTATCTTTCGATTCTTTTGTGGTCGCTTTTGTGACAATTTTTCATTTTTATTTAAGAGCAGAAAAAGCAAAAAAATTAAAAAGAAGTAGCAAAGGAAAATGAAGAGAAAGAAGGGGAAACTAAAAAACACAATAATAGTAAAAGGAAAACAATAAAGAAAAAGTAAGAAAGTGTAGAATTAATAAAACGAGGAAAACAAAATCATGTTGTGGACGACCCAACCACCCGAATCGAACCGATCTCAGTCTGGTTGTCTGTCCCTATCTGTTCATCTCCCTGTCTCCCTGTCTCCCTGTCTCCCTGTCTCTCTCTCTCTCTCTCTATCTATATCTCTCTCTCTGTCTCTCTGTTTGCCATGTTGTCCGTTTGTCTGTTTGCCCTTGTTAGGTGCGAAATTGCGCAGTGAATTAAGAGTTCCTGCTGAGTTCTCGGTAAGACCCGGACAGATGTTGGGTGGGAGGGGGGCACAACCACGGTATCCGATGTTCCGAGTTCGACAAAATCAGTTTATGCCATCGTTGTATAGAGTGCATAAAAGTGCAGCAACGAAGAATGTTGGAAAATGGTTTTATTTTCAGTTACAGAAGAGGAGTTGAAGAGGGGAGAAGTTGAGGGGAACAGAGGAATGCAGTATAGTACGAGCAGAGTGCAAATGGAATGGAGTAGAGTGGAGTAGATTCGAATAGAGTAGACTAGAGTAGAGCAGGGTAAAGTGCTTCGTGTGTGTCACAGGGATGGAAGATTTTATTCAATTTTGCCACATGTAAAGTTAAAAGCCTGGAAGACTATTGAAAGGCCTTCAAAGTAAGTAATAAAATAAAAAACGAAGTTGTAAAGAAATACAACGAAAATTCAACGAAGAAATGTTCGATATAATTTAGGAAATTAAATATAATTTAGGAAAATTTTATAAAATGTTACATCAAGTTCTATATAAACCCCTTTTCATGGTTTTTATGTCCTTCCTCATGACCAGCTTACATTCCTTAACACCCCTACCTTCCTTATCACCTTTCCTACCTTATCATCTTTCCTCCCTTTTCACCTTAACTCTTTATACTCCTCTTTATATTTTCTTTTATTTTTACATTTTTCACACTCAACTCACTTGATTGCGGTGAAATGATAGACAGAGAGAGAGAGTGGGCGAAAGAGGCAGAAGCTCTAAATTAAAATTAATTCCATCTCATTTAATATAAACCAACTAGGAACCTGTTTGATTCGTTTTTATTATCCTTTTCTGTTTTTATCCTTTTAGTCTTTGTGTTTGTTGTTATTGTTGTTGTTTTTGTGAAAATATTGTTACAACTTCGAGTGGTGTTGATGTTGATGTTGGCTGTGGTATTGTTGTAGGCTGTTGTTGGTTATTGCAGCTGATGGTGATGCTGCTTGTTTTGTTGTTGTTATTGTTGTTATTCTGTACTCCAACCGATTTGAATGTGGTTCAACAACCGTTTTTGCGGGTGACTGTGCTGAGTGCATTCAGCTGAATGGTTTTGTAATTCTACAACAATAACAGTACATAAACATACACTGAAATAACATGGAAAAATATCGATTATTATCGATTGCAATTAGTTAGAGAGGAGGAGGTAATCAAACGCATCACTGTTGTGTGTGTTGTGTATAGTAATTAGTAGAATTTTGCAACAACTACAGACATAAAGTCAGACCGATAGACATACAAATCATTCACCACTCTGGCAACGCTGACAACAGAATTTCACCATCAACAAAATCGTCTAAAATCGAGTATAATTTGAATATAAAATCAGGATTATGAAGAATGTTACTGACATAAGGATGTAGAAGAGAGAGAGAGAGAGGGAGAGAGAGCGAGAGAGAGAGAAAGAAAAGAAAGAGAAGAGTAAAGAAGAGTAGAGTAAAGAAGAGTAGAGTATGGTAGGGTAGGGTAGGGTAGGGTAGGGTAGGGTAGAGTTGAGTTGAGTTCAGTGAGTAGTAGAGATCAGGTTTAGATGATAATGAAATTGAAAGAGAAAGAGTTCAATAATTGCAATGTTGTCATTTATATGATATCAACTCATTGCTCATTCGTATATATTTTTGCGAAATTTACAAAAAGAAGCAATTCCAATTAAATAAGCGAGTGTATTGAGTATGTGTGTGTGAATGTATTGAGTGTATATGAGTGTATGTGTGTCTGTATTGAGTGTATTATTTCCACTTTGCTATTTTATATGTAAAGAGTTAACATTCAGAATTCAGAGTTATTATTCCGAGCCACTGACAGTACCTGCAACTTCGCCCGATATCATCATTTGGTGATTTTTCCAGTTTTCCAGCCTCTGGCAAAGCAATTCAAAAGGTGTAAAAACACTCGTAATAACGAATCAGTGGCCATAATAAATTAAAATAATAAATACACAAAAAATATGCATACATACATAAATAATGATTAATTCAGTCACGTGTTGAATGTCACTTTTTTGTCACAGCGACACAAATATGACAGAATAAAAAATGCTGCGGTAGAAAGAACAACAACAAAAATCATAACAGAAACATCAGAAGCAAAAACAGCAATCATAACAACCTCAAAATTCAAAAAGCAATCAAATCAACTAGCATAACAATTGACAAAAATAGCTTTGAGTTTATTTTCATCAGCATAAAGTTAAGTTTTCCAACAGCAGGAAATTTTGTCATGAAAAATTAATTCAATGAGGGAAAAAATGTACAACTAAAAGTTTAAAACCAGAAAAACCCTCACTCACTCACTTCTCTCACTTTTGACTCTTCACTCTCAACACTTCACTCCCTTTTTTCCGTTTTTATCTCCTTCTACTTCCGCTTCCTCTACAAAAACTTGGATTTTATGAAACATAAAGTTTTCATTTCCTCTCTTCCACTCAGTTTTAAATTAGATTATTATTATAATTTGTTTAAACATTGCTTAAATGGTCCCCATTCGGTGCTTTGAAAGCTTCGATGGTTGGATGGTGAACGGATTGGAATATTTTTATGACTGCGTCCTTATGCAGTGGTATTAAATCATAATTACAACAACTGATACCGCTATTGCCACACCAAAAACAACAACAAACACATTAAATATACAGCAGATTATCTTAAAAAGGAATTCAATATTTTCAATAAATTATTGAATCATTAGTTTACGTGTACTTTGGGGTATTTTATGGATGAAATTATGAATCTTTTATTTAGTAATCGAGTTTATAAACAATATACGAATGTTTTATGAGTATTCCGTAAGCTGTTTATATGTTTTCTATGAATGTTTTCAGTGTTGAAAGAATGTTATCAGTGTTGTTGTGAGTGTTCTTGCGAGCCACTTATGAATGTGTTGAGTCTTTTATTTAATTTTTGAGCTTTTTACAAGTGCACTATGAATGATTTGTGAGTGTTATTATGAGCTTATCATAAGTGTTTTCTGAATGCTTTACAGGTATCGTTATGAGCATTTTATAAGTTTTTTATAAGATTTTAATAAGTTTTGCACGAATGTTTAAAATAAAATATATTAATTGATTATACGCGGAATGTAAAAAACAATTCAAAAGACTGTTCCACGAATCATCTGCATGAGCCACGATTGAAACGAGCCTCGAAGGAATCACAAAAGAGTTTTTTTCTGCAGTTTTTCGTCGTCTTTCAAATTTTTCTTGAGAATTTCTTTTGAGACAAATAAATCACGAGTTGACCGCAATCATAATTTTATATTCAGGTTCAGCTGCATCGTAACTCTCTCTCTCTCTCTCTCTCTCTCTCGCTCTCGATCTGTGAAAGTTTTCTACTTAATTCTCGTTTGTAAAAAACGTGTCGTCACCATCAACAAGAAGAACAAGAAAACTAAAGAAACCGTAAAGAAAAAAGGTAAAGAAAAGCAAAGCAAATAAAATAAAAGAAAAGTAAAAGAAAAGGAAAGAAACCATAAAGGTAGAAACTAACGGAAACTAAAGAAAAGCACTCTAATGCCTGTGAGGGATATTGAGGGGGTAAGGAGGGGTTAGGGAGAGGGTTCAAGTAAAGGGTAACTTTGGTAAAAAGTTGAAACCTCTGCAGCGGCAGCAATAAAGCCGACTTCCGCTCGATTGCATCCGCAGAGCGAGAGAGATGCCACACGTGTTTTTGTTGCTTTCGAGTTACTACGATTTGCCGCGGCGCCGAAATCACGTCAAAACTGCTGACGGCAGCGCAGACGTAAGCAGCAAATTGATGAGCTCACCGAACGAATCGACGAACGAGCAAATGAAATGTTTATTTGGACGTCGTTGACTTTACAGAATAACGAGCATACATGATGTCATGCATGCATGTAGAGTTGCAGTTGTAGAGAACATCTGATTCCAGTTTAAGGACAGTGGGTCAAAAATCCACCATAACGCCGGAAACTGTTTCTACAAAAGCTAGAAAAGGGTATGAAATAATGACCAACATTTATAAAAAAGTTGACTGGTAAAAATGTTCGCTTTCACAGTACAAATGTTTTAAATATTGATGAGTAAAACTTCTCCCTCTGGTTGAAGTAGACTCTGTTTTTCCCTTTCCTAAATCTGTTTTGTTCCACTGTCTCTCTATACTTCAATCAACACGTTGAATTAAGGTGCAAAATAAATAACAACAATAACAAGAATGAAGGAATGAGAGAGAGAGCTGTTTTTTGGTGTGAGTGTATTCGTGGATAGCTAATTCTCTCAATCGATTCAATACAATCGCTCAAATTATCAGGTTCTGCCGAAGAAAAACCTGTCATCGTTTCGTTTCAAGGTGTTGATGCCTATCTTATGAATGTTTTCCTTTTTTAATCCTTATTATCCTTTTTTTATCCTTATTATCCTTTTTCTGTTCTTATTCAACAGAACGTTTATTGTTCTCGTGTAAAATTGTTGTAGTTTTTTTTCGTTATTATTACTGTAGTTGTTTTGTTTGTAATTCTCACTATTGTTGTTGTTGTTGCTGATGATGTTGTTGTTATTGTTGTTATTGTTGTTGCTATCGTTGTGGTGGTGGTGGTTGTTTATGAAGCAAGCTTTTCATGTTCAAACACATTACAAAGCGCAACAGGACCTGTAGCAACAACAACAACAACAACAGCAACACCACCACCATAGCAGCAACAGTAGCAAACACAACAACAACAACAATAGCAACAGCACTACCGGATATCCGCCAACCATTAATGGCCAAGTATTTTGTAGCAATAACTGTCGACTTGTGGGCGTAAAAGGGGGCGTTATTCTGTTGATGCCATTTCTGTTGTGATTCTTATTGTTGTTCTGCTTCTTGTTGTTATTGTTGTTTTTGTTGTTGTTTCATAGAATTGCCGGCGTTTACTTGTTGGTGTTGTTGTTGTTGTTCATGTTGCTGTTGTTGTTCTTGTTGCTGCTGCTGTGCCGAAGCTATTCTGAGCGAAATGTGAACATAAACGGAAGCACAATCGAACACACCAGCAAAGCAAGCAGCGAAACCTTTTCGATGCAGTTTGACATGAAATATTATTGAAATTCAATTGAATTCCATTTAAAAGCTGCAGCTGCAAATTATTTACGCACGACAGCTTAATTGATGGCTGACAAATGAAGTTATGCGCATCGACGTCGACATGAAGAAAATAAAAAAAAAAGAACATCATCATTACGAGCATCATTACGAGCATTACCAAAGAAATGAAAGCATTGAAAAAATGCTTAAGAATTGGTACTTCAGATGAGTATTTCAATTTAAAATTTACAATTCATTACAATAAACACAAAAGAAAATAATAAAATATTGTAATGAGAAGCGAAATTAAATTAGGTTAACTGGTGGCTTTTATTTCATTTAAAGGACTTCAAATAATTACAATTAAAACATTCTTATTATTAAATAAACGCTCGTTTTCTTTGTTATTGTATTTTTTGTTGCATTTAACCAGTTGAATATTGTATTTCTTGCCAGCGGGCTTTACACACACGGATACACACACACACACATACAAACACACACACATACAAACACACACACACAAACTATATCATGACGTGAGCAGGTAATTAAAACAAAACGGGACTTGAAATATTATCAAAACCCAGTCTTCACATCCATCTCACATTACAGTTGCACAGACAGATCGAGAGAGAGAGAGAGAGAGAGAGAGAGTGCGAGAGAGAGAGAGTGCGAGAGATAGAGCAAGCGATAGCAGAGGTAGAGAAAGGAGAGAGAAATAGAAATATAAATACAAAAAGAAGGAAAAAACAGAGAATGTAGTAGAGAGCAGAGAGAAGAGAGAAATCACGCAATTTAACCAAAATATCTTATTTCCAATTTAAAATACGGCTTCCGTTAATTTGACTGAATGGGCACTCAGTCCGAATGAAATCTACTCCACTCTACTCCACTCTACTCTACTCTACTCTACTCTACTCTACTCTGCTCTACTCTACTCTACTTTACTCTACTTTACTCTATTCTACACTAAGAAAGAGCGAGACAGAACGAGTGAGTATGAAAGATAATGAAAAAATCACAGAAAACCAAAGAATTTTAAATGAAAAGAACAATTAAAATACTAACCTAAAACAACTTCTGTACAAAAAATAATTTCCAATAGTATTTCTTTAATGAATTTCTTTATAAAATGTATTAATCGAGTGGCAGAAGTTTAGATAATATATACATGTGCTAGACATATACACGTTTATTGGCTTAAATACGTATATTATTATAGAATATGTTAAACGTTTAGAATATTATTAAAATTCCTTAAAAACATTCACCTAAAACATTTTTATTCTATTCTTTTGAACAGATTTCCGAAAAATATAATTTTAAATATTCACTAACAAACACATGCACATATACACACATACTTACTCACGTATTTACAATGCATATTGTACACACATCGCCAAACGAATTACTATAAACGCATTCAATGGTTTTTTTAAATATTTATGACACGATTTCGTAGAGTATTTTAATTAAATTCTATTATAATTAAATCACAATAGAAATGCGTTATGTGTGGGAATGTGTGTGAATGTATGTGTGTGTGTTTGTGTGTATATTTTCGTTCTATATGCTTTCACTAAAATTAAATGATAATTTATTGAATTGCTTTACAATTTAAACACGTTCAGAAATTTCAAAATTAAACCATTTAAATTTATATCCAAATCATTGTTTTGTCGGTCCACATGTGAATTAATGTGCATTTTTAGCCTAAAGCAACAAATCAAAATGAATTTGTTCCTTGATTTTTGTCTGAATTTGTGTTAAATTAATTCATTTAACTTCCAAATTCTGTTCAAATTCAAAAACATTCCATTATAAATAAATACAGATTAAAATAGATGGTAAATATAATGAAATAAAATCAAACAAAGCTTTAAAATTTAAAGTAACAAAAATAATTAAGAAACTTTAATAGTTCACAACTTTTCCACGACTTTTTTTTGTGCGTTGATTTATGAATCTAAAATAAAGCAACCAAATGAACAGCACCTCAATTTTACGTGAGGTGGGCATCACTTAAACACCATCTTCTTGAGCACTCGCTTCTTTTAATGAAATTCCAACGCATCACCGGTCAAAACGTCTGAACAAATAAACGAGTGAACAAACAAACGAGTGAACCAACGAACGCACAAGCGAACCAGTGCAACGAGTGCAAAAAGTTTGGCAACTTTACCGGCCGTCGTAATGCAACACTGAAGCCAACCTGCACCAGCCTCATAGTTTAAGCAACCCATTCGTCCGCATTCCACACCCCTCCCGCCCTCTCCTCCTCTTCCTCCCGCTGTCCCCATCACTCTCTTGTTCTGTGTCTCTGCTGAGGTGTGAAAAGCGATAAATTCATTCATTGCTGGAATTTCGTTATTAAAAGTGTAATAAAGAAAAAACACCCATGAAAAGTTGATGATTTCTTGAAAAAATAAACGAGCACTTTTGTTGCCACGCCCTCACTCTCCATTCGCTGCTCTCTCCTCACCACTGCAACCGTCATTTTGGCCGAGGCTGCCACTAAAAATGTCAGCCGCCTGCATATTTTGCTGCCAGTGTTGCCACATAACAACAGACACTTTACAATCCTGCTCAGTGGGTTCTCTGTTGTTGTTGTTGTTGTTGTTGTGAACACTTCGCGAGATACTCTGCTCGCCCTGATGAAGTGAAGCGAATTCGAGTGCATTTTAATTGCTTCTTTAATTTTGTTTTAATTTTTAATTTAATAGGATTGGCTTTTTTTACAAATTTTAAAATATTTTTATTTTATCTTTTTTTTGGTTTTTCCATCTTTTGTTCTGTTCTCCTTTGGTTTTTATAGGTTTGTAAATTGAACTGTTTTTTGTCCTTTATTCGAGAATCTGTTTTTAATTCTTTAACTCATGGATTTTGTAAGCTTTTTCTTAATTTATTATTTTAATAAATGTTCTTTTCCTCTTTTTATTGACTTATAGTTCGTAGTTTTGAGTTTTTCTTCTTTTTCGGGTTATTTTTATTCTCACTTTTGTACTCAATATTTGACAGCTGTTTTCACTTTCGAGTTGGACAAATAATCCTCAAAATTTCTGAGATTATTTTCTGTTCAACATCATCAGCTGTCATCATCGTACAAATTAAATTGATATCTGAAAGCGAGAGCTGTCAAATGTCACAGTGACACAAATCAAAACAAACCGACAACAACGACGAATTATGTAAGCGTATTTTGAATGAATGAACTTAGAGTACATTTGTTTCCTCAATTCCCCCTCCCCACCCAACCCCTCCTCTCCCCCACCATTTAACCCACCCCGCCAAAAACAACAAACTTGATGCTTTGCCTGGTTGCAGAGAGAGTGAGAGAGAGATTGAGTCTCATGGAGAACGACGGTTGTTAAGTCAGATGGCAACAACAACGCACTTCATTTGTAACCACATTTTAACACAGGTTCCAAAGTTCATCTTGTATAAATCTGCATGTAATAAATTTAAATAAATTTTATTTTTATTGCGGTGTCAGACGTACAACGTATGAGTGTATTTTGCATACACGCCGTCGAGTACTTCCGATATGTAAAGCGAGTACTTCCGGCTGCAAACACACACACACACACACACACATACACACAGGCATCTGTATACAGATTCACAGACGACCCAACGGAATCAGTTCGATGCAATTTGTTTACACAGCCGAACAAAGAAAATGACAGGACGATAAAATATACAGCGTGCAGATGTCATAAATTCACAGTGTTCCAGTTCATCTCCTACCCCTCCCGAACCCCCCCCCCCCCCCCCCTCCCGCAAACAACTTCACACACACACGCGCACACACACGAAAGTACTCGCGACTCGTCGCTAACCAGTGAAGCATTCTTGAAGTCTTGTAAACTGAGAGACGCTTCAATAAATTTAATTTGAACTCCAACAAGGAAAACTACTACTCACTCCCTCCTTCCTTCCCTCCTTCCTTCCTTTTCCGCTTATTCCTCACCACCCCTCCTCCAACAACCTTTTTGATTTCTCTTCAGTATCCTATGAATCTGTATTGATTTCAATCTGTATATCGTATTCGCTGCGTATTCGTCTTTTGTTGCCTAACTTTTTTCGGAATCATTTTCATCGTCTTCATTTTCTTTTTCTTCTTTTACACTGTAACAGACACTGTAACCAAATCGTGTCCATACTTTCTTGCATCGGGTCTCTTTTTGCTGATCAGCTTCATCGTGTTCCTGGTGCCAACCTGTTCGCATCAAAACAATCTTTTCTACTTCAGCGCCGGCATCATGTTCATCGTTTCAGGTGAGTTTTCCACTACATTTTCAACTACAATATTTTTGCCAAGATTTGCGTTACTTTATTGCATCAGCAAAGAATGCTGGAGAAAAACGAAATGAAATATAAAACTTCTGGTTCTCGAATTTCTCAACGTGTTCCTTTTTATGTCAAAGGATAACTCAACGAGACGCACGATGAGAGTGAGCCAAAAAATATATGAAATACCTGAAAATAGTTTGAGAACTTCACTGATTAACGAACACATCTTTATACATACATGAAAACTTTAGAGATGTCGAGAAAGATGAGTAAATTTCGTGTAGTTGACAGTCATCAAGGAGTTTATATTTGATATACGAATGAAAATGTTCAGATGTATGTTAACAATACTCCTTGACGATCATATAACGTCTCTCGCTTGACGTATCCTTACGACAGCCACGCGATGTCATCTCCAGTGTTCACGGTAATTTTATTTGTCAGAAAACCATGATGACAATAATTCAACTCCCGTCATTCGTGGAGCTCGAGTTAGTTTATGAAGCTTGACTTCGTTATTCCAGCCAGACTCTCCTTTATTCACGAAAATCTACATTCTATAGAAACATTTCTTAATCGAATGTAGAGTTGCTTTTGTTGACGTAAATTCTACTGATTTAATTTTTAAACTAAGTTCTAATGGTCTAATTTTATCAATTTTAAAGCTTCTATTTGAAAATTTTTGCTAATGGATTTTCACAGGATTTCAAGATTTTATTTATCCTCCTTCGAAACAAAACAAAAACTACTAATCCTGAAAAGTCTTAAGATTTGCATTCAACTTGTTTACAAGTACTTTTCTGTTCTTAATTCCAACTAACAGGACAAACTTTTATCTTCCGTTAACTTTCATTGCTCATCTCCACACATACACTTCTCTCTCTCTTTTTCTCTCTCTCTCTCTCTTTCTCTCTCTTTCTTCCTTTCAGGTTTGCTTATGCTAATCGGACTGATTGCTTACATTTCAATACTAAAAGCGGAAATCGGGTCAAAGCTGCGTCCAAGGTCAACACTACAGCCGCCCCTTTTTAAGGTCACCTACGGACAGAGCTTCTTTCTCTTTGTTTTCGGTTTTATGGCGACGGAGTTTGTTGGACTTTTGAATATATTCCTCTACATCAGCTTGCAGGAGGTTGGATACTACAGTGTAAGTGCCGTTATTTCCCCCATCACTCTTCCCCTAACCAGTAGTCTATGAAAGTTTTCTCCATCAAAGTTTTGGGATTTATAATTACACGCAGGGAAAAAAAACTGTCGAATCAATTCACTAGAACTGCTTTTGTCAGTTTTATCGTTAAATTGAGTTACATTTTGTTGGATGTTGAAGAGTAAAAAGTTGATGGCGCTACTTTCATTTTCCAGGAGTTGTCAGAGTTGCCACACTAATTGACAGAATGCGCGGGTGGGTGGCTGGCTGATTGGTTGACAGGCGCGTTACTAATTTTTCATATCTTTCATGTAGCAGAGGAGAGACTGTAGGGAAACTTTTTCCACAGTAAGTCATCAGAAGTAGTTTCTGCTGAGAAATTCTTTTGACAAAATGTTCCTGGCATAAATGCGAACTTTAATGCAATAATAGTCAATAATGAACGCACACACACGCGCTCATTTCTTACTTTACACTCGTATTCATAAACTTGACGCATGCTTGGGGTATGCTTCGAAAGCGGTGGGTGACTTCACTCAAGCTTATTCGACTTCCGGCACACGTTCACGTTACTTACACAGACTTACGTAGCCGCGGGAATGACTGCGTGTGTGTGGATGTGTGAAAAGCTTTCCAACGAACAGTAGAACAAAACGTCTGCCGGCGGAAATCGTCTTTACGATCGTGTAATTCGCTTCCGATTGTCAATTTCCGGTTGAAGAGTTTTACGTGGTTGTCGTCTCATGCGTTGATATAAAAATGTGTCCGCGTTTTACTCTGAATTTAATACGATTATTTTATGGGGCGCACAAAATTTTATATTTAAGTAAAAATCGCGAGCTATTTTATGCTTGATTATGATGCAAGACAACAGAATTTGCTTAAGAAATTAATAGATCCTAATAAAAATCTGTAATTTTTTAATGAAAACAAATTGTTTAACTCCTGTTTTCATCCTCCGCCTCCTCCTCATTAGCGCCTGCCCTGTTTAACCATCACCAACATCCAGCAAAAAATCAAGGAGGGTGAAAATCCTCGCAGCCACACCTACAAATGCTTCAAGCATCCACAAATCACACCAAATTTGTCCGGTCAAACGATGGATCCAAGCCAACATCAGGTTCAACAGGAGGTCAGCCAGGAGATGCTACAGAAGCTGCCCTCCTTCACTTGCAAAAAGCATCCACGTTCGAACATCTTGTTGACGAGTGACTTGGATCGCCGGTGAGACACAAATATAAGCATTATTCATATATTTATCCATATAGTGGGCGTATACATTAGTTCGATCCCTTTTTTCGTGTTCAAAAATGCATTTTGTTATTGTTGTTGTTGTTTCCGCTCTAGATACTTCTTCGAGAAGCCTCCGAAATGTGATCTTCACTCGAAGAATCTCGCCAGAAGTCTTAATGAGCTCTACACCGAACCAGCGCCGCCTCTGGTGCCACCACCGCCTCCATTCCAACTCAACAGCGGCACAACGCCGCACGGTTCTCAAACACTGCCGCGTCAGACAACGCAATTCGCCGATTTGCCGCACGAGTTTCCTCTGACTCGCAGCATCTCCACCGCCACCGAACTGTGCTCGTCGAATGGCAGCGGCAATGCTATAAACGGAAGCGGAAATGCCACTGCTAAAGATGGACGCATTGGCGGCAATCAAAGCTCCAAAGCAGCGGCACCAACAACAGCAACAACAACATCACGCGCCGAGCAGAAGAATCGCCGCAATCAAGCCACAAACACGCGACCCAACGAGACGACAGTCCGCTCCGACATCGCCAGCGTTGGGCTGGAAAGCGGCGCCAGGCAGCCATCACATGACGACGCCGCCACCAACAACAACGACAACGTTGCAAACATTACGACGAACGACGTTTACGACGAAGAGCCGCAGCAACGTTTCTGTGGACTCAAACGACGGACCAAAGACGAGCTGTTCACTGAATTCTGCCGAAAAGCTGGCGTGCGTCCAAGACCCAAAAATATTTACTACATTGACAAAGACGACGACGGCGATGAGCAGCGAGAAAGTGGCGAACAGCAGCGGCCACGTCGCAACAATGAAGCTGGCAGCGGAAATCGAACGGCGTTCATGGGTGATCAAGACGAAGACGGCGAAGGCACGGAGGAGAACATCTACTTTATCGATGGTGCGTTCAATTAGTTGTTTGTTTGTTTATGCTTTCTTCTGGCCTTGTTTTCCATTTCTTATTCCTTCATCGTTTCGTTTCGATTTGTTTCTCTTCATTTTCAGACCGGCATCACCAGCACGCTGTCGGGAATCAGCGACGCAGCTCCATGTTTCTGGAACCGCCTGCGATGTTGCGAAAATTGAATTCAAATCTGTCGCTGCACTCGCTCTACCCGCCCGAGAAGAACTACCAGAAGAGTCTCTTCGACTTGGATCGCTGCGACTCCAACAATGCTGACATGTGGCAACACTGGCACCACCCACAGTCCAGCTTCGCCGGAGCGGCGTCTTACGGCGGCAGCCAGAATCGTCTGCACCAACTCAACTACAACAACCAACTGCATCCGAGTCGCACGCTGCCGCGTAGCTTCCTCAAACGCAACTGCGACTCTCAAGACAGCCTGAGTCACGTGTTCCAGCGAGGAAGCGCCAACACACTTAACGACAGCTACAGCAACAGCCAAAATCGAATGTCTGCATTCACGTTACAACAACAGCAACTGCAACAACAGCAATTGCAACAACATCATGAGCAACAACATTACGTATCACTCTCACGTGATGGAAATATTGATCACTCTGCTTTAGCTCTGCACAAATCCTGCGATGATATTGTCAACAACTACCATCAACCAGCAGCGTCCTTTGCAACATATGTCAGCACTCGTCCGCAACATTTAACAGTACCTAGCAACAACGTTGCCAGCCAGCAACAGCAACATCAAACAGTGTGGCCCACAGCCATTCCCACCTCTCCATCGAATTATGCCACCAAATCTTACATTTACGCGCCAGACTCTTCCGCCGCCGCAGCATCGCAGCAAGTGCAGGTCAGTCACTTGCAGCAGTTGCAGCAACAACACGCGCTGGTGACTCGCTCGGTCAGCAGCGGTGCAGCAGCGCCACCTTCTCATAAATTTCAGCGTAGCTACGCGTTCGATCAACGTCGCGCTAGCGCAGTTCATGGTGAAGCTTTTGATTTGGATGAAATCGAACGCGAACGCAGACGTTCGCATGCGTCACTCTTCAGCGGCGGCGGCGGCGGAGTTGGTATCAATGCAGAGCAACACTACGACATGATGATTAATGGAACTGCGGTCTAAAGTGCTGCACAATGAATTCAGAAGTAGTGGAGGTGCCTGATAGAGAAAACGAATGGGGAACAGAAGGAAACAGAGCGAGAAGTAAGAAAAAGCATGCCGCACTTAAGCTGCGTTTTTTTGTATGCAGCGCAAGACTTGGACTGTGTTCGAGCTTCATTTGAATATTTTATGCAATAAATTGATGGATGCGCCTCGATGGAGTGCAATTTATTAGCATTACATGGAATCGTCTACGTTTCCTCTCTGGACTTGGGTAAATTTTTGTACTTACATATCGAGGAATATGAAACACTGCCAAAATTACACTCGTAACAATGTAAAAAAAAGCAAAATTTGATAAAATATAATGCAGAGATGAACAGGAAAAATATGTGTAGATACGAGAATTATTATTATTGATAATAATTTATGTTATACAATAAAATAATGGTATTTTGATGATATAGTATTTGTAAGTAAAGAAATTAAAACCAAAGAGTTTCAAACCAAAAAGTATTTTTTCCCGAAAATTTCCTTTATGCGGATATCTTGTTTTTCACTTTTATACACTCTACAACTAATTGATAAAATTTTTTTAATTTTTCTAAGTCATCCTTGATTGAAAGGAAGAATAAAGATTAGGCCGAAAAAATTGTTGTTGATATTGGCAAAAATACGACTATTGTTCACCTTATTGGATTTTGACTTTATTGAATGTTCACAGTTTCACAAGTGCACTGTAATAAATTACAAACCAATAAATTTAGCCTAATTTTAAGCTTCTTTTATTATTTTATTTCCTCCTACATTCTTACCACAAATAAGCAAATTTATGCAGTCGACTTTATAATAGTAAAAAGTATTCGTCTGTGTGTATATACGAGTATATTCATTATACAAAGCATCATCAGTGTATAGATATACTGTACTGTATCTCCATTATTATCACGTACATAATATTTAGTGATTATAAAAGCAATTCCTATAGATTAAATGTGACTGAAATGGCATTTGCTCTGTTGTGTTCATATGTATTTTACTTACATGCTAACAGTTTTAAGTGCTTCGATATAGTAAATTTATTTCTTCAACCACACCACTACTCGGACACATGGCTAAAAATATTCACACATATAAGTACGTATATATATATGTATATACATATAAACCCACATGTCTAAGTTAACAAATGCATACACATACCATGTGATATCTCCCATTTATGCTTTAAGCATCGGTTGTTCAATAAAATGAATGTCCTATTTTGTTCTTGTTTTTATAAATGTTCAACTAGCATCTTAAACTAAAATAAAGCTAAACAAAAACAAAAATAATAATAAGATTAGATATTTATAGAGTGAATTAAAGAAGTGAATTAAAAAAGTATTCAATGTAGTTGTTAAAGAATAGAATAGAAAACTTGTAAGAAGTAACTCTAAGTTGATATTGAAAATAAAGGCAAACAATTTAACGAAGTGCAGAGCGAGAGAGTATTTTAATTTTTATTATTTATCGCATTTTAATTTAAACAGCCGCACATCAAAGAAAACCATCCGTCAATGAATTCTTTTTGTGCTTTGGTTTGTGTTTGTATTTGTTTATTAAAAAAGTATGAAACACTTTTGTTTTTGTTTTGTACACGCAACCGGCGGCAAACTACTCCCAAAAATCACTGCTGCTACTATTTGCTGCCTTCTGCTCCAGTTCGAAGGAACTCGCTGTGGTGGAATCGCTGCTGCTCTGAATGACGATGGCCGCGTTATCATCAGCAAATGTGGCGATGGCAGCAAAAGCAGTATCAACGTTTAAACTATCGATTATTTCACCAAATTCGACTACTTGTTGTTCTTCTGCTTCCTGTTGTTGTTGTGGTCGTTGTTGTTGTTTTTGATGTTGCTGCTCCTCATCAGTGACACTGCTTTCGGTGCTGGTCGTGAAATTCAATTCTTGGTCCTTAAAAGTGTGCTTTCTTATTTTTTCTTGGTGTAGTTTTCGTTCTTCCCACTCTTCGTCTTCTTTTTGCTTTTCTTCTTGTTTTTTCTGATCTCTATTGTTATCGTTGCCAATTCTTTGGTTGTCAACATTAAATACTTGCGCTTCATTGCAATTGTTTTCGCTTCGCAGCGTATTTTGCTTTGATTTTATTGCGCCTTCCAGCAAGTTTTCTGTTATTGTGTTACTCTGCAGTGGTATTTCTTTTTCAGTTGTTGTTGTTGTTGTTGCTCTGGTTGTTGCTTCTTTTTCCTTCTCTTCTTCAGTTTCTGCTTGCTGAAGTGATGCCACAGTTTCAATTACTGTCCTTGTTGGATGATTGTTCTTTTCAATTGCATTGAAGTTTTTCTTTTCCGTTTTATCTGCACTCGTATTCAGTTGCTTTGTTGTTGTTATTGTTCTAGCTGCTGCTAGAGTAGTAACACCATCACCGATATTCGACAATACAGCATCATCACCATCAGCATGTAGCGAAGAAGCAGCGGAAGCAACAGTAGCAGCAGTATCGCCAACATGATCATCGTTAAATCGATGTCGTAATGTTGTTGCTACTGATGTCGTTGTTCTGGACGTTGTTTCTTTGGATTGGTTTGTTGCTGTATTGTTATCTTCCTGTTCTCTCGTTTTTACTTCTAAAGCTTTCACTCTGGTTGACAATTCTTGTTGCTCTCCGAAAAGTTTATTCATTTTTGCCATTGATTGTTGCAGCACCAAAGAAGTTGGCAGTAATTTTGAATTCGTTTCAGTTTCTTCGCACTTCTGCTGATATGGTTCTGCAACTTTTATGAGTGTTGTTGTTGAATCTGTTGCCATCCTTAGCTGTTGTTGTTGCTGTCCTTCCTTACCGCTATCGAACGGATGTTGGTCTCTTTTATTCCCCTTTCTTACATCAACAGCACTATCAAAATTAAGTGCCTTCTTAGCTTTACTCTGGCCAATAGACATTGTGCTTGTTGTTGTTGTTGTTGTTGTCGCTGAAGATATTCCAAGTTGTTGCTCTGTCATTTCATTCAGCTGTCTACTCCTTCCGAATACCATTGCTGCCGCTTGTTTGGTGGCTTGCATTGTATCGCTGTCGGAATCTGTCGAACTGAAGTTGAACTCAGTCTTTCGCTTTAGTCCTTGAGGCTGTAACTGAACCTCTGACACAGTCAAGTTCAACGCTGCTAACGGTAATTGCGGCTCTGGTGACCTTCGGCTAATGTTGACATCCAACGGCAACCGTGGTTTACTGTAGATACTCAAATTTGAGTTCACCTCCGATAAAACAGAGTCCTTATAATTTGTAGACTTTTTAAGTTTTAATGTTTGATCATGGAAGAGTTTGCTTTTTGCTTCTTGAATTGCATTTGTAAAAACTATCGTGTTACTGCTTTCACTACTTTGGTGGGCGACCACTTTTTTGCTGGCCCCTCTTAAACGCTCCACATTCAATCCTCTGAGTTGACGATTGAAACACTCCTCAGAATCCTCACCCTCGCCTTCATTGGAACTCTCTAAGCTTCTCCGTCGGCGCCTTTGTCGTCCCCGGAATTGGTTTCGCATCCGTTGCTTTGCCAGCTGAAACTGATTTTCAATTTTGTTCTTTTCTATGGCGTAATTATTCCACATTGTTTCGGCTGCGCGTTTAGAGGCTTCCTTCTGCAGTCGTTGCCGCTCCAAGTAGTTGCGGAAACTCTGTTCCAACTGATTGCTCTCGAGCTCCAGCTCACGTATTCGCATCCTGTGTTGTTGGTGAAGAAATTTTCCATAAATTACATGCTGTTTTTTGTTCTTTTAGTAGGTTTTATCTTACTTTGCATCACAAACAATATGATCTACGTTAAATTCTCCTTCGGATACACTTTTCTTCATATTCTGTAATTTCGAGTCGACATCCTTTGAATTCCTTGATTGAAGAGTTTTTTGCTGGTAGGAATCTCCTCTTCGGAGGCTTTCGTCAGACTGGCAGTTTCTGGCTGTTTTTAAAACTTCGGTTTTGTTATCCTAAAAAAGTTAATTGTTAGCAACAGACTGAATCCAATGAAGAGATTCTTGATTATATTATGTTTGGATATTTCAAGTGCACACAATTTAAATATGCAAACCTTTGCTGCTTCAGGCGGTTCCACTGTCGTTTCCGGTTTTGATCTCATTTTATTCCTCATCGCACTTTGCTGCTGCTGTTCGCCAAACTGTTCAGCATACCGAATTTTATCCAGAAGATCATAGTGCCTCACTTCGAATTGTTTCAGCTTTTTTTCAATACTTTCATAACGGTTGTTATTTCGAGCATCGACAGCACTCTCTCGTGTGTCAAATTTTTGCCATTTCTTAAAAGAAATATTATGAACAAAGTATTATAAAAGAATAACTTCAAAATTTATCTTATCTCTTAAGTCATCATCTCACCTCCAATAATTTTTGTTTATAACGTATGTTAAGTAGCTCCTTCTGATGACGTAGTTTAACCTCCGTCTCCTGATCGAGCTGTTGTTTTTGTTTCTTCAAAGCTTTACCCAACGAAAGTTCAACCTGTGTGCAGAAAGCCATTCATTAATTTTGAATAAAATGTGTCAAACGAACAAACCTTTCTTAAAAATTGTTCTCCATTTTTTGTGGTTCGCATTTCATGCACCCATTCAATGTAACTTTTTTCCGCCGTTTGCGTAGCTTGCGTCGGTACTGCTTTGAGTATTATTTCCGCTTTTGGCTTAACCATATCCTGGTTGACAAGCACCTTCGAAACTTGCTCAAAACTGGAGGAACACTTCTCAAACTGCTTTGACATCGCTTCAATGGCCGTCAAAATGGCAGCGACACGTTTACTCTTGCGTTTCGAATGCGCCATCCTGTTGAGATTCTCGACGATGCGTTCCAGACTGCGATTCAAATTTTCATATTTTCGTTGACGCTTACATTTCAGATTTCGTGGACGTGGCATGGTTTTTGGTGGCCAGTTCGGTTCACCGCGTTGCTGCAGCTGCTCGAACTGCTGTGTCATTTCTTTGACCTTCCTCGAGAGAATGATGAGATATTTATTGAGATGAAGAAAGTTTCTATCGGAGGTCGTCGCCTTAAAACTCGGTTGCAAATCTGTTTGGATAGACTCATCCCATGTTTTCGTGGGCGGTGGTGGTGGTGGTGGTTCAGTTTCAAAACTGGTTCCTTTTATAGCTGTTGTTGGTTGCTGTTTCACAGTCAACAGGTTCTTCAGTACCAGCAACAACAATGAGCTATTCGCATTGGCAGCATATTCTCTACAGATGGTATTTTTGAAATCTTTTTCAAATTTGGCACCACTGGAAATGGCCTCGAAGATGTCCAATACTTCCGCTTCCGTGAAGCGAAAACAACGTGAGCTCTCGAAGTCGGGCAAAGTGTTGCGGAAAGGTATCTCTGTACAAAACACAGACAGCGAGAAATGGCAGTTCTGTGCATAGAGAAACTCAGCAACAAGTGTGTTCAACGCCAGAATCAAAGGCGACAAAGTCAAACGCTGGGCTGAGGCTCCGTAGCCGGTTGTGCTGGTGGTTTGTGATAGTATTTGTTTACCTGTCAAACAAAAGGTTGGCGGACAATAAATCAGTCAGTAAAAATATCACTAAACATTTTGCTTAATGGGTATGAGAAAAGTAGGGCTTGAGAGAGAGAGCTTTAAAAGCTATTAACAAAATGTATTAAAAAGGCGGGTCTCGTAATTCAGAAAAATTACCTACATGGTATCTTTCAAACGTTTCAGGCTTTTTAAACAGTCATTTTTAAAAGCAACCGTTAGCCCGTTCGCCTGTTATCACGATTCGCCATATCATCGGGATGTCTTTTATAGTTAAGGAGATACAAGCACTGAAATTTAAAATTTCAATAATCTCAAGGTGGGCGTGGACAGAAAGAAATTTTGTTGTTGTTGTAATTAGCGCTAAAAACAACAAGATTGGACTGAGTTCGCAACGGTAGCTTTAAGTCGGTTGATTCGTGGCATGTGACATGGGCCAACCAATCAGTGCTAGTGATGTACGCATCGTAACGGCAAGTGTGGTCACTGTCTTTAAATGACCGCGCTTGTCAACGACTAGGTACCAAGCCGACGCAGTACATCGAAAATAGTACACAAATAAAATTACAATTTCAAGAGTAGCATTGTATTGCATTGCATTTAATCATTCTTAGGAAATACAAAATGGTACTCCTTACCCAAGTGTGTCTGATTGAAGTTCTTTATAAGGTCCATGCGCAGCTTGGCTTGCAACGAACGCGCCACATCGTCGCGAGCCATCCATTCGCTGAAATGCTTCTCGAACTCTTTTTGCGGAATCTGACTCAAATCACTTAAATTTTTCTTTATTTCTGATTCCATTTTAATATTTATTATTTACTTATTACAAATTTTATTCCAAGAACACTTCCTTTTCTCCCTTATTTGTTTTCGACTACTCTTTTTTGACAAAACAACATCCTGGGCGTTCGAATTGCATACCTTATATCACAAAAAACTGGCCAAGACTCGAACTGTTATCGAACGCGGAATCAACCACTCTATTTTCAGCTTATTTGAAGTTATGTTTTACGTTTGTATTTCAAATCATTCATGCGTTACAAAAAGAAAAACAAATGTGAAATGAACGAAAAGCCAAACGACAGCTGTTCCCCGGGATCTGTTTAGCTAGCAGAAGCTAATTTCGTTTAGGGGCGTTTATAGTTCTATATAGTTTATAGTTCCTATAGTAGGGCGTTCACAATGCACTTAAATGCAAGCAGCGCAAAATGGATGCACACAATTATAGAAAATTTTCGCCCCTTCTTCGTCAATGCCCTTCTTGAGTCTTCTTCGTCCCGCGCTCTTCCGAATGTCCGTCCACGGCTTTTTTTGACGAAATATGTACAGTGCATGCATATATGCATACATGCAAATATGCATGCATTTTTGGCTACTATTGTGAACTGTCCTTGAGACCTTTATTTGAGAAGTAGAGCGTTTTTTTATTATCCCAGACACATTTGATTTCTTAGCGAGAAAAGATTAGATTAAAGAGAGAGAGTTTAGATTAGATTAGATAAAGCAAAATTTCACATAAGAACGAATAGTCAAGTAACTAAGACAACAACCGCATAAGAAATCACATGGATACAAACCCAAATTGGAACGCCAAGACAAAAGTTGATAAAGTACCGACATCAACCATGAGGTGAACGAAAGAAGGTGATAAAGTTGAAGTTCGGAACACTCGTAATTAGACACAAGATAACAGGACAAAACTGGTTTGAATCTATGGTTATGTGTTTCGCACAAAAGTATGCAAGAAGAAATATTTATGCGTATATTTCTCGAATTGGTTTAAGCTAATTTGCAAAAAATGACAAAAATTATTTGTTGTTACAGTAGACGCTCGCAAATTAGAAACTTTTGTTTTTGAGGCAATTCTAATTTCTGAATTATTCTGATTTCTGGACTTTTTTTAAATATAAAAAATTGAATAAATTTACTTCCAAAAACTAAAATAAAACACTTTTAAATTTTTTTCAATTCAATTTTATTTGATAAAAACAAGAAAACAAAACGTAACAATTCAGTCCAATACATTAAATGTATTTTTTTAAATTAAAAATATGAATATAAAAAAAACACGCTCAGAAATTAGAATTAAATTCGAATTTCAGAGCGTTTAATGTATTGCAAACACTGATTCTAATTTCTGGAAGTTCGAATTACTGAAGGCTCTAATTTGTGAGCGTCTACTGTACTTATAAAAAAATTTAACTAAAAAATCAGTATATAAGATGTATATATAACTTATATAAACGTTAACGTGGTGAATAAAGTCACGTAGCCAAAGCAAAAACAACACAGAGGCGGAACAATAAAATTTGGCACGGCTTTTTTAATAGGATGTGAGAAAGAGATAGAGCGAGAAAAAGCATTTTTTTCAAATTTATTATTAAATTTTCTGTTTAGGTTATTTATTATTTATTTATTTAGGAGCTCTTTTTTACCGGTTTCTTGCTTATTTTCTGCAAATTGATTGATTTTTGTTTTGGTTCAAGCTTGTGTTTTGCTTTAGTGTCCCACAGAAGTTATATAAACATTATAAAGCGGAATGAAACACACACAAACGCAATTGAATGTAGATATCAATATTATATGGCTGTATGCGGTTTCATATCTTTATATAATTTTCTTAATTAATTAACTAATCGTACCGCAGAAAATGTTGTTTGTATACAGAAATGTTCAGAAGTGTGTCCGACGACAGACAGATAGATAGAAATAGAATAGAAAAAGCACAAACATAACAAGTTGCTGGCTTGTGTTGTTCACCTGATACACATGCATATATATGTATGTACATCCATATTCTCTATCACTGTGTTTCACCGGCCGGCTTTTAGTACTCTTGTAAATGTTTTTAACTGCGCAATTAACACGCAACAGTCAAATCATGTTGAAATAATGTTGATCATTATTATATACGTGTTTACATATCTACACAATTTATACATAAGTAGTTCTGTAAATATGTTCGTATATACAAACTATTGCTGTACTGAATAAATGCAAACAAATGAAAGTGATTCTATTTGCGAACCTACCTCAACGAGAACCTACCACACAAGCGCCAAGCAATCGACGTGACGTCATGACTGCAGCGCTCGGTTGAGCAAAACTTCCAGGAGTCATCTGTATTTCTGTCAGTCATTTATGCGGATTTTTAAGGAGACAGCCGTCAAAGTTGCCGCAAACGGTATTGAAATTAAATTATTTATAATGGTACGGGTTAGTAAATTTACTTCAGAAGAGATGTGTTTAGCTTTTAATTGAATCTCCTCATTGGCAAAAGTTATTTCATCAGCATTTCCAACAAACACCAGCCGAAAGAATTCACAAACTCACACAGAAAACGATAGGATCATGAAAAAAATAAGTATCACGAAACTTCAGAAGTAAAATTTTAATAAGTATGCATACATGAATCTAAAAACACACCCATAATAATCAATTAAAAAAAATATTTTCGAAATAAACAAACTTTTTCTGTATTGTATTTCGATCCAAAAGCGAACACGAGGGTTCAAAATATCACTGTGAGTAGTCCATAGTAAGCATCTGATTTTTAAAAAATAGTCCCCTATTCCCAATTGTCCCCTCATTCAAAAAAGTCAAAACAAAGCATGGTTTTTTGACAATCGGCCGGCCTCCGACGACCTTCGCACGCGCTTTGAAAAAATATACTACGCAGTTGTGTTTAAAGAGAATGCTTCTTCTTTACGTTTATCTCTTTCTTCTGTTGTTCTTTTCACATTTTCAACGCTCTTTCTTGATATTTTGACTTGAAGAAAAACAAATTGTTCCCTATTTTTGCCATTATTCGTTGTATGATATGAATTAAAAAAACAAATAAAATAAATGAAACATATAATATATATCACAATATAAATGTTATAAAGATGGGAGGATGTGGATTAAATTCGGTACTTCAAGTAAAAATAAAACAGCATCTACACACACTTATGCATATATAGAGCTGTGTATGTCGGAATGTATATAATAAAACCGGTTTATATATAGAATAACATGAGAAGCGTCACGTTTGCTCATGGTGCCACATTCGTATTATTTATAATACAATATGAACCAGTGACGTCGATTAAAGTCTTAAACATTGCATGGGCCTTATTATTGTTGTAGATCTTGTTATATGTATTATATTTGACACGATCTTAATTATATGAACTAGTGATTGCAGAGTACAAAATTCATATAATTAAATAGTTTTATTGTATTTTAGTTCACTAATTTTAATTGGTGAAAAAAATGTGGGGTTGTTATTCTCAATTGTACCCCGTCAAGTGAAGCCGTTGAAAGTTTCAGCTTATCGCTAGAATTCTTTGAAGTGTTTTTTGTATAGTTATGTATAAAATAAAAAGCAATAAAAACAAGCAACAAGAAACGAGTCAAGTGAATCCACAACAAAAACAACAACAGACTGCGCAAATGCCGATTTCAATACACACACACGCTCTCACCATGCGCATGTTTATATTGCAGGTATTCTTATTTCCGAGATGTCAACTCAAGGTACTCATTACACTAGCAAATTAAATCGAATGTAAGAGAAAAATACGAAATAAATGTAATAACCTTTAAATTCTGCAATAATAAGATTTACCGTTGCGAACTGTTTCCAATTTTGTTGTTGTTGTTCTTGGCGCTAATTACAGCAACAACAAAATTTCGCAACGGCAGCTTTAAGCCAATTGTAGTGTAAATTCAATTCGCCATTCTTATACAGTTGGCGGTTGGAAAATCAATCAGTTGGCAACTCTATCTTCTGGTTGTTTCTGTTGTTCGTTTTATGAGGGGAAATAGCTGCTCTGGCACTGAGGAAGGGGAAATCAATGCTTGCCCGCTCATCTACAGTGTATGTGAGTTTTTTGGTGAAATTGTCTCCTTGTTACATACTAAAACCGGCTATTATAAAGCAATATAACTGAAAAGGTAAACCGTTTTGATTTGTTACCACACCGTGAAGACATGATGGGGTGAGTTAGTGACAGGGATACCAACGACACAACATTATTATTTATTATTTGTTTGGATTTTAAGTAAAAATTAACAGAAAACTACATTGCATATAAAAGTTGTCGTGGTTCTTACGTTTTTTTAGAGGCTAAGAAATACTAAAAACTAATGTAAATTTGCCTGTTTTTGTCATTTTTAGGTTTTCTTTAATTTAAATTAAAATGAAGTAATCAACAAAATATGTTGAATACGTTGGCACCTCCCTTCGGCTAAAAATACGTATGGTAAGTTCAAAACAGCTGACTATATTTGTGAATTAAGCAATTTTTATGAAAATTGACTTTGTTTCCTTTGCAAAATATTCAAATGCCTTTGTTTTAATTCCATCTCCTTGGTCTTTACGAATTTTAGAAATTATATGTCTGTCTACTGCTTTGAAGAAGAACAAGTGTTGTATTCCTCTCTCAACATTTCTCTGACTTTTGTAAACAAAATTCTGAATTTTCAAAATTTACTTTTGAGTTGTCAAAATTTCATGAATTTTGTTTTTGTAATCTACTACACACAAGCCAGATTTTACTAACACATTCAAAGCGAAAAAAGAGTATCCAATGTGTAGTCTTTGCTAGGATTGTTCAGTTGACAATTATCATCACTGTGTTGCGGTTGTGGGCTGCGTTATTGCGAATAATAAAGCAAATTGTTATTGCTTCATTTTGTAGCTAATAAAAATTAATTGGATTTTCAATAATATTCTTAAATAAAAAAAAAAAATTGTAAAACTTTTTTGCTTGAAGACAAAAATTTTTTGTGAATTGTTGCAATAGGAACCGAAACTTGTGTTCGGAACTGGAGCATTTTTGGAAAGTTTATTACATCAATATATTTTAATAACATTTTGAATCGTTCATCTGCGGCTGAAGCAAAAGGTAAGATTTTTTGAATAATGTTTTTATTTCCCCAACAAAAAACAACCAAATGTTTCTAGAATATTCCAGAAACAATCGAGAAACATTTTTTCTTATTGGGCTGCACGAAGATTTTTTTTAACATTTTTCATGTGTTTTGTGGTCTGAAGAAGCATGTTCCACGTCTTTTATGGAACACAGTTTGGCACATATTATTGCCAGAGGAGAATTTTTCAGCTAACCCTGAATGTGGTCAATGATACTGAATCTGTTTTAGAAGTGGATTAAATGTAAATTGAAGTATATACTTACATATTATTACGTTCTAGGATCATGATTCTTGTCAAATTAGGCAGGGAAGCCAGGTAGTAGTCATTCCATTCGGGATCCAGTTGGAACTTGAATGCAGAATATTCTAGGACTTTGTGGATCGATTTTAAATAGAGATCCAGTTTAGAAGGTAACTGCTGGGAACAGTGAATAGTCAGGAAGGTGTTTTAAATATCGCTCCTGAAACATCTTAGCTTTGATTTAAATGGCGGAGGGGTTGCGACATCTAGAAAACAAGTGTGATAGGATTCGGGTAGTCATGACAAAAATTTTCGGTGAGTGTATTTAAAAATTGAATTAAGTTTAGATTATAGAGATTAACACAATGGATAACGGTATTTCTCATAATGGATAAAAATATTTTCGTTTTTCACGTGTTTTGTGCTTTTCGTCTTGTTTGTAACGTCAAGTATATAAAAAATAACCAAGAGTACAGAACAAAACTAGTGAAAAACCCAAAATGCATTCATCCATTATAATGGAGTGATAGTAAGTATAGTGTGCTTTATAATTTTTGTCTTCTTGTTTTTAATATAAGATTAAGAATGAAAACCTAACCTAAGAGGTATTAAAAGCAACAAACTGGAAATGTTGGTGAAAATTAAAGGGTCTAAATTAGTGTTTGGATTGAAATTTGTAAAAACAAAATGTAGCAACAAGATATGAAGCACTTTCGGGTATAATCTGAAATCATGATTTGTTTCCCACTTTTTTTCTATTTTTATTACGTTCTGGAATGAACATACTTTCCTCTCCATTCAAAATACAATCGTATTGTGTAAAGTTTTTCAATTAGTGCAAGAATTCTCAGATATCCTTTGTTTCTGCCCTACGTTCATGTATCGATGACATGAGATACCTTTAGTCGAGAAGTAGCGTAATAGCAAGCTCACACGTCACATTTTGGCCGCTGGAAGGCAATTGAGAAAAGTGTTCATTGGTTGCAAAGCAAAAACAAAATTTTACCCATGTGGATGTTATTGCCGAAATGTGGTCACCGCCTTACAGAGGCAACCGCAAGATAGTTGATACATTTGTTGCGTCTCGACTAACTGAACTTTACACAATAATTCATGAATGCTGCGCCGCTTTATGAGCATAGATCTGCATATATTTATATATACACACATAATCATAATGTTGCATATGTACAACATATGTATGTATTCTACATAAGGATTTTGTTTTTGTTTACACCCTTCACTTTCACTTCCCTGGGAACATTTTGAATGTTGTGTACATTCTAGAAATTATCGTGGGGTGATCTGAAGATTTATATGATTACATACTTTGTTGTTCCTCTACGTTCGCTTTGGTGGGGTGAGTTGGTGAAATGATAGGAAACATGAGGCATATGGATAAAAATTATGATTGAAGGAGCGGCAGGAGAGAAGAGACTAAAGCACTACAGATGACAAGAGTGAAAACTGTGTGAGAACCGCCGTCACAGCATTTGTATACAATTCTTTGGTGGTTTGTTGCATTAAAAAAGAATATTATTGAAATCTAAAAACTAATGAATTTATATTAATTGTTATTAAAGCTATATTATTAATAAGAAATATTAATAAGAATATTATTACGAGGTTGTATTTTTAAGTGATAACTAAAATTACACAGCGAGTAATAATATTTCAATTCCTTGACGTGGCATTGATGAAGTGTCATTGAATAGCCAAATATTGTATTTTCAAATCCATCCAAACAACACACTATTCTACATAAGGAAAAAAAATACACACTGTTAAAAATAATAATAATATTGCCAAATCGCTTGCATAGTAAATTTTAAATGATGTATCAGCAACTTGTTTGGCTGAAAAATAAAGCCGGCATAAACAAGAATACAAAAGGGAAAACAAAACAAAACAAAATAAAAACAAAAATTACCATCATCATAATAATTAATAATATCATATTTATAACACTATCATATTATATGTACATAAAAACACAGTAAAAATAAATCGTACCGTTGAATATGATCGCATGCAGTCGGCAGTTTTAATAAAAGTGGTTTAAATTCAGTTTAGAAGTTGTCTGGGTTGCTCTTCTCTTATTTTACATATTCCTTTGTTTTTATCGCTTCTGGCAAAAGCTGCTTTTGATATACATCTACGTATTAATATTAATATATTTTATTATTAATATATAATACGTAGTATTATTATTATTCCACGTATATTTTTTGTTTAGGAAACTTAATCGTATTTTTGTATTTCCTTTTTTTATATCTAAGCGCGTTAAAGATTTTCCATTTTAAATACTTTATACATACATAAATATATAATACATAAAATCGTTGATAAAATATGTAAAATCTTTATTTAAATGTTTTTATTTTAATGGAATTTCAATCTAAAATATGAAGGAATTATCATTATTAATTAATTATCGATTGAAGATGGTCTCTAAAATTTTGTACATTTGGTCAATTTTGTGAATGTGGTGAATTTGGTAAACTTTTCGTATGGTGAAGTTTGCAAAATGGTGAATTTCTATAGTAGCGTTTGGAATAAAGGACCAAAGGAAATGATAAAGGTATATGCACTTTGTGCTTCCGTTTGTAACGCATTAAAGGAGGCGTGGCAGGTATATAAAAGTATATATTCTTGATCAGCTTCACTTTCTAAGTCAATTTAGCCCTGTCTGTTCGTCTGTGGAGCTAATAATTTAACGGATAACGCATACACAAAGAAATTGCATATGCATTTAATTCAATTTAAATTAACTGTTTAGCTATTGATTATTTTAACCATTACACCAGCCGATAGCCCTATATATGCGAGTTCTTTATAAAAACCAGCCAGAGGGATATTAAAGAGCTATAAAACGAGTCCGATTAAAAGGTTGTCTTCCCCTTGTCTCCTTTTCCTTCTACCGTCCCTGTTTGGGTGCGCCACTCAAAGCAATGTTTCCTAATTTGTATCAGCCGAAATATTAAAAAGCGGTTCGACGGGTTCAGCCGGTTAGATGAGGTGTGTCGAGATGAACAACAAAAACAAAAGTAAAAACACAACAACATGGTGTATTATATTATTTAAAATTTCTTTCGTCGTCACCGTCGCGTGTACCTTCGAGAATGCAACAAAAGAAAGTAAAAGAAAAACAAAAACATCCGTATTGATATAAATATAACATTAACTAGGGAATAAATAAATAAATATATGTACATATGGGTGTATGTACATATTGCATATCAAAATGAATATATAGAGAGTAAAAATCACACTCAGTGATATACTTATAAAGTAAGTTTTTATTTCAATTTACGCGAGATAACACGCAAGAGCAAAGAAAAATTCCAGCAACAGACAAAAATGTGCCTCTTTTATACCGTATACACGAAGTGATAAGGGTATATACAGTATATAGTATAATAGTATAGCAGAATCACGAAGAACCCCGTCGATCGTTCAATGAAAATCTGGCCCTAAAAAAGAACCCCTCCTTTCCAGGATGCAGGCGGTGGTGCCGGCTAATTCAAGGTCAAAATATATATTCCACTGTTTCGTGATTATAAATGTACTTTATGTATATATGCACGTAACCTTATAAGATTTCTTGCTTACATACAGATGTGTTTATAAAAAAAGATATTTAATTGTCTTATTTATACTTTGAGGTTATTTTAACTGCACCAATGATTTTTAGTATATGCTGCTGTTTGGTTCAAATGATGAAGAGCGACTCTCTCACACGAAACGAGGTTCCACTTCATGCAGTAATTCTGTTGTACCACCCTGTCTTTTAACGAAGGACCCATTTGTTTCTAAGAGCTACAAATCTTGGTTCTGAAATAAAGTCGTCGGTTGTCGTTGTTGTTGTTGTTTGTAACCATAGCGCAACAGCATTAAAACCTTTGTTCCGAGTGTGTGGGTTTGTGTTGCCGTTTGAATGAATTCAAGTGGGTTCTGTTAAAATGGAATCCATGCCGAGGATTTCATTCATTAATTGCTTTGAAAGTAGGCAGCGACGGCTTGATTCAGAGGTACTTCATATTCATTCTTTAGAATCTTATTTCCTAATAAATAAATAGGTCAAAATACAGTAATTGGATATTTTCTCCGTTTTATTTTCTATTCGTTTTTTTATTCCTGTCGGCTGTTATATCCAATATCAATATTAACAGGAGTCGATTGTTTTCAGGTTTCCATGTAGAACAAGGGACTTTTTTGTTATAATTCTAACTTATATTAAAATATTTAAAAAAAAGATATGACAAAAATTGTGAGAGATATGACAAAATTTAGTAGATCAAAGCGAAATAAAAGAAAAACTGTTTATGTTGAACTGTTGTTCACCTTTTAGAATAGTGAAAGAAGAACTTCCATTAATTAATAAATTGTAATTGAAACAAAGTACTGAGAATTAAGAGTACCATGTATAAAAACGTAATAAATGCAGACAAAATAAAATAAATGTTAGAAGTAAATGCCAGTGACTTGAACTACACTGAATACATAACTAAAGTGGACCGATTGCCAAGACCAGGGCAGTGGGGGAGGGGAGTAGAAGGGTAGAGTGGACGGATAGACCACAATACATAACATGCGCGCTTCATCGTCATTGCCACACCCTCTGCTTGGTCAATAGTCATGTATTAATACAATGGTTATATGTTTTGTCAATATACCGCCGCCGAAAAATCACCACGACGACGAAGACGAGAACAAAAATCAAAACAACAAACCACGATTTGTATATAAAAGAGAGCATAATATATTCAAGGTTAAACCGGGCAAAACAATCATAAACCGGTTACAACATCTGATGTTATTTTATGTACTCCTCTATTGTATACCATAAAAGCACAACAATAATAATGATGAGTACATAAAATGTAATATAAAAACAAAAATGTATATACGGCTGTTTACATCATATAAACATTATTTACATGAACGTATCTACACGCATTTGCCATATCTCTGGCCACAAACCAAAACCGCCCAACTCGAGTTAGGACGGAAATCTGAGTTATTACCACTATTAAGTTGAGCTTATTTAAATCTAATTTCAAAACTTTTTATATTTGTAGCCAGTTTATTATAGAAATTATTCTCTAAAAACCACATGGCCTAAGTTACATTTACATTATAACATTTTTTAACATTACATTCTGAAGTGTAATGCTGTCAACTTCACGTAATTAACCTGAAAAGTTATGTCCGAAATTCTAATTAATCTTTATACCAATTCCTGGCTCCCTCATCTGTGGTCTTCTTTTCCTCTTCAAATGGCATTGCGAGGCCGGTCGATTGGGTTGGTCAATTGGTCATTGACATCTCAAGCTTATTAAAAAAATAATGAAGCCTCGAAAAAACTACATGATAGTGCATCAAATGTCTCTTGTCAATTTATTTCCATTCCTAACGTCAAAGTCAATACATTTTCCCTTCTCACCGCCCTTCCGACATTTTAACTGAATGTCTTGCCAACATTGTTGCTATTGTTGATGTCGTGCTATGTCGTTAAAGCTTTTGTGTTATTGTTTTCATGATATTTTTCTTTACATTCTCTCATATATGTACGTATGTATATTATATATACATAAATATTAATACAAATAAGAGCGTTGGTTGCATTACAAACTGGACTATAACCACAATAACAAATGTTGTGTCAGTCATTAGAAACCAACCGATGACTGTGAACAGCCTTAAACTCAAAAATCAAACTAGAAAAACCGTAGACATACACACAGATAGAGAGGTAGACAGACAGACCTTCGTTTAAGTGCAGGCCTCGGATCTGTTGCAACATTATTATTCTTATTATTATTATTATTATTATTATTCTTATTATTATTGTTGTTATTGTTGTTGTTGTTGTTGGAAGTTTCATATGACCAGAAAAAATGCTTGACTGAGAAATAAATGAGGGTGATTGTCATGGGTGGTGATCAAGAACAAATAAATAATTCATTTGAAATTTAAGTTAAAGAATAAATTAATTTGAGAGGAGAAAGAAAAAGGAAACTTTCTATTGTTACAACATAAACAAGTCTCGCAGTATTTCTTGTTAATTTATTGTAATTACATTAAATTAAATACTTGCACTTTTTAATTTCCAAAAATTTCATCTATTTTTATGATCTATACGTTTAATTTCAGCTTACGCACTGGATTCGTAAAATAATTCTACATTAGGCAAAAACAGAATCGGATCCGCTATATTTCAACTCTTGTTTTGCAAACAGACTCCTGCTTTAAGCTAGAAAAAAGTGACAAATATCGCATTTCGAGAAAGAAATCGTTGCATTGCATTCCCATTTCTATCCTTGAGAACGAGCCACCGTCTCGCCTGGTGATAGCTTCGATAATCTGTCTTGGCCCCTTGTAATTTTGACACTTGTATTGTTTGTTCCTCGACTCCATCATCATCATGGATGTGGAAACGGTTCACCATAATAGTCACGATGTTGACTCACGTGAAAGTTCCGTCGAACGTGAGTTGAACGGCGAAGTCGAAGCTGTCGAGCTCAATGGCTCTGGTTCTGGTTCTTTGCGACTTATGAATGGCTTCATGAAAAAGCCGATGCCTGTCGGAGAATCTCACGAACGCATTAAGAGGAAGGCCAAGCGTCTCATACACAGACAGAACAGTCGTGGCGAGTCGAATGGTGGAGCTTCTGGTGTCGGTGTTGTGTCAACTGTCAATGGCGTGGGCAGCTACATTGTGGGTCATCGCCGCTGGAAGAACAGTCGCCGTACACGCAATAGATACGGTCGCGGCTTGCCCAAAAAAGGTGGTGCTGGTGGTAAGGGTGTTTGGGGACTTCCCGGCTCTGAGGCTCTGGAGGAAGAGGCTTACGAGGATGAAAATGATCCCAACTACGATAGCGAATGCAACGAGAAAAACATCGAGTTGCGAGAAGTTATTCCAGAGTTAATGCCAGAAGAATTCTTCAAATTAGTCGAACCCATTGTGCTCGAGTACTACGAGCATGGGGATACGCACGAGGTTGCCGTTAGCTTGGATGAGATACTGACGGGTCCTTTGAGGCCATATGTGACCAGTGTAGTAGTTGAGATCTCCATGGATCACAAGGACTCGCAACGTGAAATGACATCGGTGCTGGTATCCGATTTGTATGGCCGCGTCATTACGGCAAAGGATATCGAAAAGGGTTTCGAGATTTTACTACAAAATCTACCTGATTTAACGCTAGATACCCCAGAAGCTCCAACTATTTTGGGTAAGTGAAATGACTTGAATTTTTAAAACTGTTGTTGTTGTCAAAGGATTGTATTGAATTTTTTTTCGTTTTCCCGTTCCAAGCCTGATATTTATCTCCTATGCTGTGACAAAACAATTTCTTTTATTGTATGTATTCATTTAGGCAATTTCTTGGCACGCGCCGTAGCTGATGATTGCCTTCCACCGAAATTCGTGACAAAGCCTTCGAACCTGGATGCCCTCAGTGAGCATGCTGTAGTTGCCATACGTCGTGCCGATACTTTGCTCAACATGAAACAGGGTTGGGCTCATCTGGACAACGTCTGGGGCATGGGCGGTCCATTGAGGCCAGTGAAGACGATTACCAAACAGATGACGTTGCTGCTCAAGGAGTATCTGTCGTCACGTGATATACAAGAGGCACACCGCTGCTTGCGTGCTCTAGAAGTACCACATTTCCACCATGAACTTGTTTACGAGGTGAGTAAGGGCCATTTAAGTGAGTTTTTATGTATAGAAGAATGAGAATCAGAAATGAAATAAAACAAAAGAGAAGAGATGATTATTATATACATAGTTGTATAATCACAGCTGATTAAAGTTTCGAGTTAATGATTATAGAGCTTATCATTGAGAAAGTGAGACTGGCTTTTACGTATATACATATATACTTTATATATTAAATAATGTTGCTCATTCCTTTCATCGTTCTTTGTATTTTTTTTCTTTTGCAGGCAGTCGTAATGACTCTGGAGTCATTGAGCCAAACGACTGAGGAAGCCATGTGTGAGTTATTGCATTCATTGGATAAAGCTTGCTTGGTACTTCCAGCTGGCATGGAGCAGGTGAGTTCGTTTGTTTGTAGTTGTAGATACGAGTGCTAGAAAAAAACCAACTTAGATTAAATTATATGGTTTTTTTACGAGTACAAGTATTATATAGATATTAAATTTAATTGCATAATTCAATTCAATACAATTTTTCCCGGTCTCGTTTTCATTCTATTCTTTGTTCTTTCCTCTCAAAGGGTTTCTTGCGTGTTTTCGATGATATGGCTGATATTGTTTTGGATGTGCCACTCGCCTACATTATATTGGATCGTTTTGTTGAAAGATGCATTCGTAGTGGCTTCATAACCGATAGAATTATTAATAATATGCCCTCTCGGTAAGTTTAATCTTATATAAAGAAAGTACTTAAATACTTAAAGAAAGTATCTATCACTGTTTTATAGAAAAGCTGCAACATTCTTAAGTTGTTCATATATTTGGTAAATCTTCGAACCCTACTAAAATATTTTACTAACTATTGATTAAAATTGATCGATTAAAAATGCTTAATTTAGTTAATCTTAAAGGATCGTTCTTCTATAAGGATCATTCTAAAATAGCTTCTTTGGTGATTCCAAATTCATTTATAAATAAAGGTTTTGTTTTCATTGTGGTAAAAGCTTCACAAAGTCTTCATTAAATACTCATTAAAAAAACTTAAAAGAAGTCTTTGAATTGTATAATAAACAAAGATTCTATCCTATATAAAAATCCACTCGATTGAATAAAAACACTTCTGTGGCTTCAAAAAGGCTTCATTCAATTTATATAAGTTTTCAGTAAGTTCAAGTAAATAAAAAGATCTCAAGTAACTTCGGAAATATTTTAATTGAATTAAAGAACTTTCTATTCATACAAATAGGGCTTCTCCAAGATGTTTTCAAAAGGGTCTTTGAGAAGAGGTCCGAACTAGGATTTTAGTATTAATGAAAAGTTTAAAAAATGTTTTCTCAGGATTTGAATTAGTAAACTACTTGAAAAAGAACTTAATTGTGATTGTGATCCATGAGTAGATTTCTTTTAGCATGTGTCCATCTGTTGCTGATTAAAATGACGCTTACGCAAGCATTTGTTTTGCTTATTGAACCGCGAGTATATTGGAAATGTTTTAGAATTGTTCAAATGGTCGTCGTACTTTAATTAGTTGTTTACTACGACTTTTTGTTAGCGATAACAAATGCTGTGTGTGTGTGTGTGAATAAATTGTTGTTATCCTAAAATTAGAAGCATTTGCTTTGCTTTTGTGTGTTTGCTGTCCACTTGCATTGTTTTCATATTGTCGATGACCTAGTTTAAAATTATAATGATCAAAGTTTTGAAAATATTTTTACATTATGTTTGTGTGTGAATGATTTCGTATATTTATGTGGGTTTTTATATAGGGAAATCTATTTATTTTTATATTTATTTAAGGAAATTAATTTATAGTTTTGTTTTGGTTTTCATTTTTAAATTACTCAGGCCGTTAATCTATCAGAGTCACGATAATTTATAAAAATGATTGGAGGAAAGAAAATAAAAAGCAGGCCTAAGTAAAATATTTTGCAAGACTGCCAAAAAATAAGAAAATACTACAAAAACTAAAATATTGTTTTAAACACACTTTCACTCTGAATCACACACAGATTCTGAGGAAAGAGCAATTACTCGACTATTTTTGGCAACAACTGTTCTAGTGAGCAATTTTCAGTAATAATTTGCTGTTTCTCCAATGTAATGACATTTTCGATTCCATGAAATTTTTGGTTATATGAACTATTCGACTGGCTGACTGACTAACCCGACGGATTGGCCTAACAGAACTGAGTGATTTGGCCTGAGAGATCGACCTGATAGACCACCACCAATAAAAATAACAACAACATTAACCTCATCTCGGTATGGAGCAGAAGCGCGAGCAGCCAACAAAATAATCGACAGTCCAAACCGGCTTTTTTCTCTAAATTGTTTACCTTCCCTTTATAGCACAACAGCAACATATGACGACTACGACATACTATACACCCATCCATATGGAGAACCGGTCTAAAGTTTTCCTTTTCGTTGTTTCTTTTTATAGCTTGTTCTAAAAGGAAAAGAAACAAAACAGAAGAAAGGAAAGAAAAACAAGATGTTAATTAAGAATTTGTTGTTGCACAAAAAATTTAATTGAAAAGCTTACAAAAAATTAAAAATAGAAAAACAAATACAACTAAAGTATTTGTTCTTTTTTATTACAGCAAAAACTAGATCAAGCAACTTTTATTGAGGTTGTTTATCTTAAATAAGAAACAACAAACACAGTCTTCTTTTAGATTAATTTTATTGACAAACTGAAAGAAACTAATTTTAAAAAAGCTCATTAGTTTTGTCTAATTTTTGTTGTTTGGCTATTATTTATAATGAAACAGAAAGTGAAACTAAAATAGAATGTTTTAAAAATGTTATAAAAATCGTCAAATCAGCTAAAAGACATTTTTGAATGTTTTGCTTTTGAATTTGAATAGGTTATTCTATTGGGCCACAATCTCGATTATATGAACTCCCTTACTGTGTACTTATGGTTGTAGACCGTCGTCAATTTTTGTTAGATTTTTGCTGTGTATTTATTTGAGCTGCAATGAATTTGTCCCTTCTTCGGATCTTCCCTCCTGTGCGAGTTCATATATTGGAATAATTCATAAGTATTGGAAGAGAAGGAACAACCCGTACTTTTCGCGCTGGCAACCACTTTAACTTTCTCCCCCTCCTTGCCATCTCTTGATCCTTCCTCTTATCCATATCGAGTTTTATAATATATCTCGTAATTTGTGTGCATTTTATTGACTTTTTTATACTTGTAATCAACTGATGCGGGACCGACGATGACGACAACGACGATTGCGACGAATGGCTTCTTTACAGCGTAACTGCATTTGCGTGAAGCTTATTTGATTATATAAAGGGGCTTGGTTAGTGTGCCTGTTTATCTATCGGTCGGTGTGTTCTTCTGCCTATTTGTTTGGCTTTAATGTGGGTATACTGGCTGCGCCAACCTCCTAAACCCAATGTATATCCCCGCTTTACCCGTAGAATCTAACCGTGAAACTTTTGTGGACGTGACTTCTACGATATATATTTCTTGGGGTACCTTCATGTGCCCATTTCCGAGAAAAACAACCCAGTTTCAGGGGCCCAAGTCCGCATTTCCATAAATGTGCTATAATATCTAAACTTTACGAGTGTATGGCGAAAATGAAGACATGGACAACGACATCTCGCAAGTAACTGTATCTTATCTACTTTAGGAAATATTGACCATTTAGTGGGTGATTTTCTTCGTCCTTCAACCGCCCATGAGTTCAAAATGGCTGCCACTCCCCCAAAAATGGGTGAATATTTCCAAGAATAATGTAAAGAAATAACGGTAAACCCCCAAACCGAATGTGTTCCGTAATCTGTTAGTACGATGTTGTGCTCTACGCCTGTTTGGTTGGTTTGTCATTCATTTGCACCGTCTCTCGTACATCCAACGAATGATTTAAGTTATTCTATCACTCGTTCGCTTTTGCTGGCTTGCTTAGTTGTTGATGATGTTGTTGTTGGTGGCTGGGTGCTTGGAAGTGCAACAACCTGTATATGGTTCAAGATCGTTGTTGCAATGATAATAAAACTAACAGCAGCAAAGTAAAGTAAAGCAAAAACTGATGTAGTTTCGATAAAAGACCACAGTCGTTGGGTTGAGAAAAGGGGGACGGCGAGAGGTGGTGGCTATGAAGTGATGTGGTAGTAGTGGTGCCGGCTACGTTGCGTTGTTGTGGCGCCCGCAGAGGGTTGTTGGGGGGGGAGTGCGCTGCACTTCAAGTATAGAAAATGAATTCGCAACGCATTTTAGCTGCATTTTCAAAAATGTTGTTGATATTTTGCAACTATTGTTGTTGTTCTTGTTAATTTGCAGCTGTTCGTGATGAGGATGATGGCGGTCTATTGCGTAGTTGTTGTTGTGTTGTTTAGTTATTCATTTAGTCTGGTTGGTGGGTTGTTTTGTTTTTGTGGTGGGTTGAAAAATAATTTTTTTCAAAGCATCAGCAACTAAATTAAACTCCCTCCACCCCCCCTTCCTCCCTTTTCTTTACCTATTTAAAGCATTTCTTTTTTACTAAGATATAAAATACATAGTTTATGGTTTTTTGATATATGTATTTCTTTAGTATATTTTTTTTTCTAATTGTTGTTGTGTTGCTCTGCTTCTCGTTGCCGTTTTCTGAATGCTTGTTCTTTTTTTCGCTAGCGATTACAGAGTTGTTCTCTCTCCTTGGAACAGGCTGTTGCACTGTTCAGGCTGTTGCACTGTGCAGTATATAGTTGTTCTCTCTCCTTGGGACAGGCTGTTGCACTGTGCCACTTGCTGGGTCGGTGGGTTGTACGCTGAGACGGTCGGACGGTCCGATAGTCGATTTAGACAACATGCCTTGCTTTGCTTTGCCTTGTTTTTGCTTGTTTCTAGTTGGAAAATTTCTGTGTTTTGAATGCAGCTTCTGTTGTTGTTTCAGCAGCAGCAGTTTTTCGATTTATTTATGAAGTGCGGATAGGTTATGATTTACGTAGGCGCGGGTAGTTAGTTAAATACTGGAAGGGGGGGAGAAGGTGACCGGCTGAGAAGTAGAATTGATTTGAATGCAGTAGATTTGAGGTTTTTTGCTAATCGAAAAGGCTTCCAGTGCAAAATTGCATTTGCAAACCAAAAAATAGGTTTGCTGCTGCTTATAATTTTATCCATGTTTCTAAGACTCAACTTATCCCGAGTTTACCTTCTACCGAACACCACGCCACCGCCATCGCCCCGCCCCTTCCACAGCTAATCATTTCAGTTGCAATCGCATTCGAATTTTTCTTTTTTCATGATTTTAATTAATATTGATAATTTTTGATCTCGTGCATTTTCAATAAATTATAATTAATTAGATTATTGAATAATTTTTCGTATTTAAATTCGTACGTATTGAGTTCCTTTTCTTTTGAGGATTTTCTTTAGTGATTTTTTAACTGATTCTATTCATATTTCATTAAAAGCTCAAATTGGAAGGTTTTTGTTAACGTCTTTATTGCTTACAACTTAAAACTAACAATTAAAGGCATTTAAGAAGTAATTATTATAAAAATAATAGAATTTGATTATATTATGGAATAAATTACTTCACTTTTGAATAATAATTAATAAGAGTTGCTTTCAGTGTTCGTTTTTTTAGTTATTTGTTGACCTTTAAGTTGTTTACACTTTTTTTTTATGAGGCACGTTTCAGTGATTTGAATTTTAAAAACTAAACAAGCTCTCCAACATCGTGCATTAATTAAGAGCACACAACATGAATTAATTAACCACAGAATCGTAAAAAATGAAACATGCTCCCCATCATCGATCCTTAATATAGTTGTTCAGTTTTCTATCGTATTTTTTAATGTTTCCAATATATTTTTATGTTTTGGTGTTTTTTGAGTTGATTTGTAATTTTAAAATGTTGTTTAATCTATTTTCTTGTTGTTATTATTATTATTGTTGTTGTTGCTGTTGTTTTTCTTCAACCTTTGAATTCTCCTCCTCTCAACTGAATTCATTAAAATAATTATTATTTGTGAAAGTTTTTGAGGACTTTTTGTATTTTCCAATAAAATTTCGAAAGTGGAAAGTTTTCATTATTCTTGAAAAATTGATATTTCTTTATGATAACATAAATTTTAAAAACGTTTCTAAAATAAGTTAAATAATAAAATTCATAAAGTTTTCTTTAAAAGTCATAATTTATTTTCCTTCAATTACTTTAAAAATAATAATTCTACTGAAATGTTAAACTTAAAATCCAGAAAAAATTCATTCAATAAAACCAAGAAACAAAATTAATTTAATTGTGAACTTAAGCTCAGGAAAGTATTCATTACAATAAATAAAATTAATAAATAAAAGAATTCCTTAACATAATATAGAAAAAAATAATTAGATTAAAAAAATTCATAAAACTTTCAAAATGAAACCATTAAAAAGTCCATTAAAATAAACAAAATCAACAAAAAGTTAATTAAAACTAATTTTCCGTAAAAATTAAAGAAAAAAAATCACCATTTTAAATAGAATCGCAAAAAAATTCATTAAAACAAATTTAATAAAAAAGAGATTAAATCAAAAAAGAATAAAGAAGTCGTTAAAATAAAATCGCGAAAAATTCATTAAAATAAAATGGTTAAAAAAGTTATAAAAATAAAAATATGAAAGCTTCTATAGAAAAACTTTTTATAAAAAGGCCACAAAAATAAGAATTAAAAAAATTAATTAAAGTGTTTTATCTTTAAATAAACTAAAACCCAATTTTTTGTGTATAGATTTTTTTAAAGAAGAATGTATTACTTTTTTTAAAATTGAAGCAAAATATCTTTATTAATATTTAAAATAATGAAATATAACATAAAACAAATTGAAATTATAAAAAAATTTAGATTTTATTTAGTTTAAAAATAATATCTTAAATCTTGTCTACATTTCTTAGTTTTTCATCTATCATACTTGTATTTAAAAATCTTATTTGATTATTATACCACTACATGGAATTTATTGTAATTTTTTAATATGTTGTTTTATGCATTTTATTATTGTTGTTGTTGTCACGTAGGCTGCTGCTGCTGCAAGCGAATGCAGAACAACGACGGAACGTCGGTGGTTGGTTTGTGTTTTTGCAATCGTGTTTTTAAATGTAAATGAAAATGAATGTGTGTTTTGTACATATGGGGTGTATGTGTGTGTGTGTGCCAGTGTTGCGCATTGTTTATAAGTTGGCATATTAACACATTTTTCTGGAGCAGGACACATTTCATTAAAAGCTCTGTCTACTCATTTATTGCATAGTAAATTCATCAACCCAGAGATAACAAAACACAGCCAACTGTGTGTTTAATCCTTTTTTTTTAATCAGGCAGCAACGCCAGGATTCTTTCGAACTGCTAAAGACTGGTTAAAACTAAAGACTTGGTTTAAAAGATCGATATATGTATAAAAACTAATCCACATTCGCTCTTAATTAAATGACATATAAAATGAAATAATTATTTTTTGTTTATTTATTTACAAATAATTACTTTTGTAAAAAGATTACTTTCTAGTATGAAAACATTTGTTTCTAAATATTTCTGTTTCGTCTAAATGTATTTCTAAATTGACACATTTTTCTGCAGTAGAGGACACATTTAATTTGAAGTGAGCGGCAACACTGATGTGTGCATTGCATTGCATATATCGTGTTTGCTTTTTGTGGCTGCTGCTGCTTCGTTTCTTGCAATGCGACGGTCGGCGAGAGAGTTCATTCACCCACTGACCTTTTGCGTTATGCGTTCGCTCACTCACTCACTCACCGCATGAAATGTTGGCTTCAGCAGCGACAGCAGTCGAGCAGAAGCAGCCTCATCAGCGGGCGGGTGTATTTTTGCCATGGCTGAAGTACTACAACAACAACAACACTTCTGAAACACATATTTTTGTTACTTTACAGTTTTTGCATTTTATTCTGGGTTGCATGCTCAATTTAAAATCAATGTCTATCTTTCCGTTTCTTTCCGCGTACAAAACTTGATTTACATGAAATAGAATTTTAAGAAGAAAAAATTAAAAATACAGAAAATAAAATACGAGAGAAACCTAATTTTTTCGATGATCGCGTTGGTGGGTTGCCCGGATGCAGACAGATCAGACGTAAATAAGTAAAAAACAGCAACAACAAAAGAACGAACGAACGAACGCAGGAGTTGCATGCAGCGACACGTTTAAAGAGAACTTTTTTCTTGTTTTCGCCATATTTTTTAATTTTATTTTAGATGCAAAAAGTTTCTTATGTAACAAACTATATTCATCACAAGTATTAATGTTTTCTCTTCGTTTATTTTCTTTCTTTTCAGAGGACGTAAACGTTTTGTCTCCGAAGGAGATGGTGGCCATGTTAAGCCACCAACTATTCCAATTCGTGACTAAAAAAACAATGTAGTATGGCAGGTTTTCGCTACAAAAACAACAACAATCACAATTTGAAAAAAAAAGGAAAACTAAATTCCAAAAACCCAATGAAAATTAATAATCAGCAAGTCCAATTAATATTCTTCTACGGATTGTGTAGAAAATGATCTCTCCTTCTCCTCCTCCTCCTTGCAGTTCGGTAGTTTCGTCCAGGCGCCCCTGCCCTCACCATCCCTTGTTTCCTTGTTTCGTGTGAAAAGGGTGGCAGCAACAACAAACCGCTAAGCATCAGCAATTACAGAGGTCATTCTTTCAACAACAACAACAACAACAACCATACAATAATCTAAACACAGAAACCAACAAGAATAGTAAAGCAATAATTATAATAATAATAATGATAATGATAATAATAACACGCATATATTCAAATGAACACTAACTGAGCATGAGCACTTTATAAAATATATAATATACACAAATAGACGAGCAACAACAACAAGAACAACAACGGAAACAGCAACAAGAACAGCAATAAACATCTACTAAACTTGGGAGAAAAATTCTATGAGAAAAAAAACAACACTTTATAAAAATGGAAAGAAAGCGCCAACAACATGTTTCTTTATAATGCAAGCTTGCTTGGATTTTATACACAAAACGCAAACACACACACAGACACACACACACACACACGATCTATTTCTACTTGTAAACGAAAAGCAAATTATATTAGGTTATATTTTTTTCTCTTCTTTTTTATTTAAACTCAATAAATAACTAAATATTTTGAATGAATTTTGTTTGCAAATTATGTAAAGGATTGTAATATAATGTTTGCCAATCAAATTTTCGATAATGATAATGATAATATTGAGGATAGTGTTAAAAAGGACGATAGTGATAATGATAATGATAACGATGATATTGATAATCATGCTACTGATGATGAATTTTTAATGGAATAACAGAATTACAAAAAAGGAGGAAGGAAAAAAGAAGAAAAAAAACAGTCTTTTATTATTACTACTTGAATAAAACAAAATAAAGACACAATGAAAATTATGAAAAACAAAAAAATTGCATTGTTGTTGTTTGAAACAAAGTTTAATTTTAATTCTAATATTTCGCTTATTCGCTGTTTTGTCGAAGTGGAGCAATTTGAATAATACTGAACATTTTCTTAACTATTGTATTAATATATTGTATATACATAAGATTCATTAATTCGTCGTCTATTCGGGTCAACAACAACAACATCGAGCTACAAGTTTATATTGGCTTTAAATTTAATTAAATAGAGTTGACTTTTCTTTAACATTTTAAATTATTTACTTAATTAGATTCAACTTTATTATGTTTTTATTACTATTTTTGAATTTATGACAGAACAGTTTTGTTTCTGTGTCTGTTTTTATTTCTATTTCGAAGCATTTAGCTATTGTATCTGCTTTTTAAGCATGGTGTTTAAAAACCTTTGAATTGAACATTATTAAAAGTTTAGTTAATATAAATGAACGGACTTTTTAATGTTAAATCAATTTTTAATGAGACTTTCTTAATTGAACTTTCGTTGTTCTAGCTAACTAAACATTAAATTAAAAGTAACATAATGTTTGAAGTAAGTAATAAAAGTGGGCGCCAAAAAATATTACCGAATAATAGAGGGAAATCACGCTTAATAGAGGTATAAAATCAACCCGGCGCATCTTGACTAAGAGATGTAGTCGTTTGCTGGAGATACGGATAATCTAGCTTCAACTGTACTTGTTTTTGCAAAACTTTCTAAATATGGATACATTTACATATATCTAAATGGACACGGTTTTCTGAAGCAGATGACACATTTAATTTTATAGTAGCGGCAACACTAGTATTTGAATCCATCATCTTTTCCGAAATTGTAAAAGATTTTACTCTGAATTTTTTAAAAAGGCGTTCGTAATTTATTGAGCTAATTATAATTTGGATATTTTTTCATAGCTTTTTAAATTGACAACATTTATTTTATTATACAAATGTTGCAAATCCATTAAAAAAAAACGGCTTCAAATAAATATTTTTTAAATATTTAGAAAAATCTACTAACGTAAATGTATATAGTACGTAAAATACATGAGTGTAGTTTATTAAAGTAATTTCAGGAATTTTTATTCAAGTCAATGGGACCCTAAACAGAATTTTGAAATGTTACTCTTAATTAGATAACTCTTTTGTCCAAGGAAGCTATATCGTTTGGAACGAATGGAATTGGGATTTATTCCTTGGCCACCTAGTGGTATTGGTGAGACTAGACATCGGCCGCTCTGATAGCGAATTGAAAAAATGTAGCGATAAATAAAAGGCGAAAGAACTTTGTCACTTTATAAATATATTATTAAATAAAAGTCGGAAGGAAAACTTAAATAAAGTAACTAATAACCTATTTAACTTTTATTCTTACATCACTATTTTGAAAATTCTTGAACAACTTAATATACCACCGACTACAATTAATTGCTTCCCCTCATGCCGCCTATTTGCATTACACTGGTGCCCATTACATTCTGCTTGCGATAGTTGGTGAAGTGCTCCAAGTATTGATTGATGGTATCTATGGGCTCGTAGATATCGTTTTGTTTCGCATGATGCTGCTGCTGACCCATCGCATTGACGACGGGAGGCGGCGTAAAATATGGCGGAAATTCCTTTGCAATGGGAATACCCAAGAAACCCTGTAACACTTCACGTATCATTTCCCAGCAGAACGCCATCACCACGCAAGGCCGATATTCGATTTCGATAAGGATGCCTTTGAAGTTCTCCATCATCGTTACAGAGCCGAGTTTAATGAGGAAATCGCCAAACTCGAAGCGAGGACCTTTTGACTCGATTTTAGTTTGCTTCTTGGATGTGTACACGGATGTCATCTTCAGCATAAGCAGATCGAAAAGATTGTCGGCCACGAGCGGAATCTGCTTGGTGCCGTTATCGAGAATGGAGAACGTCGACGCAGGATATTCGGAGTTGTGTAGCACATGAACAGCTTTGGATGGACCGTGAGGCGGTGGAGAGATGTACGTTTCGCAGTCTACCAGGAATTGTTGACAGTGTAGAGCACCCAAAGCCAGTAAACGTTTGCTGAGGTAATCAATTGCTTGAGCACCGGTTTGGCCATCGGGAATGTGATACGGAAACAGAACAGTGACACCCATCCCGTCTCGTGACTACCTCGTTTTCTTGTGTAATCCTTATATCGAGGATTTAGGAGAAAAATAATGCGGACCAAATTATACGATTTATTATTCTGTTGTCTTTTTTTGTTTGGATTGAATTGTCAAAACTGGCAGCTGTTTGTTTCGGACAAGCGCCCTCTATCAGGTAGTTGGAAAAAGCAGTTTCTGTTCATTGTGTAAGCCCCCCAACCAGTAAAATGGTGTTGTCATGTCCCTGACTATAAACTTTTGAATGCACGGATATTAGTTTTAAAATCAAAATTGGCTCAACTTTACCGTTAGGAACTCGCTCCAATATTGCTGTTGCTTTTGAAGTTTTTAGTGCTGATTACAACACCACCTGTACTGCAATAGTCACGAACGATCTTTTGACTTTTAAAACCTTAAAAATGCGTTTTCTTGTAAACTTCTACACCGATATTAATGAAGTATATATGCTCAGAAAGCTAATGTCGTAATTGGGGAAAAAAGTAATAGTAAATTATATAAGTAAAAGTATAAGTAAATTATAAAAAGTCGTTTTTCTCCAAATGTAATTGTTTTTCGAAAAAATGTTATTTAACATATAAAAATAAAAGGTATTTAAATTCCTTTATAATGGTACCCACGTACGTATGTATATCTTTAATAGTTGAGGATATATAGTGATAACAATCTAAGCTTTTCAGAGGCTATAACTCGATAACCATACGAGGGCAGAAGAAGCTGTTGTCCAAAAAATTCAATTTTATTTTATTACATAACTAGTTTAACGCATTTCATACTTTTGATATGCAGCGTACGCAAGTAAATATCTCAACTATGCTATAAAAAACTAAATTCTTCTTAAAACTCGCTTTTTACCCAAAAGAAACGTTTTTATCTTCTTTTTAATAAGTTTATTGTTACTATCAATAGTTTCATTGTAGAGATCTTAAAAAATACAATAACTTCAACTGCTTTATACTAAGTTAATACAATACTTACGTACTCACACAATAATATTATTATTTCACATTATTTTAAGCGAGTAATTAATATATTTTTTATGAATTTAATTAGGATTTTTATGAATTTAGTTTTTTCTCCGGTGAGGATTTCTTGCCGAAGGGTTTCAAATCAATTATGTCTGTCTTCAGACTACGGAAGGACTTCCGCAGAGTATTTGTCACCTTCTTCTTGTAACTCGTATTCGTGCTGCATAGAGACATTTTATCCACATCATGGCTGAATTTTTTCTCTAATCTTGTCGCCACATCTCTATTTTTTGACTGGCTGGAAGATTCTTCGGCCGAGGAGCTATCGCTGGATTGGTTCTTCAGATACTTGCGATTGAAGTGTAACTGTGGAGTGCCCCATTTCTTTGCAATGAAAGCCTCGAATTCCGGATCACTGTCAGAGTTACACGCGCCATCCTTGGAATATTGGGCCTTCGTCTTTTGATATTCACTTCGGATATCAAACTCTTCATCCGAGGACGGAGAAGCTGATGCCTCAACCCCATTTTGTGGACTAGCTTTACTCGTATCGAGTTGATTGGTCAACTTGCGTGTTACGATCACTTCGGCCGGAACGAGTTTCAAGTTGACGCCCTCAATTTGGGTTTTTTGGAAGTCTAACGGATGCGTATCTGTGATGGGAGTTGAAATTTGTGAGATTCTTGATCTTCGCGGTGATCTCACCTCGAGCACACGAACGCGGTAATGCAAAAGCTGTCCATAAAAAGGAAGATTTCACAAAAAAAAGATACAGAAGAAATATTAAAATAAAAATAAACTAAAGCTTAATTAAAACTATTTTTGCACTCACCTTATCGAAATCTATGAATTTGGCCAACTCAGCCAAGGACATGCTGACGCAGGTACCCTCCAGTAGAATGTCCTTATCATATTCACTGTGTACGGGGAACTTCTGTGTGATGGCCAAAGCTTCGTTGTCCTTGTGTAATGCGGTCACTTCGAAAGCGAAATTCAGTTTCCTTTCGCGCAATGCCGAGGTACAGCTCATCGTGAAGAGCACCCGCTCCTTGTCGTACACTTCGTAGAAGTTGAACATCTCACCGTAGACCTCGAAGACATAGTAACCGGTCAGAGGTTTCTGTTTAACACTCATGTCCCAAACCAGATCCACCGATGGCTCCGTGAACACTTTGTTGGCATGTTCGCTTTCCAAATGCTCCTTCCAGTTGGCTTCACGCCCAGTCCAACTGCAATCGCCATAGACTCGTCCCATGAAACATTTCATTGGCTTGTAGATGCATTGTTTTTCATGCCAACCGAGGAGATCGATTTGAAGGCGAACAGCACAGCCGCCAGAGGCATTCGAACAACGAAAGTGAGCTTTCGAGCAGAGAGCTTCGACTGTCAGCGAACGTATGTTGGTAAATGGTTCCTAAGCGAGAGGGTAAGCAAGAGAGAGAACATTAAAATTAAGTACGAGTGGGTGTACTTCTGGGTCTACCCTCGTATATACTAGGAGTATAAACTAGGAGTATTTGACACCTTCACAGTTGCGATGTCCATGAAAGTTGCGATGTCCCGCCAGTTCTCCTCATATGGTTCCATGTCGGAAAATTCTACGCGTCTGTTAATTAACCCAAATCATATCTTATAATCTTATAACTATTATATAATGCATTAATAGAAATTCCTTGAAACGAGGTCAGAAAAGCTCCTCGATTATTATCTGATATACCGTCATTTAGACGTTGGTATTCTAATAAATTGCGTCAATATCTCGATGTTATAACTAACAACAAAATATTCTGTTATCATCACTTGCGAAGTCTGTTGCTGATAACCACGTATTGTGGTTAATTAATAAAATTTGAAAACCAAATAAAAATAAAATAAAAAGTGTTATGTATTCTTTAAAAAAGTTTTAAAGTGTCACAATCTTATCCTTGATTTTCTATCTTCTATTAATTTTAAGCTTAATTATTTCTAATCACTTTGAATCTTCAACAACAAATTATCATATCGACTTCTAATCACTTCGCCTCTCCCAATGGATCAAATGTTTGATGTAAGTAAGTAATCGAAAATGAATCTTGTGTTAGTTATACTAATGACATTATTATTTTTCAGTGGGCGGGGGAAGGAAAATGGGAGGAGAGGGGACAGAAACTAACACAGAGGGAACTCGATAAACTCTTGCTTCTTGGAAACTCACCTTGCAGAGTGGACACAACATGAGCACCCGCGTGCATTGAGCGCAAATGCTGTGTCCCGTTTTGCAGAGCAACACCTGTCCCTTCATGGGGAAGGCGCAACCCGGACACTTTAACTCCTCAATCAGACGTTCGTAGTGATTGGCGGTGATCTGCTTCGGAGCAGCGACATCAGGTGACAACGATTTTGGACGTTCACTTCTACGCATTACTGGAGTTTCGCCGAGTTCTACTGTGGTCGCCTGGGCAGGCGTGGCTACAGTTGTTGTAGTGACAACAGTTGTAGTGGATGGAGTTGAATCGGGTGGTGGTGAAGACTGCATTCGTATTGGTGAATTAGTGAGTGTATAAGTTGGCTTTGTTGGGGACCGCGGGGATGCTGTACGATCGCTGTTGCTTCCTAAACTTCGGTTACGACTTAACATGGGCGGTTTTGGTGGTGGCGTCTTCGATGGTAATGCGTGGTTTGATGGCAAAGAGATCGAATCCTGACACGGATCTGCGGTGGTGCTGCTATCAAACTGGACAGTGATTTTCTCAGCGAAACGTAAGTTTTGCAAGTATTTGTCTCTGATGTTGTTGCTGATGGCGATGTCGTCATCGGTGGCAATAGCTACGGCAGCGGCTACAGCTGCAGCCTCATCTAGGCTGGTGCCATTACAGTTGCCACACTCAGAACCGTTAATTTTAGTTGATTTAGCGCTGAGTCGACTCTTGGTCACCGACGATTGATCACGCACGGCGCCGACGCTGCTGCTTTCGGTGTTCAGAAAAAGGCGCCTTTTGTCACTGAGCCGCTCGATGTTTTTTAGATGACTGATGATTTTCAGATCGCTCACAAAATTATCACCAGAGGAAGTGTTGCTGTTATTCGTTGCAAAGAAATCCGTAGCGCTGTTCTGTGACGGAGAGCTTGCATCGGTCAGCAGCACGGACTGAGATGTGGTCGTCGTGTTGGAGGAGGCGCTGCCAGGACCAATGCAGGTGCTGCTGTTAGTGGTAATTGGTTTACCGGTGTTTGTGAGTTCACCGTTCGTTGTTTCGTAGATGGTATTCATTTTGTTGGTGTTGTTGGCGTTTTTCACAAACCGACAGTGCGTAAAAACAAAAGAGTTCTTGCGATTTATAGACTAAAAAAGGCCGACCGGATTTCGTTCTGTGTTCACTGCACTGTTGGCAAAGAAATGCTATGATTGTCTTTCGGGCCCATTAAATTTTGTATCTCTTTTAGCTTTTTAGTGAAATGAAGAAATTTCATTTAATTGTCGTATTGTTGTTGTTCGTTTTAAAGTTTTTATCTTATCTGCATAAAAAAAAATTGAAGCCTCGCCGATACTTCGATAAGCGGCAACGTCATGCGTCGTGTGGAGTTGTAGAATGCTTTTTATGGTGTTTTTGTTGTTTTTGTCTCTCCAAATAAACGCTAATATTTCTTTAGAAGTAGAAATATTTAGAAATATTAACGTGTTGTTGTCGTAATCAAGTTGGACGTGAACTAAAAACGTTATTCAACAAATGTTAACGTTAAGCAACTGAGAAAGCTTTAACGATCGACGTCAGAGAGCTGCTCTCCCCCTCGCCGGGTGGTTGGGTCTGAAAACCACAGCGGGTGGGGTGTGGGTGCAAATACGTGAGAATTTTCGTCTTAGTTTGAACTCGTGCTACCAACCAAGCAGCCAACAAACAAACCAACTGATCGAACGATCTCAGTATCGAACGAGATCTCAGCTAGAAATATTTTATTAAAAGTACTTCTGTTAAATCGTGGAGCTTTTTTGCTTTAGCTAACAACAGCAACAACAACATTAGTTCTCGCTCTTAACTAAATTCGATCCACTGACAACAATGTTTGTCGATCTAATGCAATGTATATACATGTATACAATATCAAATGCTTCATACAGTTTTTCTCTTAATTGAGACATGAAAATATTGTTATTTGCATTTATTTGTGACCGGCGCAGAGAATTTTAGACGGTTGTTAGTTTAGTTTTCAGTCGATTATAGGATTATAATGGATATTATTCTTATATAATAAGTTGAGTTAAGTTAGGTTAGGTTAATGATAGGTAACATTTGTGACGCTTTTATGAATATTTTTATTATTATTATTATTTATCTTTTATTATCTTTGGTAGAACTGTTACCAGAACCGATGTTAGATTTATAATCGTTGACAAAATCAGTATCCCATAAGTACAGTAACTTGAGAAATACCGCTAGATGTCTGAATAGACGCTGGATGGACGTTGGATGGATGATAGATGTGCAGTAAAACATATTTTTCCTACAACTAAACAACAACTAAGCAACAACTAAGCAACTAAAAATGATTCTAGCAGAAATTAGAGAACAGAAAAATTAGAAAAGAATCATAGAAATGATAGAAAAAAATTTCAAGTTCGAACACGTAACCGGAAATTGATTAATTCAAATTATTTCCCTCTTTATTTCTTGTGTTAAGACGCTTTTTAGTTATGGTCTTGAAAGAAGTTATTTAAAACAAAATTTAGATAAAAAAAAAATAGCATGTGAATATAAATGGTCTAGACTGACTACAGAACACTCTTACACTCATTAATTAATTAGAATTTTTTATATTAATATTATGTATCTATGTATATAAATTTTTAAAATTTCTAGAATTAAATAAAATTTATTAGAGTATTTAATTTAGAATCAATGTTTACAAAATTAATCTGAAGATCTTTACAATCGCAAAAACATTGTTTCAACTCATTGAAGTATTTAAATTTTGAACACTTCGGTTTGTGAAAAATACCCTTTTTTGTTGGCCCAAAATGAAAGCCAAATATTTATTTACCAGCAGCCAAACATGTGCTTAAAAGATCGTATATATGAGTACACCGTACGTAGTTCTTTTTTCACTCTACACTTGTAATTTTTTTGTTCTCTTTTAAAACAATAAATACAACAAAAACAATCGATATCAACGCGTTGAGTTTACTACACCAACTAAAAGAGGCTTCAAACAACGGTTCAAAACTAAACTTCCAACTGACACAAGAATGCGAAACACGAAATACGATGGAAGGCGGAAGGTTGTGGTGGGGGAGGGGGGTGGTGTAGTTTCCGGAACTCCATAAAGTTAGGGGGAAAACACAAAACCAAAACAAGGGAATGGTTTGTCTAAAGACATTTTATGCAAATTCTAAACAGAATTTTTGTGTGACCTCAAAACAACTGTAACCCCAAGAAAAAGAGCCTCCCTACCGAATCACCTCCTGACACATTCGGACATAACAGTAAACCTGTCATAAAAAGACTTCAACATGTAACAGCGAATAAAAAAAGGACTTGACATTGAATTTGCAGTAAATTTCATGGAAATTGAAAGTTGAAGTATAAGAGTTTTAATTATTATTATTGGTCAAAGTTCTGTCTGTCTATTGGTCTATAGAAAGTATAGAATATAGTTATTATATCATAAAAAAGTTTGATTATATAACATATAAGTACTTGCACACAACGTAGATAAAATGGCGCTATAAATAATATATTATATATACTATATAATTCGTTTTAATTTTCGCAACTTCTGAGTTTTATTAAAGAAATATCTTTGCATTTTCTACGTCTCAGATTTCAGTTGAAGCAAAAATTAGATAATAAATACAAAATGCATTATAAAAGAAGGTTAACCAACGTTAATTTAATACAACAATAAAAATTTCTAATCATGTCTAATTTAGAATAAAATAGAGTAAAAAAACAAGAGTTCAGATACGCTTATTTGATAACGTCGATGAATCTAGACCGATTAGTTGCATCAGCTACACTTCAAAATACTCTGAAAAGGCATTTATAATGATCACGTAAAGTTTACTTAAAGAACCCTGATCTTGACTTTGAAGAATCTTAAAGACAGCTTGACTAACACTTGAAGATTATTTCCAGATCTCTTAAGGGCCTCTATGAAGTTCACTTTATGAGCTTTGTATAAGAGCCTCTACTTAAAGACCTTGTTAAAATTCAATTAAAGTATCCTGTATAATCCACTTAAGAAACATGATGAAAGTTTTTAAAATTTATTAAAAGAACGTTGTTATAAACCCCACTCAACGTATCAGTTCGTCCCCTTAGAAGTCTCGAAAGTCCATTTTAAGTACCACTCACGGATAACTTTGGACTCGGTGAATAGAATTCATTGAAATCCAAATCCGAAACTGTAGCAAACTGATGCTTGCAAACCTAATATATCCAACTTTTGTAGGGTTATAATGGATTGATATATGCAGGTCCTATAAGAAAAAATTAAAAGTTAAATTGGTTACTTAAAAATAACGATAGTTTAGTCGATCAGTAAACGCCAAAATGACGGGAAAGACAACGCAACATATATTGGAACTGAGCGCTGAAGAGCAAAAGAGTTTTCTCGATTCCTTCGATTTAGTTTTCTTTGATTGCGATGGTAAGTAGACCAGGAAAACAAGCCACCAATAAATATATAACTCGACCCTCTGTTATCCTGTGCAGGTGTCATCTGGCTTATGGTCGACCCCATTCCCAATACGGGTCCATCTATAAACCTGCTTAAGGCCGCTGGAAAACAGTGCAAATTTGTGTCCAACAACAGCATGCGCACAGATGCTGAGTATTTGGAAAAGTTCAAGTCGATCGGTGTGGAAGATGTGAAGTCGGTAAGTGTCTTGTATCATTCTCTCTTCAGACTCTTAAAACATTCATTTAATTCCAAATTACGTACAGGAGGATGTGGTGTATACCACCAAAACGATGGTTAGCTACCTAAAGCAACACAAACCTGGTGAGAAAGTGTTTTCACTTTGTAGCCAAGAAGCTAATCAAATACTGAAAGCAAACGGTATCGATTTTTTGACGACGGTAAGGTTTTTAGTTTAAGAATTTCTCACGTAATTTCTCATAGCAAAATATTGATTTCATGGTGTTCTTATTCTTTCAAAGCCTTATCGGGAACATTGGCGAATTCCAGACTTTATTTCAAAGGTTAAAACTTCTGAGAAGGTCGGCGCTGTTTTATTCGATTATAATCTAGATCTCTCATATGTCGGTCTAGCTAAGGCAAATTATTATCTAAAGGATCCAAATTGTATGCTGATAGCAGGCGGTGCCGATGTTATAGTGCCGGTTACGAAAACTTTCGATACAATAGGTAAGGAATATAGTATAAATACCTTTATAAACTGATTATAGTTACTATTGTTAGTGCTTTTGGTGCGATAATACGGTGACAATTTATACCAATTGATAGCAAAAGCAGCAGTCTCAATTAACCTTAAAAATTTATTAGATTTGCTTAGGTTGTTGGCAAGCGGAAAAAGGCCCACTTAAATTCATAAAAGACCCTTTGTGATACCACTAGACCCTCTCGTTAGCCATACGCATATTTAAAGAGATATTCCAACCAATTATAATGAAGTTTTTCAGATCTATCTCATTGATATCTGTAAGATTCATCAGGGACTTGAAAAAGTTAGACCCTTTTGGGCTTGGAATATAATATATTCCTCGGTATGGGGCTAGACATTTGCGGAGACAGTATTCTGCTTGCCTGTATCCTGGTAGGTTCTACAGTAATCATCATTCGAAGCGGCCCCTAGTCTTGTGTTACTATATGTCTCCCAATTAGACATTCGATTTTGTATCTAGGAAGTTCGATTTTGTACTTCAGTAGTAGTTCAGTAGTTTTGATAGGTTTAGAATTGGTCAAATCATCGTGAAAATTCTACACGATTCTAGATTGACCCTACGATTATTGCCAGAGGTCTGATTCGGTTCGTTGGTCGATTAAGAGCTTACAGTAAAGGTGTCTGTTATAGAAATGAAATAAAAGGATAGGATAGAAAATGTCAACGAATTATTATCGCCAAATATTAATACATAAATAATAGAGTATATTTAAACTAATATTATATACTGGAATAAATTCTCTTCTCAATTCATTCAGGCTTTGTTGACTTCGTAAACCATATCAGCAGCAACAGTAATAAGGAAGCTGTACTGATGTGCAAACCCTCTAACGCGCTCGGCGAAATCCTGAAACAAATGTTTGATATCAAGGATCCGAAACGTTGTCTATTCATCGGCGATTCGTTGATCAATGATGTTTTGTTCGCGAAAACGTGTGGCTTCCAAACTCTTTACTCTTTAACGGGTAATGGGAAAAAAGAGCTGATGTTGCAAGCGGAAGACGACGCGACACCCGATTATTATGTTGATAGTTTAGCGGATTTCATCGAATTTTTTGCGAAGATGGAAATTGGAACAAAATCAGACTGAGGGATAATAAAATTTTCGATTAAACTGCAAACTCATGGGCTCAAAGAATCTTTTAGAATTCTATACATAACTTCCAACTCCAAATTTCCGTTTAAAAATGCATGTTTCTTTATTTTCTCTTATTTTTTTAATTCTTTTTTAATATTAAGTAAAATTAATAAACCTTCTTTAAACAATTCGTAGTTCGATATGAATTTTGTTTTTTGTTTTTACTTGTAGTTAAAAGATCACACACAAATTTAATTCACGAATTAAAGTTTGTTGAAATTTTTCAATTTTATTTATTTTTTTAATTCAATATTTTCATTCAAGTAGATTTTTAGTACAGTATCGACTAAATAAACCCCTGAACGCGACCGAATTCACTTGCATTAGTTTCAATATCATAAACTTAAATAAAACTAAAACGTTGACGGAAAAAATTAACATGAATGACGAAAAAGTAAGCAAGGTTTTCGAAGGCAAAACTGAGCATTAACGATTTGTAGGTTCAAATTGGATTAGAAAAGCTTGCAGAACACGTAACGTAACAAATAAACAATTTAGAAAATAATTACGATATGAGAAAAAAGTGACAACCAACAAGACGGGTGGCCAATTCTATGTTCTCGTTCGCTCACATTAAGTAAATCGTTTATTTCCACTACCAATTCATTCGATGAGTTCGCCTGGAATTGCAATAGATAGTGTAACTAAGCCATTTAAAGTTCATAATCCTCCGGATGATAGAGTTCAGTTAACAAACGGTAGACATAGGAAGGCGCATGACCGCCTCTGCAAAAGAAAATAAAGAAAACTATTATTTAAACAAAATGCCATCTCTATATTAAATCCATTGATGTTAACATTGTCATTCGCTCTCTATCATTCTTCTATGTTCCGCACACTTACAAATTCGATATAAACAGCGTGACCAGCTCGGGTGGTACATAATCGCAGATGGGGTTGTATACTTTGGTGGAACGCGAAGCTAGTGAATCATATGGTATGATGCTTTCGGCACAGCCACCCAAGTTGAATGCATCCTGTTCGTATGAGCACAAATGCACGGGCGACAATTTATACATGGCAGCCAATACAATCACAGGCACAGAATAATGTTTAGCTGCGAGCGCAACAATGTTAGCACCGCAATTGGCACGCAAGCCACCATTTGCTAGCACGCTGTGAGTGCCGATGATAACTTTGTTAACCCGTGACATCATGGCAAATATGGCCGAATCCGGTATAACAATTATTTCAACGTTGCCAATAGCCAGATTAGCGGCAAGATTGTGACCCTGTTGGAATAAATTTTAATGTGGTGTCTTGAGTACTTTTATTTTCGTAAGTTTCTCATATGTATACTTTGCAAGCGGGCGCACATTCTGCTATGATGATCGTTAGATTTTGTCGTTTTTTGGCAGCTCGTCTCAGAAAATGCTCTACACTCTGCGAGTGCCCCAGCGTCAGTATCACTTCCGATGAGTGTATGTGTTCCTCAGCCTGGGCACACAGATTGTCTGCACTAGTTTCCAGCTCGGTTTCAATTTCTTGCAAGTGATCGATCAGAGCTTCGCACAGTCCCTCCTGCACTTTGCTGTAGTCCACGTTCATATCGCATTCACTCGTCTGTGTTACCAGTTTGTGCAGCGATAAAGTCGCTTGGGAATCATCCTGTATTTGATGACCCTAAAAGTTTAAATTGCAAACGTAACAATGTTTTGGGTTTGAATAAAATTATGTGCCCTACCTTCGCTTCCAGCAAATCAAATTCTTCCCGTATAATTTTCAGTACTCGTCTAGCTATGTTGGCCATCACAGATTCCCGGGGTAGAGCAGCTTTGAGAACCCGTCCTTGTGTGCGTATAATGTTCATCAACTCTCTGCAAGTCCAAGTTTTTTACTAAGTAAACCATTTATTTTTTATTTCTTTTGAAATTTCTTACTCAGCATTGTTCCAGTTTGAACCACTTATAATGTTCTTGAATAGCGCTAAAGTTTTGCAGGTGATGCTGTAGGAACCGGCCACATTTCTATAGAGGAATGTAAAAAGAATTAATTTTCTTATTTCAACACATTTTTTGTTGACATACCTAATTTTTATATTGTGAATTAATTGTTCAACTTCTTTCATTGGTAATTCGTGCATCGTTATTTATAAATTATCCCAAAAACTTGAAATGATGAAGAAACTCGTCCTCGTGAAATTATGACAACGAAAAGAAACTTGTTGTTGTGTTGAAATTGTGTTGTGTTGTGAAATTTGTAATTATCGCTTAACAGCTGATAAATAACAGAGATGTTAAAACAGAAAACTGAGAGTAGCCTTTGGACTTTCTTTACTTTTTGCGTTAAAAATTTGACTGAATATCAATTCGAAAATTTAAATTTATTAATTTATTTAAATAAAAATTGTGGTTAGATTATATAATGTTAAGCGTCTTGTAATTAATACCATTAAATGAATACAATGAAAAATATAATATAATATTAAATATAAAGATAGGAAAATTGCATAAATTAAGATTAAATATGAACATCATGTCCGCGTCAATTTGTAATTTTTTATAACCTTTGTTTTCTTTTCCATCTCATTCCATTTCCAACCACATACACAAACCTTCCAGCGTTGCAAACTTATTCAATTTTCGCAATGGTAAGACTACAATTGTAAACTAACAATTAAATTAGACTTGCGATGTGTTTGTTTTTTTTTTAGCAATCTTTTAAACATCTAAGTGGTACTTAGTCCACTCAATATATTTGACAACTTTAAAAGTACCGCCTGGATGATGAGAGCCGCATACAGCCCCGAAGCTAGCATGACTTACTAATCGCTGCCATCCTCTTCTGATGAAAATTTTTTTCATTTTCCGTTTGCTTCGAAACAACAAGAAAATTATAGCCATTTGAGAGATTTACCGAAATGTGGTAACAGCAATGGTATGCATGGTCAATTAGACTTCAGGGTCTTGTTTGGTTTATATCCCTATGATATAAATAGTTTGATAATTGAAAGTATGTTTCAATGCGTTTTTAAAAATTGTACAATTTTGAGTACTTAACAATCAACACAGGTTGGAGGCGTTCCAAAAGTATAACACAGCCCTCTCTAGCTGGAAAAAAACAAAATGTCAGAGTTGCGTTGTTCTATCGTTTCTGTGAATTTGTTGCGGCTGGTTGTATTGTTTGTGGCTCTGCCGTTTGTTAGCATCTTCTATCGTTCAATGAGAAGAGAAAAAAAGAGGAACAGTAGTGATGAAAAAATTACAAAGAGGGTGAAGCCGAATTTTCAGTGTGCAGATGTCGCGGAAAACATGGAAAAACGTGAAATAAAAGTAAAATAAAAACTTAATTAAATAATTTATTTAAATATATAGCGTGGCTTGATGTTTCTTTTATGCTGTTGTGCTGTCGCCGCTGTATTTTCGATGTGTGTGCGTGTTTGTGTGGGTGTTTGTTAATTCTGTTCACTAAATGAGGAAAAAGTCAAAAAACACAAACTATACAAAACCCGCGCAATAACAAATGCTGATGAATAACTGATTGTCTTTTTATTATTAATGAAATTGTGTTAGATGCTGAACTGTTTGTAAACTAATAAAATCGATAGAAAGTATGGTTAGCCCTCTCTGCATGTAAAAGGTATGCAAAAACGTTTACTAGAGAAAATGCCAGAAATATTTCGTCTCTAGAAAGATTCATGCTGTTGATATTTTGTTATAATAATCAGTTATCAGTGATAATCAGTTAAATTTGGTTTATCTGTTTTTTACAAATAGTGTGCTGAATATTATAATCTGCATCCGGGCTTCAGTCGCTACGCCAGCTTCAGACCCCCTCCTGTTTATTGATTTTCTGGTTTCGTTTTGTTGTTAGGTAGACAGTGATGCCAATTTAATATATAATTGCGAAAGGGCAATTTCAATGAATTTAGCATTAACTTATTCACATTTTTTTAATACAATTTGGAAAGAATTCTAGAAACTTATTTCTATTTGATATGCTAAACTAAACTTTTGCATACCAAATTGTTACTTTGTTAGTTGGGAAATCGATTTTTGCTATTGATTTTAAGGTAGCAATTCCCATACATGTTGATATTATACTTTCTGTAATAAGTTCTATTTTTTTGATTATCATAAAAAAATATAATCGAATAAGCGATCGAATCGAATAATAATATTAAAAATGCATTTTTCAATGTAACATTAATCTGGTTCTATCATTCGAGGTTACTAAAATATTCCCTTTGAATAATTGAAATGCCATTCTTCTGCCTGAAGGTATGAAATAACGATTGGCATCACAGTGGTAATCACCTGCTTCTATCATCAACCATCCACCACGCAATTTACAGAGTTGCATATTCTCGCGTTATGATGCTGCACACTAATGCACTTGAACAGGCTGTCTTTTTTATGTATGTACATACATAAATTAAATAGGGTTTCTGTCTTTTAATTTTAGCAGCATAAAAAATACAGAATACAATTAGATTTTTAGAATGTGTGCATAATTAATAAGAGTATTTTAATAACTATTTACACATGCTTCTTATTAAAACGAATACTTTTTCACCTTTCTCTAGATTAGATTTTTTACATACATATTAATTCGTATTTTTTTATTCCTATTTTTTTGTCTAGTCCTCTCGTTTGTTGGCTGCATAATTCCGTTTGGATCCTTTCGAAATCAATAATCATAATCATAAATCAATGCCTTTATTTTCTAAGGAAATAAAGTAAAAAAATACAAACTATAATCGTTTATAATAAAACTAATATTAAACGAAACACACAACATTGAAATTGGAAAAAAACAAAATTGGAAAAATTCGAAGTTTCTTGTACATTTCTTAGTTCACGACAGATAATTCGTTTTTTGGTATTTTGTTGGCATATTTTTTGAAAAGAAGCCAAACTCAAAATTCATATCATGTTAGACAACGCTGCAATTATTTCGCCGCAAGTAAGTAAAACCAAATGAAGGATAAATTTTATAATTTTCTTCATTTCATTTTTTGCATTTATTATAGACTAGAATTTATTTTTACACTTTTCAAGTTTTATTTGCATAAATTTTTTGTAGTTTTGCTTTAATTTTAGTTGTTGCTTAATATTTAATTATTGCTTTTAGTGTAAATAAGGTAGTGCTTTAACAAGATTTTAATGAGTTGAAATTTCATAACATATCAGAAGAAAGCTACAAAAGTTTTTGAATTAACTATCATTTCACAAACAAACAATCGATATTTTTTCGCTCTAAGAACTACAGTTAAATTAAATAAATCGTATATAATGCATTCATTAATAGGTTCTCTTATAAACTAACTACTAAAACGATTTCTTCAAATCACAAAGAAAAATAGAATTTAATTAATTTTTTCAAAAACATTCAGAAGATAGGAAAAATTACGGGTTATACTTTTGAATTGCTTACTTTCATCTCTTACTTACTTACTGTATACAAATTTTATAGAATTCCTAATTTAAATCAAAATGCCTTAAATTTATAATGTATGTATATAATAATTATGATAATTATCAGCACCCAATTAAGACATACAGCTGATAAAAATGTTAGAATGTAGATTAACATATAAAATATGAATATTTTCTGTACTTAACTAGGAAGGGGGAATACAGCATGAGAGAGAGAGATAGAAAAAAAAGATGAACAAGTCAGCTTGAAGGGTTTTGCATCCTTTTGAATGAATAAGTAAATTTAACAATAATTAATTGAATCAATCATGAATTAACTGGGCTGATATGTTTTTCGGCCCCCTTCCTCAATACTTTTTTCGTTTAATTTATTGTAATTAGGAGAAAGTATTTCATGTAGAATTTGTATAAATAGAAACTTGAAAAAAACATAAACTTCTGAACTTTACGATGAACGACGAAAGAAAGATAAAGGAAAACAAAATTTCGTCTATTCAATTTAATTGATTTTAGTTAAACGAAAAGTTCTATAAATAAAGCTATACGTAACAAAAACAACTAAATAAAACATGATTGATGAAAAGAAAGAGAACGTGACTGTGAACAAAAAATAAATATAAAAACATAATCAACAATAAATACATATAAAAAAATAATTCACATCAAATAAATATATTGTAAAAAATAGAACAAAAATCACAGTAGGAAAATAAAAATAAAAACAACAACAACAACGTCATCGGCCAACACCATCAGCACAACTGATTAGATACTTCATTAAACACATCATTACACGATCACCACATTCATTGGTACGAGTTGTTAGTGTTTGGTTTTCCTTTTTCTTTGCACCAAATAAATTAAGAAACGCACTTTTCTTTGACAGAAGCTGTTGCAACTTCTGCATAAGTGACACATTTTAAATATAGTTTGTGCTCTACTGCAAAGACGAGTACGACCATTTTTCGTGTTAGATTAAAATACAGCCAAGCAAAAAGAGTTCGAGGTCCAATAATGGTGTACAGTGTACTACATCAGAAGACATTCTCTAAACATGCATATTATTTTTAAAACATGGATGGATTTCAGGATTTTTTATTGTAGCTTTTTGGCTTGTCACTGAGACCAAAAAGGAAACAAACGAAAAATAAGACCTTCTTTTTGCCAATTAAAAAGAAAATGAATTAATTAATTTTGAAGGGAATTTTGTGTGAATTAAGGGAAAAGAGGTGGCAATTTTTTTTTCAATTAAGAAAATAACGGCCTCCATTTCGAAAGGCTTTAACAATAACTGGTAACCTATTTCTTTCAAGACTATCTTTTATCTATCTTCAATTTCTTATATTTCCTTTTCTGTTTCCTTGCCAATTTTCTCTTCTTTCCTGATAAATCCTTATTTTCTTTTTCTTTCCCTTGTGTATATTAGTGACACTAAATTTTTCATTTTCAAGACAAATGGTGTGCTACACGATACCATGTTAGCCATTTAAATCGAACATCCGTCACACTACCGACAGGAAGTTGCATGTCTTTGCACATCAAGAATTTATTTACACTCATGAGAAACTAGGAGAGAAAAAGAGAGAGAAGCGAGGAGGGTATCCGATACAACAGACTTATTAGAAAAAATAGAATTATTGTCTTGCTGCAAAATCCAATTTAATACAATACAATAAAATATTGTCATGTGTCCTTGTCATCATGTCATCAATGTATGAATTTTCAGCATGTAACTTTTTTAAAAGTCATCTAACTTCTCAATACCATTCGTTTATTTTAAGATTTTACATTTTATGTTAACATTTAAAAACATTTCAAATAATCTAGTTTTTCTTTTAGGTAATCATTTTATGATATCGTAGATATAAACGTCCTCATAAATAGTGTGAATCCTCCAAAAACAAAAGAAACTCAAGAAATTAGAATGAAAGCCAATTCGTGCAAATTACTTTGAACTGAACTGTGTTCGTCTCATGTATTATTTAACTTCATGCATTTCAACTTAAAGTTAAAAGTCCCTTAAAGTCCTGCTTACAAGAGCAAGCTATCAAGTTATCTAAGATTTCTTGAATGCTTCAGTTGCGATTGAATGCTTTCAAAGATACTGCTTTGCATGCATTTTTACAATTACAAATAGTTCAGTCTGTCATTAGCTGGTGTGTAACTAACTGATTATCAAGTTTTTTCATGTGGTTGATTAAACGAGATCCTAGTTTGAAAACGTGTAGCTTTTGATTTTCTTCATTATTGTCCTTTACGAATGTCGAACGAAGGAGACAAAAAATCCACCACACACAGACAAAGTATGTCAACGAATTTGTTATATAAGCCCTTCGAAACCTCACCTTGATGCTTCTTTAGTTTTTTGTTGTTGTTCCATTGAGGATTATATGTGGGGTAATTTCTTTTAACACTATTGTTGTTTGTGCTGTTATTTTTTTGTACTTATATTTGCTGTTCTGTCGGTAGCATTTTGCAAAACAGCTTTTTGCATACAAACAACTTGAATTGTAGCCACATTTCTTCGAATGAAATGTAAAATAATCATGTCTCTAGTTTGAATATGATGCATAAATTATACATATGTACATATGGTATGTATATAAATGCAACCAACATTCATTCGTTTTGTAACTCTTCCAGGAGAGTATTTTTGTTCACAGTTACTTGGTACAATATTTTGAGTAATATTTTGAAGAGAATTTTGCGCAGTAATATTCTATAACATTCATTACACAAAATTAAATTAAAATTCTAATAAACCTTTAAATTTGATTTGATTTAATTTGATTATTAGAATAAATTGATAGTCGTGATGGAACCCTTATTGTGTGGCGTATTCATTTATAGATAAATATACAATACATTAGTGAATATATTAAATGTTAGTTAAAATTCATTTTTCACAACGAAAAAAGGCTAAGAAAACAAACACAAAAAAAGTACTATAACAGCTTTTAAGATTTGAAAAAACACTCGAATTAGTAGTCACAGAAATACATTATTTGTTCACATACTAGAGGAATATACGTAAGAGTAGGAGGGTGATGGAAATAACGTATTCCTGGTAAGAGAGAAAAACAATTTATGAGATCTAACGATTCGCTCGAAAGCTCTCCATCTCATTGTTATTATTTTTGTACTCATCTTTTCTTCTACTCGTGGCCACCTACTCGTACAACCACCCTGTATTTGCTGTCTTCTTTTGCTGTTTGGCCTGCTTCACTTCCTGCCCGCCTGCGTGTCAGCCTGCTTGCTTGTTTTCTAACAAGCTGGTGAGCCTGCTGCAGAGCCCAACAACAATTATTGATTTAGGCAGAGTGCCAAAAGCATGAGTGCAGCAGCATAGCCAAAGAGAAGAAGAAGCAGCAACACTACCACCAACAACAAGAACAAAAACAACAAGAACAATAACAGAAAATAAATACTGACAACGCAATTCCTTCAATCGTATGTTATTCCAACCAACAACGACAACAGTAACAGCGGCAGCTACAGCTGAAGCTTAGATAACCACAACAACAACCATGTATTGCAGAAAAAATCTGTTTTTTATTTTTTTAATTCTTTTTTCTTAAATAAAAAAAACTTTAGAATGATTTTCTTTATATAAAAGAAAAAAGACTTAAATAGCAAAAGTTGCCAAGAAAGCTATATTTTATTTTTATTTCTATGTTATTCTTTGTTGTTTCCTTTTTCTTCTGATTTTTCTATCTGTAAATGTTGTTATGTGTGTTTTTTTAGTTTTTCGGGAGCTGGTGGAAGGGAGGTTAGGTTGGTTTACTAAAACGTTATCCTTTCCGATGTCTTCATTAATTAAATCTAGAAATTAAAATTAATTAACCAAAAAAAACGCAATTCAGGCATCGTTTTGTTCATTCATCCATCAATCCATCCATCCATCCATCTATCTATACATTCATCAATCAATGGATGCTCATACATCCATCCATCAATCAATTCATTCAAGCATCTTTACCAATGAAACCGGTGGAGCCTATCTGTCATTCATATTCATTTCACATTCACACTTCATTCATAATCACGCTTCTGGTCATTTTGCTCTTATTTTTTGTCTTTTCTGGGCTTCCTTTTTTCACTGTTTCTCGTTCACTTGTTCTCTTCACTTTGCATAAATTTGCAAGATCCACGCATTCATCACTTTTTCGTGTCTTCTAATTTCTAAACATACAAATTTGACGTCGAGAAGATTGATGACTTCAATCTCAAGTTGATTCGGTGCTCGATTTATTATTATTGTTGTTATTTTTGCTGATGCTGGCTCGATGTCGATGATTGCGTTCGCACAGTTTTTGTCAAATAATGTTGTGTACATTTTTGAGAAATATTTTTAATTGTATGCTTTTAGGATGGTGCAATAAAAAAGCACTAATAATATTACTAACTAATAATATTCATTTGTATTCTTTCTCTCTCTTCTCACACATAAAAAAAAGCTTGAAAGGAAAAGCTGGAAAGATTTCAATATAAAAACTGTTTCATCAAACTACAAAAAACTTAAAATATAAATAAATGCATTTAAAACGGTCCTACTAATAAATAAATAAATACATTTTTAATAAGTTTTGAGAATTTATAAATTTTAGTTAATGAATTAAATGAATTTTTTAAAATGTTTTATTAGTTTTTTTTTAAATGTTGTACTATTGTAATGTACTATTGTGAAGAAAGGAATTCTGCTGTATCGAATTTTGGCACATTTTTTGATACTTCGCATAATTAATGCCCCTAAATTTATACTTCCCCCTTTTTTCTCTTAAAATCAGTACAATTTCATTCCGGAACATGAGAAATTGTATTGTAGTAACAACAACAACACGAACACAAATAACAACAACAACAACTATAACTTAACAGACTAGACTAAACGTATTTTTCTCTTCTCTTCGCATTATTTAAATCTTAAATGATGTGTAGTTAATGTGACACTTTTAATGATGAGAAAATAGAAATACGCAGCAAAAAAGGAAAAAAAAAACAATCATACAACAACCAAAAAATTGTACATTTCAAATGATCGAAATGACATCATGAAGAAAATTCGAAATGAAATTCGTAAAAATAAAAGAGAAAGGAGAAGAAATGAAACAAAAAAATTAAATTCATTCAAAAAAAAAAAAAACAGAAGAAACTAACTTTAGTACAGTAAAATGTTTTGGAAGAGAGAATGACAAGAGAGGGAGAGATACAGACAGAGATACAGATAGAGATTGAGAGATAGAAAGTAATGTAAACAGAAAAGGAAATTAAAACGGAAATTTATACAGATTGAGCAACGGAAACTCATGCCATAGACATGCAACTTTGAGTGAATGAATGATAGAGGGATGGGTGAATGGATCGACGGATGGATGGACGGATAGTGGAGATGATAAAGTTCAGTTGTAGAGCTTGTAGTGAGAATGAGTATTGTTGTTGCTGTTGATGAGAGTGGAAGCACTGATTGTGGGTTAAGAGAAGAGACTTTGAAAAAACTAACGAAAAATAAGAGAATACTTTGCTGATTATTCTGAGATATTTGTGTGTTAAGTAGTCACGTTTCTCACCTAGTAGAGAAGTGTGGTATAAAGTATCCTTTATATGATTGACTCACAATTTTAGGAGTATATAATTTAAAAAACGAAATAATCTAAAAACAAAAACAATATTTCGAAACGATTTTTCGATAATGAAATAAATTTTTATAAAAATGAATGAATGAAATTAAATGAAAAATTGCTTCACTTGATTTGTGAACACTTTTGGCACCTTCGGTAACGGTAAATCACTGAAATTGTAAATCATATCAAAAAATACATTGAACAAAAAACAAAATTAAAATTTACCACTTTTAAAAACAATCTTCATATCAATCGATACCAAAAATAAAAGCACGCCAAAAACCAAACCAAAGAATCGACCAAATCACCGACATCTCATTCAACCAACCAACCAACCAACCAACCAACCAACCAACAAACAAGCAATCAACCAATCAACCAACCAACAACCAACCCAACCCAACCCAACCCAACCCAACCAACGAACACAACTAACCAACACAACCAACCAACCAACAAGCAATCAACCAACCAACCAACCAACCAACCAACAACCAACAACCAACAACCAACAACCAATAACCAACCCAACCCAACCCAACCCAACCCAACCCAAACCAACCCAAACCAACCCAAAACAACCCAACCCAACCCAAAGCAACCCAACCCAACCCAACCAACGAACACAATCAACCAACCAACTGCCAAACTATAAGATCGAATCCTCATTTCATGGTTCGGTTCGGTTCCGCTGAGAAAAGAGCTGAATATACGTATTGAAAGTGGTCGCAACGTTGCCACATCTTCCCCTCCCGTAAAAGCCATCCTGGTTCGGCTGCCAGGTCGATGCTTTCGACTATTTTGTACACGCCTCTTACCAACCTTTAAACTTTTTTCTGTCTTCCTTTTCCGGTGTGCTTCTTTTTGTCTACGCTTGCATATTATTTTGTTCTTATCTCTTCATTTCCTTTCCTTCCCCGTTTTCCTCGTATCCCCCTCCCTTTCCGTTTTGTCTTGCTTTTATTTTGCGGTCAAAATAAAATATGCAGCGGTCTTGCGTAGCGTCGTCCTTGTATTATGCTGTTGTTGTTGTTTCTCGTTTGATGCCATTTATCGATTTATTTCGTAAAGAAAAAAAATGTAATTTTGCACTTTGTTCACCGAGTGTCGGCCATCGTTGAGCAAATATAATGCTTTGCTGCAATCTGAAGCAGTATTTTGAATGAATTCTGAAGGTTGAAGCGCAGAGTAACGCATTGTAACGAAACTCAACGCAGCAAATTTTCGGTTAAATCGGTAGAATATTTAAATATTGAAATATAAAGGGAGGGTTTATTATTATTATTATTGTTATTATTATTTAACGCTTCTGTCAGTAAACTTTTGCCACGAATATTGATTTATGTCTGAATATGAATATAAAGGGAAAAAACTATAAAACTCATTGTTGCTCATAACCCTTGTCTTATTTAACGGTTAAATTTTAACACTTCTTCACGCTTGTACTTCTACTTACACTTCCACTACCATTTTGACTTGCCTTTTCCCGCTTTACCCCTGATTTATTGCTTCTCTGAGTTAAGAAATTGCGCTTTTTAATGGCACACAAGCTACGCGTATTTTAAGTTTTTATTTTTTTGGTTGCTCTCCCCCTTTTTTTTTTTGCTACATCAAAAAATGTAACCACAACATTTTCAGTCTCATCTTAAATCCCGGAAAACTTTATGTTCTGCTAACTTTCTGCTTCATGTTTATCTGAAAGTTTTCATGAAGAAAAAATACTTCAACGTTCAGGAGTTTTTTTGCATTTCATTAGTTTTGATCAAGTTTCACAAAATTCAACCAACCAACGAACCAGATCAGCATGAAGTTTGCTGTGCTGTGAATACCTTGCGGTTTTTCTGCTGACGGCAGGATGATGCGAACTTTATTCGTTCCAACAAACAGCCGGCTCAATCAAAAGTCAGTCACTCAGCCATCATAGCAGTTGGGTCATAGCTTTGAGCGTCTTTATTGAGTACATATGAGCAAAAATACTGAGCCACAGCTGAGTAGGAATTCATTTGGTAACTTTTTTAGAGCATCAGAGTTTAATTCGGGTGGTCACAAAAGTTTATCTTGCGGAAAAAGAAAATATTTCTATCGGAACGTTTTTGATTATTAATTCTTTTGTAGTTCACCCCGTATTTTAGTGATGTCCTTCAGTTCGAAATGAAATGAAAAACTTTTAAAATACTTATATTTAATAAAGCAATTAGCATAATTGTATATAAATGTTCAAAAATGTTCACCACGACCTATGAGCAACTTTAAAGAGAAACTTTTTTGAGCGTTTCTGTATGAATTAGTTAATTGTTTTGAATCAAATTAGATTTCATTAAACGACCTGGTTGTCCGTCCTTCGTATGGTTTTCCTTTCCTTTCCGTCCCCTTCAGTACTTTGAAAAGAAACTTCTAATAATACTCAAAGTCAAACAAATGATTAATTAGTGAATTCTTAAGAAATAAAAAGTACTTTAAGCACACAAAGAAAATGTTTGCTGACAAAAAGCAACACCGAAATAGCATTTCATTAAATCACAATAAATAACGAGACAAACAATTGTTGCGATCATTCAAAATGCTTGAAAGCACGTTTAGGTAATATTTCTCTAATTGACAGACATAGACATGCATTTTATCCCGCATTATTTATTTTAACAACTGCAAACTCTCGATTTTGTGCATTATATTATAAGATGTTTTAGAAATTTATTTCTCTTTTGCCAGAGAAAACCAGTAAAAGACGTGTCCCCGTTTAACAAATAACATATACGATTCTTAAGAAAAGAAAAGTACACATGATATAAAAAACATAAGTATTCGAGTAAACGAATTAAAAACGATTTCGTGCATTGAACTGAATTCAGAATGGAGCCAGAAAATAGAAGAATGGAACAAGTTATCAAATGCAAGCTAAAGTCAAATCGATGAACGATATGTCAACAAGCCAGAAATGAGTTCAGGCGTTAAATCCGCGTTTACTACGTTTATTGAGTTTATGGAAGCCATCGCTAAAGTTTTCTATACAAAAAATTCCCGCTCTTTCCTCCGTTCCTTCCTTTCTTCACTTATTCCCTTTTTTCCTGATTCAACCATATTGTAAAGAATTCAAAAATGCTCTCTGAGAATCTAAATACATAAATCCAGGTCAGTAGTCGAGTGACTAGAATAGATGGTTTACTTTAGCAAAAGATGTGTTGTCCCTTACTTGTTGTGTTCCTTTTTTCCATTCCTTTTTCGCTTTTACTCATATTTTAACACATCAACTTTACGCTTCCGTTGAGCTTATTTTTAGAGCACTCCACCGCAGCGAAGTTGAGGATGTTAAGCAAGATGGGTTAAAAATGGGTACTTTTTTAGGTATTCAATTGAGTAGAAAATATACATAAACAACAACAACAACGAAAGTACATAAATGATGTTGCAGATGAAAGATCACAAAGCCGCTAACATGTGTTAAGAGCAGAAATGAAAGTAGGACGGAAATTCCGAAAGGATGCAACTAAACTAAATAATTACGATGATGATCAAGATGATGATGATGATAATGATAATGATGATGCTTTGTACCTAACTACGAATAAAACGAGTTCTGACTAAAATTTAGCGACATATGTAAATATAAGGGACATCTCGCTATCCGGCGCTCACTAGAGCTCCATCTAAACTGTAAACAAAGCCGTTAAAATTACATCATTCATAAAACATAAGGATAAAAATGATGACAAGCTAAAAATGTTCAGTGAAGCAGGATTTGATCACATGTTGCTGCTGTTGGCAAGAAAAAAAGAAAAATAAAAATAAACAGCAACAACAATTTGATGGCATTGACTGAATTTTAATCTTTAATATTAAATAAAGGAAAGCGAAGGAAAGAAAGAGCGAGGGAGAGGAGAGTGAGGGAGAGAAAGGGAGACGAGAGTGAGAGAAACGGAGAGAAGAGCGAGAGAAGAGAGAGAAAAAGAAAGAGCGAAAGAGTCCATAAAAAGCAGAGATTAGTCTAAAAATTAAAATATAGTTATAAATAAAGGATATTTTTGGAGAATCAATCTTTGGAAAAATATGGAGGAATCAATCCATCAATCTTTACAAAGTATAAGAAATTCACAGCCTCATTAATCTTTATTTAAATTTCATAAAAATGATATCATCATCGTTTATTCGGTTTTCAGCTTCGAAACAAGTGTTGGTTTCTTGAAATTAATATCTATTAGAAAATCATTAATTTTAATATACCTCTTTTAATGAATTTTGTTTTTTCATTAGTATTCAAAACCATACTTTTTCAAAAATAACCTAATAACATGTGTTCTCAGGGTTTTTTACTCCCTCAGTCCATTTTTGTTCCTCTCCTTGTCAATCCTTTACCGTTAATTAATATGTGTGTAAACGAGCGCATAACTTCTTAAAATTTCTAAAACTTTTGCCTTCAATTTAGATGAAAGTAAAGAACGGAGCAGACATTTTTTCTTTTCTTATTCTTTCAGCAGGAGAATATTATTTTTTTTTGTTCCTCAAAAGAAAGTTTTCGTCCGAAGAAAAATAAATCTTTCGTCTAGAGTTCTTAGTGTAGAATTCAGAATTGCATAAAATGAATATTAATTTATGATTTTTCCACATGGAAATATAAAACGTGGTGAATACTTTAGAAGGTTTTTAATTAAATATTCATTCGTCGAATAAAACTCGAATGACTTCACTTCTACTCAAACTTTTATAGCAACAAATTAGAAAATTGAAATAATATGCAGTAAAAAAAGCTTCCAGTTTAATTGAGAGTATGTAAGTATAAGGGAATACTTTTGGCTAAAATGTAAAGAAAAATAGATTTCTCCAAAACTCAGTATAGCAGAACGTATGAGCAACTTTAATTATATCCATACTTGGAACAAACGAAGTCATATTGTGAGACCTGATTATGTAACATTGAAGGTGTTTGTTAAATTGTCTTCTTTGCTGATTCGTTCGATTCATTCGAAAGATTCGTTTTTATTAAATTGTAACTCATTCGTTGTTCTGCTCTTTTCATTTATGACTTAAATTTGCATTTCTCGATCTTTAAATGCTTAAAAGTCACGCACAACAGAATGCGTTCTTTAAAACGCTCCTTCGTAGCTAGTTTGCTTTACTTTGCCTTTTAAACTGAGAACTTAACCAGAGTGAAACGGGGCTCTCAGTTACTCAGTCAGTCATTCGGTCGATTGGTTGTTTTTGCATTATTTTTACTCATTTTCTCGGTTGCAATGTTTGTCGTGTTACTTTTGGTGTTGCAGAATGCTTCTGTTGTTGCATGTTTAAAATAATTATTTGTTTGAAATTTTGTTTTTTAGAGAGTGCAAAATTGGAAAGGAAGGAGACAGACGAGAAGTGAAGTGGATGGACAGAGAAGAAAGGTCGCTAAACCATGAACCATTCTTTTATGAAGAGTAAAATTGTTCACATTTTTTGTTTTTGTTTCTTTCTTCACTAAGGAAAAGTTTTACAAATTATAAGCGTTACAAGAAGCGTTTAAAAAGTGCACACATTAAATGAATGTTGTACATTTTTAGTTGACATATTTAATCAGTTACTAATTATTAATGACGAACTTGAGAAATTAAACAGTTAGTAGGTGTTAATTTAATAATTTGTTAATTTTTGTTTACAAAATAAAATAATTGAAATTTAAAGATACATTTTCTTTCAAGATTATAACGGAATATTATTATCGACATTATTATTTATATTTAATTACCTTCAATAAAATGCATTTGAAATTCATTAACGATATAAATCAATTTCATTTGCTATTTAATTATGGTAAACAAACAACAATAATTAAATTGACGAATTTACTGTTAAAGCGTGCAAATATAATTATTAATTAATTAATTGAGCAACAAAATGAACGAATGAGCAATGAGTTGTTGCTGCCCGCGATGCTTTCCGGAGGCTGCTGTTGTGGTCCTTACTGAAAGCTTCACTTAGAGCAGAGTTGAGTTGAAAACACTTCAAAACCACTCAACTTCGTCCACTCGGCACACAACACAATTCATAAACTTCATCATAATCGGAGTGAAGAGCTGAGCAGCATGCTAGAGCACCACCCGAGCGAATGAGCAGTTGTTGTTGTACGATATGCAGCAAAAGGAAGACCAGAAGTCAGAATTACCGCATCAAAATAAGTTTTCAGCAAAATTTCTCTGACTGCTGCAATTTCAGCTTGATGAGTGTTTAATTAATTTTCTTGATATTCGCTATACTCGTGTATGTTGGCATATAACATTAGTCTTAATCCATTAATCTTTCCATTAAATCAATGGAACAGACGGCCGAATGAACTTAATTCAGTTCGGATTAATTGTTGATATTTTATTAACACTTCATAGAGCAGAAGTCAGAGCAGCTCAGGTCAAAAGAGGTCAGGAGTAGTCTGTCATTCAGTTGCTACTGAAAAGCCGAGTGAAATATGAGTCGCTCATACGTCGTGGTGTTCTATCGACTGCGAATTGCATGTAAAATCTACATAAATCCATGAAAATCGATTCCATAAATTCTAAAATTATTTAGTTTATATGATTAATGAAACTGTTTAGAAAAAAGGTTGCTCCTTTCCTTTGTCAGTCTTTTCAGATCAGTTCTGAGACATTTATTTCAATCCAATTGAACTGTATTTTTTCCTCTATTTCTTAACCCCGTCTCTCTTATTATGGCTTTCTAAATCTTTCTTCATCTCGGTCCCTCTGCAGCTAATTGAGCATTTGGTAATTTTTTCTTTTACCCCTTTTCTTCTTTCCCCTTTCTGTTTCTATTTCTCTGCTCTTTTTTTTTCTTTCTTCAAGTATTACAATCTTTCTTTTCGACTTTTTTCCAAAAGTGTTGCAGAACTTTCATATGCGTTTTATAACCAGCTGCTGTAAAGTACAAATATAAAATGGTGTTGTTTTTGTCCTTTTCTTACTTCTTATTGTTGTTATTATAAATTTTAAGTTCTAACCATCGTTTAAGTTCTAACCATAACCAGCAGTAGCAACATCTCAATAAAGCGACGAGCTCTTGCATTTAATATGGAAGTTAGGGGTTTTTATACCTTACAGCTTGTTGTTTTTGCTGTTGTGGCACATTTTGCAAATTGCTTAGGGAACGCTTTCTTGTTATTTTTTTTTTTTTTTCTCAGCTGATGACACACTTCAGAAATCCAAAATATCACATTTTTTGCATTTAATTTTCAAACAATGTATCTGATGCTGTTGCCCTGGATGATGCTGCTGTTGTCAGCTCTTCCATTCATTCATTCCGACATTCTTTCATTCCGTCATTCACTCCTTCATTCTAAGTTTGTTTATCGTTCTTCTGTATTTAATTGAGCGACAAATTAGTATCCACACTTCTCACAATGTTGTTGTTTCTTGAATGAAATATAATAATTTTTCGTATATTTCCTGGTGTTTCGTGGTTTTACTCCATTAAGAAAATGTTTGCATGGTGGTTGGACGATTTGTTGGTTGAGTTGGTGAGTTAAGTTGTTTTCTTGGTAGCAAATCAAAAATAAATCTTTTCGTTTAAATCGTTTTCAGAGCGTTTTCTACACCTCAAGTGTAAATTATTCACGCCAATTAAATTTAATTACTTCTGATTTAAATATCAGGTCATCAGAGTTTATGAAAACGAAAGTGTGTCAAAATATTAAATAATAAAATTTTATAGTCTTGGGCAATAATTAGATAAAATTTAGAAATTCGACAAAAAATAGTTCATCAATAAAAAAACAAGTACAAAATGTAAGTTAATTTCAACAGTTTATTAAAAGATCAGTGTTGAATAGTTTTTTAATTTATAAATTTCGAAATTTTGATAAATTTTAAACGTCTCAATGCATTTGATAAGTTTCATTGAGTTTTGAAATATTTGAAATTTGAAATATTGAAAATTTTTCGCGAAGCTTTCCTTAAATATTTTATAATTTAAAAAATATATTTTTATATAACTTTTGGGAAATGTTGATAAGTTTTGTATATTTCGGCAAGTTTTGGTACGATTTTAAAGTTTCGTTAAGTTTTGAATTATATTTATATTTAGTTTAAATACAAAGTTCCGCGAATATTTGAAAATCTTAAACAAATATTGATATTTCCATAAATTACATAGCTTTAGACTTTTGAGTGTCGTCCAGTGCTTGGAATTTTTTTTTTGTTTTTGAAATTTCGTTTAATTTGGAAAATTTTATGAAATCGTCTTGAATCGTTCAATGCTTCTTCTTACGTATAAATTTCTTCAGATTATATCTTTTGTATATATGTACATATATAATTTTTTTTATACCCTTCTTTTAGATATCATTTCATCTCTCGTCTTCAGTGTGAACCTTCAAGCTGAATACTTTATTTGAATTTCTTTCCCTTTTTTCACTTTATGTATTTCAAACGAATGTTTTCTTGCCGTCAGCAGTGAAATGATCGCGACAACTGCAACAGACAGCCAGACAGACAGAGTTGATTCGATTTAATTTGCTGCCATCCTGAAAATGGCAACACTTCGCTGCAACATATTTTATTTGCTGTTTAATGTTTATGAAATGAATGTTTATTGAATTCTACTTCTAGCTTCCGTCCCTTTCCTCATCCTCCCCTCTTCGTGAAGATTACATTCTGGATTCGTTTGATTAATGATATCGCTGAGCCGAACTGGCTTGCAAGACGTTTCCTACTTCATATCGTCATCGTCATCGGCGTCATCATTATTATTTCGTCTCCTTTCTTTCGTCTCCCTTCTCTTCTTTCTTCGCTTCTTTCTCTTCGAATGTATTTTTAAATCCTCACACTTCATTTACATGTTTCTACATTTTCCTGACGAAGGGCTATTTTTGCATAAGTTTACTCTATTGGACAATATTTTGTTGAATCTGAAAACTCGACTGTAATAATTCTTGCATGATTTGTTGTCGTTTTTGTTGTTGTTGTTTAATTGCCTTCACCATTTTACAGCTAAGGCGGCGATTTCTTGTGGACGCTGTGCACAATTTCTCGTTTTCGTGTTTTACTCATTAAATTAATTGCAAATTTGTACGTTTGTTCTTCAAAGCAAAAAAAAAACAGTCCACTTTCCTATCACATTTTTTCTTATTTTTGGCATTTTTTTGCCAATTGCGATTTTCAATTTTTATTAGCAATTCTTTGGTTGGATCGTCGTCTTCATATCAGTTTGATTTTTCGCCACTGTGGCGCTTGACGTACGGCGCTTTTTCGCCTCTTAAAAGTTACAAAGTCTCAGTTTTATTTAAAGACGGGATTTAATGATTTAAAATCATTTTACAAGTGCAAAAAAGTATATAAAAAATTCGATCATTTCTGTTTTTATAATTTTAAATTTAAAAGAAAACAATAAAGAAAGGAGTTTTTCGCATTTATTTTTGATTTTATTGTGCTATTTTAGTATTTAATATTAGTTCGTAATTGGGATAGGACCGCGTCGAAATTGATTATAGGTTATTCTTGAGATAAAAGAAAATGTATCCGGGTTACTATTATTTACGAAACACTTCGTATCCACGCCGCTTGTTCTCTTACAAAAACCGCTACGCGCTATTTTGCAAGTGGTTCAAAAGGGTAAGCTTATCAACCAACTACTAAATAACCTTGGTCAATATACCTGGATCGTATCTAATAAATCCTGTAAGAAAACTTGATCCGTACTTTAATTTGTATGATCATTTTTTTCAAAGAAAAGAAGGGTTCTTTCTTTTTCTCTCTCTCTCTTGGTTTTTTTTATTGTTTATGAAATAAAGAAATAAATAAATAAATAAAGAATGAAAAAGGTTTTCTTCATAGCTTTGAATTCTAAAGGTTGCTCTAATTTTAGTCCTTGTACGTTTCTGTTCTTTGCTTTTTCTGTCTGAATGCATGACAAAATATGATTTGTGTGCAGTGTGTGCAGCTTGTTAACTAGTTTTACGACCACTTCAATATTTTCTTTGGAAAGTATGTTTTTCCAATCTCTTTTTCAATCGAATAACCTGCAAAAAATGGTATAAAAAAAGGCCACATTTTTTAAAAAAACCAATCAATGTTTTTGTAGCCAAAGTCAATTGTCAAAGCTGTTCAAAGTTAGTTTCTAAACCCAACTAAAAATGTCTTCAATTCTACTTGTACACTGCCACTTCTTTCACAATAACGTTTGAGTAGGCGTTGATTTACGCGAAACTAAGTGCAGCTGCTGCACGATTATTTTCTAAACAAACAACATAAACTTTGACATGCTCCCGATGGCACTCTGCGACCCTTCTTCTCTTCGTCACTTTCTCTATTCTTCCCTCTCTGCTTCTTTCCCCTGCTTCTTCATTGGTGTGAATGTTTGTAGAACGTAGTTTTTGAAATAGTTTTTGGTGTAGCAAAAACATTGTCGAAAGTCGTCCTCGTCAGCGTGATGATGGTCCTTGCACTTTATAAATTGCAATTTTATGCCAGCATAGAAATAGAAATTGCAAACAATAGGCTGGGATATGAAGAGGCCCGAAATGAGACTGAGTGAGCGCCTGAAAACTAGGCACCATTGTTTTATGATTTTCCTTTTTTTATTGTTTTCGCCAATTTTGGGACGAGTTGAGGAGGATTTTTACTTTATGAATTCAATGACATTTTAGAGAGAACCAGAAGGAGTCCTATCTTCGGCCTGGCCCTCATTATTTCTTTGGTATATGGAAAAATGGACTTAATATATTTGTAGTATATATTTAGGACAGCCAGACGGACGAACAGACAGGCAAGATGGATGAACAGGGTTAAATTAGAGGGTTATACTCAGTAGATGACGCTGATTAAGAATATATATATACACATACATACATACTTTTCTATACCTAGCAGGTGTGCAGATCTCAGAAGAAGGCTTCAGAAGTTGGTATCATTTGTGTCTCATGTTTTGTATGTAGTAATTCATTCGATTATTAAAACTTTTAAATTATAATTTTTAAATTATGAAGTTTTATCTATTTATTACACTTGCTTAGGTTTAGGAGGAAAACCTCCAAAGTTCGTTCGATTATCGATTTCTTTTTCACTTTTCATTTGGTTTTCTTTTATTTCCTTTTATTTTCCTTTTATAGAAAACTTTTTCATGAACAACTTTGAAATTAAGTTTAAAGCAATAAACAGGCAATAAAGTAACTTTTTATTGATTATAAAAGCAAGAGCACAACAATTTATTATGTGGTCACAGGGTCATACAACATTTTTTACTGTTGACGCTTCCGGTACTCGACTAATTTCTCTTCTTCTTTATGGCGCCTTTTGTAGACTATTAAATTTTAATTTCAACCAAATAAAAAGGAGATGTTATAACAATATTTCACAAACAATAATGCAAAGTTGTTTAGTTAAATAGTTACATATGTTTAGTTAAATACAATGTTAATGAACATATTCTAAAACCTCAATCTGTGCATAAACCTGATCAATCAATATATGTATTTGTAATGACTAAAATATTGTGTGGTTTCGTTTGACGTTTAGTGTAATCAATTTATGTATAGTGTTGTATGTAGTTTCAACTGTAATGTTGTATGTAGATTTTTATTTTAATAACAAAAACTTCATTTATAATTCATATCACTTTTTTGTTTTTATTTTCAATTAATTTTTCATATTTTTTAAAACAACTTTTATGTATAGATTGCTTAAAATTAAACGTAAATATTAAATTGTAAATTTTATTATTTAATTGTAAATAATGATAATTGCAAGATCACTACTAAATCAATGTTGTGTGTATGTACAATTTGTATATATTAATTAAATACTATTGTATATACAATAAAAAACTTTCTTTTAAGCTATTAACACAAAGCAAAAGTATCTTCCAAACAACAATAACAACAACTAACTGCATCTTGATGTTGTTCTACTACTAATAATAATAATAGTTAATAAAGTTCCAGGCTAAACTCAGCGGCAAGAACATTATTAATATCACACAATATTAATATTTCCCCCCAAAAAGGATTATTGTATTTGGGTCCATTTGTCGCACGTAAAAATACGATGTGTGCGCTGAAAGAGCGCTTGTTTATTTCAACATTATTAAAAGCATTTAGTAACGAAGTAAATAAAAATGTTAAAATGAACCCTGTATGGAAAAATCTTGCTACGTGGTTGTAAAGGATAAAAAGTAAACACCTTAAAACTACTCTTAAACTTTGAAAATTATGTACTAAAGAAGAGCTTCAGTAATATAAAATACATCGTGTGATCAAAAGGCTTCTTTTAATATATAATAATTTAAAGAAATAACAAAAATTAAAAGAAGTGATTCGAAAATACAAAGAAATTATGTGTGTAAAAATCACATTATTTAGTGGTTGTTAAGTGCTCCTTAAGCGCTCTTCCTACCGTTGAGTGGCCAATAATATATAATTTAATGTCTTTATGTGTGTATGTATATTAATGTGTCTATGTATTTGAAATATATAAATAAGTACATTCTACTTTTTTATGTGTTTGAAAGAAAAACTTTATTAGTTTTCTATTATTATAGTTAACTTTTATTTAAGTCTAACATACATTTTTCTTTCTTTAATATATATACTCCTGAATAATAATAATAATATATTTTACTTTTATTATACTCTTGTGGTCTTCTTCTCGCTCTCTCTTTTCTCTTGCTTCTTCATAGCCTTTGGTGCCACCAGCCGGAGACAACATGAACGGTTACAGTCGTAAATCGGCCTCAAAGCGTCGTTATGAGGGCACGAAGTTTTCAGGTGAGTCGAGCATATGATGAAGAAGATCTGAAGCATCATCATAATTTTTACTATATTTAAGTGATTATTTTAAGTGATTTATTATATTTTCTTTAATGGACCTGGTTGTTTTAAATATTTTCACTTATTCATTCATTCATCGTTTAGCTCATCCTAAGAAGAGACCTCGACCCAGCAAGGAGCGCGTTCCTCAGCCAAAGAATACGGTCGCTATGTTGAATGAGCTGCGTCATGGTCTCGTCTATAAATTGGAATCACAGACCGGTCCAGTGCATGCCCCGGCATTTACGATCTCTGTAGAGGTGAGTAATTATGAAGTTTAATTGGAATTGAAGAGGAGTAGATGTTGGTAGGGTGAGGGCGAGGGTTACGAAGGGTATGAGTGGTAATATTTTTATTATTATACACCTTTAGAGAAAGATGCAAAAAACCATGAACATGATACAGTGGATCTTTTTTCAACCTTTTTAATTGTTTTTATACTATTTTTAATTTTGTTTTTTATACTCCTCACTTTTGCGATCTTTTTGAACATTTTGTCTATCCTTCTTTTTATGATTTCATCATGCTGTTTTTAATAAACCTTCATAAAAAAAATTTGAACTCATTTGGGGTATTTTTTTCTTGGTTTTTATTGGCTCCTTTCTCTATTTAAGCTGAGATTTAACGGTACTTTCATTTATCTATCTTTTCCCTCCACCACCCTTAAATCGCAAGGCGAGGATTTCATGCATTAGAAAAGAGTGCTGCCATTAAAATGATGTTGACTTTAGTTCACTTGCAAAGCTTCTTCTTCCGGGGGTTTTTTCTACTATATTTTTTTGTGGGATCCCTTTGAAATGCTGTAGTTGCTGTTGATTAAAAATAAATAAAAAGAAAAAGAACAACCAAAAAGAAGGAGAAAGAGAAGAAGAGTGAAAATGAAAAGGAAATTTCGTTAATTAACCGATGAAACGAAAAGGAAAGGATGATCTGGAAAAAGTGCAGCATTTAAAGAGATTATTTTGCATTTCAGATTTAGATAAGAACAGTAAAGTTTAAAAGAAAATTTTCACTTTAGATTTTTTAGAATGTCGATGTAGATAAACCGAGATCCATAGCAAAGAGAGACTCTCGAGACTGAGCGAGAAAAGATTCATCATTAATTTTAATTCTGAAGAATATATTCTTGTATCCTCAGAAATCACCATCTTCTGCTCTTTTTTCTTTTGCTTCTCTCTACTTCTTGTATGTTCTCCGTGTTTTGTGTTTAAAGGAATTATAAATACTTAATAATTATAAACAAAAATTTGCAAACAAAAATTTGAAATTTCATGATTTTATAAAAATATTTGCATAGTTTTCGAATTGTTTATCCATCCGTTGCTCTTTTCACAAATTTCCTAATCTGCTTGAAAACACTCTCTCTCTCTGTTGCTCTCCCCCTCTCCTTCCCATTTCCTCTCTTAGGTTGCCTATTATTTTACCATGCATTTAATTAATGTTTTAATGAGAAATCTTATTAAAGATTCACTTTAAGTTTGCACTGTAGAACCCTTGGGGTGGTTTTTATTTTGGGTCAAGGATAGAATAATTTTGAGATCTGAGATTTGAACACTCAAATTTATGTTCAAGTAAAACTCTGCTAATTATCAAGTAGAAAAAACTGTTGTATGGCAACGCTGCCAAATTTGTACTCATTTCAACTCAGTTTAAGAAATAAAATTTCGAAGAGAAACGAATTTAAAAAACCACTCGCAAAAGTATCGAAAACCTGAAAAGTTTTTAAATTTTAACGAAGCTACAAAAATTAATTTAACGAAGTTGCAAAAATTCTTAGAATAATATTTATTAATAAATAATAATACAAAAATAAAGCGGAATTTTAAAAATCTAACGAAAAGTTTAACAACATTTCAAAAATTTAACGAAATAGCAAATTTAATAATATTTCAAATATTTTACAAAAACTTATCGAATATAAAAAATTACACAAATTTAGCTTGGTTTAAAAATGACAAGAAAAAAATAATTTTTTCATCTGAACTTATTTCCAAATTTGAATCAACATTGAAAATTCAATAGCAACAAAACAACAACAACTTCTGCTTTGCTGCTTCTGTTCAACAAATTAAATCCATCGACAACTAAACAAAACTCGATAAAGCAACACAACAACAGAACCACTCATTAATAATTATAATTTTAATGACTTAAATAAATAACTAATCGGCAGCAGAATCAGAAGCAGAGGCAGCGGCAGCAGGTGTTGCATATGTTTTATATGCCAAGAGTAATAATAATAAAACAACAACAAGAACATTTGTATATTTTTATATTTTCTACGAATTTTAGTTTTAAGTTTTCTTGCGTTTTTTTTATTGATCAATTGAGACTGATTGAGTTCGTGTTCGATATTTTAAAAGTCGCTTTCGTCCCTCTTCCTAAAATATAAAAAAAGAAATTTTGTGCTTATTCATAATTTGTTGTAGTTTTTAATGTCGATTTTTCGGTTTCTTGTTTTTTTTGCTTTAATTGCGAGAAACATTTTCCCAATGATTTATGAGAATTGAAAAAATGCGCTCATTTTAATAGAGCGATCATTAATAATTGTGGAAAAGATCAATTTTAATTCAATGAAAAGAATAAAAAATAAACTTTTTAAAATAAAAAGTTTTTAATTCCTTTGATTTCGTTTTGATCAAGATTTCCAATGTTTTAAAAGATTTACAATTTTTTAAAAAGAAAGACTCTAAATTTGAAAAACTCGAAAATATGAGAAATGAGTTTTATTTATATTCCAGTCCCATACCATCAACGTCACAATAAGTTTTTGTTTTTTTTTTTGTTTCGCTTACCTTTACAACCAGAGGATGACAATTTGTTGTTTTTTGTCACGGCTGAATAAACAGTGTTGCCCATTTTTAGTTACTCATAGATTGATTTTAGAATTTCAATAATCAATAAAATTAATGCGTTTATGCTTTTGTAATTTCTATATTTAATTTATGCGTTTTTGTTTTGTGCAATATTTTGTGAAACGGAAATAATTAGCAAAGAAGAAAAATCTTAAAAAATAATTGAAAATATACACGAAACAGAATAAATCGTGTCACATCACAAAGCCGTTGAGGATGGGCGTGACGGAGGGAGAGAAGAAGGTACAGGAAATGAATACAGGGAAAAAATAATTATGTGATATTTTTGTGGTTTCTTTATCTCTTTTTTTAATTTTTGCAATCAATTTCTGTCTAATGTAAGAGTATAACAAGATTTATAAGGATAGGAGAGAAGGCAGAGAGAGAGAAAAATAACGGAAACAAAATAAATAAATAAACCATTGGTGAAAATATGATTAATTTAACAGATTTTAACAGATTAGAAATGAGATTAAAAGAAAAGAAAAGAAAAGAAAGGAAAAGATAGGAAAAGATAGGAAAGGAACGGTAAGGAAAGAAATGGAAGTGAAGTGAACAAAGATCAGGAAATGGTGAGGAAAGGAAAGAAGCGATATGAAGGAAAGGAAGTGAGGAGAAGGTAAAAGCATGAAATGGTATAGAAGCGAAAGGAAGGAAGGGGAAGATAGGAGATGACCGGAAAGGAATACTAGAAGTACAATATAGGTGAAGGTGGGCAAGGAAGAAAAATAAAAAGAAGGAGCAGAAGGAGAGTTACATCGCCATATATCGCGTAGGTCTGTAAATAGAACTGTAATAACTTTGTTTAAGCAACTGACAAACATTTGTTGATATTATTGTTATTATTATTGTTATTATTATGCTGCGATTTGTAGATTTTTTAAATTAAAATAAGAGTACTTTTTGTGGTGAGTGTTTTTGTTGTGGTCCTTTTTTTTGGGTCCTCAACACGAGCGTAGATTTTTTGTTTTTGTTTACTGAGAAATCAGAATTTGTTTTAATAAAATATACAAATCAACTCAATTCCATTCAACTCTACTCAACAAAACACATATAACAATAGTAATGATAAGAACAAGAAGCACAACAAAAGTGAGTACAACAACAACATGAAACTCAGGACACATAATTATGTCACGACCTAAAAACACAAGGCACACATACACAGATACAAGAACACACACACATACACAGATACAAGAACACACACACGTATATTCACTCACTCACATTGCATCACAACTCAAACAGACCGCCGCACCCTGGTTTTGTTTTTGTACGAGTTTTTTTTGCCGGTGCTTCTAACTAAAAATTGCGAATGTTTGGCGTGTAAATTTGCCAGAGTTGCCAGACTTGATGTAAAAAGTACTCGTAAAATTGTTTTTCTTTTATTCTGCTTTTTATTTAACGTTTGTTTTGTCAGAGTTTTTGTTTCGTTTTTTGCAAATGCTTCTGTAAATTGTTTTTACCTAAAAATGGACGAATAACATTTTTCGGCCTTTATTTCTTTCGAGGTTTTTTTATTTGTGGTCTATTATTTTTTATGGTATTTTCGGCATCACTGGCGACAATCCAATAGAGACACGCTTCAAAATACGTACGAGTACTCTTAAGTAATACATTTTTTGGGGGGGGGGTTCCTTGTGGAGAGTATTTTTAGAGTTTAGGATGAAGAAAAGGAAAAAGATTTATTATTAATTAAATTTTTATTATTAAAAGTAGTATTAAGATTTTATTTAATAAATATTTGTTATTTTACTATTATAGGTTTTTTGCTAATATTAACATAAGTTTTTCATTAAACATTTTTCTCCTTTTAATACTTCACCTTCAAAAAATTGCTGCATAACTTTAGGAGCAACTTTTACATTAAACTAAATTAAGACTAAAACAACAGCATTACAGGGGGGAAAAGTACAACACAATAAATGAAAAATTCAGATTTTAAATGTAATGCAAAAACGTCACAAAATTCAAATACAAAACACAACACATCGTCATACAAAAAAATTATGCCACTTGTTTTTCCACGGCACTAATTTTTCCACTTTCTGAGCAATTTGTTGAACTCTTGTTTGTTTTTTTTTCCTCTGCACATTTTTGCACAATTCATTTTCGCCTACGCAACCATAACTTTTTTAGAAACAACTTAACAGTAATTAACCACAGTTAGTTATAATAAATGCGTTGTTATGCTATAAAAAGCTAACATTTTCATTATTAAATAATGAAAACGAAGTTAATTAAATTCAAATATTTTTAGAAACAAAAAACAGTATACGAGTATATTTAAAATAAAACAAGAAAGGAAATTTTTCAATCACGACAAAACTTTTCTTTAAACATGTCCTTTAAACAAGATCTAAAATGAAGATAATTTTACGAAACGCTGACAAACAACAACCTCATCTTTTCTTCTTATCATTCTTCAATCTCTCCTTTCACTCTCAATTTCTTGATACCTTCCTTAGGTTGGCCTCCAGCTTTTGATTTTATGCGTGTGTGTGTGTGTGTGTCTGTCTATATTGTAAATAAGCAAACATTATACAAGCATTTCATCCCACATGAATGCTTTCCACCATGCATACATGCCTTCCTTTCTTCATGCATACAAACGTGCCTTTCTTCATGCATACATGCCTTTCTTCATGCATGTATGAAGCCGAGTTAATGAGGGCTGCTGGACGACGACACATCTGCGAGTACATATAAATATTTGCCATTGTTTTTATCCATTTTGACATTTTTGCACACTCCCGCTTTCCTTCAAGGTGCTTGTTTAAGGGGTTGGAAGGGGGTAAAGTGAGCGCAACTTTTATGCAAATGTTGCATATCCGTTCATAATGTTGCTTGCAATTGTTGGAACTTTTAATGCTGTTGAAAGCAATGTAATCAAGGTTACATGAAGGATTTTTACCTGCAGCTATGATGATGAGCATGTGTGAGTGTATCAGCACACAGTCTTTCAGTACACTTTACTACAACAAATAAACAGGCGTCCTGCATAAATTATTAACATGTATGTCAGCGTTTATTGCTTGAAGAATCGTATTGAAAATTTGTGGAAAAGGAAAATAAAAAATGAACAAAATACTACAGAGATTCAATAGGTCTTTATGCTGATTTAAATTTAGGAATGCTAACTGTGTACCTTATAAGTAGGTCTTTTATATCGTATCGATCAACATTTCTACACTCTACAACCGAAGGCCAAAATCGGTCGTGAGGAATTCCCACTTCTTATACTATAATTGCATTTAAACCTCTCTTGAAATCATATAACAAGGAATGAGAGAAGCGTAAAATTTGGCGAGGCCCGCCCACTTTTCCGTAATAAATTCTATGAAGACTTCCGTTTAAAAAATGAGAGCTATAATGACGGAAGTGAACATCTGTACATTTAATATGAATATTACTCAGCCTGTAAATAATGGGCAGGGTTCCCCCCACATTTCGCTCTATTCTCTATACAGATTTTCTTTGTACATAATTCCTATAAATTGTTATAAATGCAGACTTAATCCAACCAGTACAGATGGTATCAATACTATAATAATATCCACGAATAAGCGAGGTCATAAATTGTCAATAAATAAATTTTCCAATATGAAAATAGCAAAAGACTTGATACTGGATTTAAATTTATTTATTGGCACGAGGTGTCGCTATTCGAGGTTAAATGACAAAGGTTAACAAAAGTGTGTGTGTGATAACGTGATAAATGAGTGATTTTTTTTTGTTTGGCTTCATCGAATGTAAGCAACAAAGAAGATGAAAAAACCCAACATGGTTCCCGAAAATCCAGATAATCCATTCAAACTTCTGACATCTTGAATGAAGAACTGAACAAAGCTTTCAATATCAGGTTTCGATTGAATGAATTTCAATGAAACAATAAAATTAAATACTCTTTGAATCAACAAAAGCATTCATCTGAAAATTATTTTATATCAAAGAAGACTTTTGAATAAAGAACGTTATTATTTTTGATATTGTAAAAATGATGAGGAATAGAATCATTTGAAGTATGTATTTTGTAATTCTTCTTAAAAGATTGTAGATTGTGTTGTGTTTCAATGCATGTTCTTTAAACTCTTTCGCAGTATCAAAGAAGCGTTTATTTTAATTGTCATTTAAAAGCAGCCGCGTCATTTGACGACTTGAAGACGACTTCAAGCAAGATAAAGTTTTTCAAAGTTTCTTTGAATCTTTCTTCTTTATATACATAGAATTAGTTTTAGCAGCTTTAAAGGCACAGTTTTAGCTAGCTGCTTGCAGAGGTTACTGTTGCAGAGAAAAGTTTTTAATTGCGAAAAGAGAGTAAACAAAAGTTTTTGATCCTCTAAATCTTTCGAAAGATACATGAGAGCTCACTTTTTATTGATTTCAAGCACTCTGCCTGTCTCCTTCTCCTTCGTTCAGTGTAATCGAATGTAGGATTTGTTGAATATCATATTTTCAGCACCAACCAGATTCAGTTCAATTCAAGTTCTTGGTTTCACAAAACACAAAACAAAAAATAAAAATTCAAACAAATAAACACAAACAATAAATACAATTACAAAAGCGTATTCAGCAGATTTTTCGAACAAACGTACATGTATCAAATTATGCGTAAATAAATCAAAATAAATCGAATTAGAACCAATCTAAAATAAACAACATCCATAACAATATTAGTCTTCGTCAAGAATAGGAGAATTACGTTATCTTTTTCGTTAGACAATGACGTCACGAGATTCAAAATATTGGTAGGTTCTTTAAGGTGGTTTAAGCTTGTAGCTATCAGTTTATAGGAAATTTTTGTGGATGAACATCAGTCATGAATTGCGCAGTGAAATGTTCGAAAATATATTTTAAAAAAAACGAAACTGAAAAAAGTCACGTAATAATCTTTTACGAATGTTTGCAGTTATTAAAATATTAAAGTTTAATTCTATTCACCACATGAAAAGTTTAATATTAGCATCGTGTGTTGAGATCTTAATGCTTTTTCATTCCCCTCGTGTTGTACGTATTGTATATATTCGCAGAACGAAACATCTATTGTACGTCGATCGGCGTAATATTCCGAAAGCCACGACGGAGACGAAGTCGGTGACTCTTCTGTTTTCGTCGAAATTGATATTTTGTAATAATATCTTTGTTTTTGTAATCGACGATAAGCACAGAAGAGAGTCACCGACTTCGCCTTCGTCGTGACTTTCGGAATACGGACGCTTGGTTTCTGTAAGTCCTGAGTCTTCATCATTCTTTTGTCCGCGATTGTCGTGTGTAGGTAAAATGTCGTTGCCTTCACTGCAAGACTGCGCTATTTTCTGCACAGGAATTATAAAGTTGAGCCGTGAAATTGAATTATTACACACTAAACTCTCTCTTATTGAGAATAAATTCGTCTATTGTTATTTATGCTGCAAGCGATTTTTGGACATGGTGAGTTGAGAAAACAGATAAAAATGTTGCTATCAACACTTATGTAAAATGAAGCTCGTATATTTTTGTTTATAGTTTTTGTTATTGTATAAATTAGTATTACTATTACTATTATTATTATTATTATTATTGTTGTATATTTTGACGATGCTTATTGTGGTTTGTTCACGTCTTTCGGCTCCTTTATTGCTTCATGAGATGCATGTTGATTTCACAGTAAAATTGCAATTTCTGTTTCAGTCAGTCATGTTTCACGTAGTACGCAACGTAACGTAATGTATGAACGAATTGTGACTGATTCATAGTTGCGATCAAGTTCAACTTTGTCAGCTGAGAAACAGCAATTAGATGGCAACATATTGACATTTAAATAATGTGGAGCAGGTTGGCGAAAGCAGTGATCGCTATTAATGGAACTATATATCGGAGCTATCACGTTCTATCCTATAACTTTTATAAAGGAAGCATAAAAGAATAGATAGCTATGACAAATCTATTAAAAGAACGCGAGAGAAGGTACGAGATAAATAAATTTCAATAGGTGCTAACGTTACGTTAATATATTAATAACCTTTTGCAGTGGCACACCTGAAAGGTTAGAACAGCTGACACGTTACGTTACGTCTCCACTAACTGAAGGTTGAGTTAGTCGCTTTCGGTGTTTATTATGTTAATTCTATGGGTGCCGTTCGCATTGAATTCTGTGAACTGTTATGGTTTCTGTTGCTGTTTCTTGTCTTCATTGCTGAGGGCGTTAAGAATAATAATAATAATGATGATGATTTTCGTTTGTCGATAATTGTAAAGCTTCTGTTAAATTTCTGAATGGAGGTGTTGATATTCAATTTTTAATCTGATTTCCTTGTATTAAATGTATTCATATATTGCATAACTAAATGAATAATTATTTATTAGTAATCGGGAACGTAATTAATTAGTAAACATTGAAATATTGAGATTAATTAAGAAGGATAATCAATTCATTAATACTTCAATTTGTAATTTTAATTAAAATTTATGATCTTTTATAACAATTTATAATAACTTATATAATTTTATATATAGTTTATAATTATTATGTGTAACTGTTGTTGTTTACTAATGTTTTGTGAAGAAAAATTAGCAATGATTTCGATGAAATTTAGAAGAAGTTTAATTTCTTCTTCTTCATCGAATTTCTTCAAGTTACGAATTGTTCTACTTCGTAACTTTTTATTTCTGTTAAATCTTAATTCCTTTTCTTTCACTTTATTCCCCTTTTTCACTTCTTGTTTTATTTGTCTGGTCAAAAAAGTTGGTTTTTTCGATTTAAGTTACGAAGGAAATCGGAACGAATTACATTGAACGTTTGACCTTTTAACATAACCGCTTAGTTTTTTGTTTCTCTCTCCCTCCCTCGCTATGTACCTCCATCTATCTTCACCTCTCTCCCTGTCTTTCCTTATCTGTCTCTCTCCTTCTCTCCTTGAGATACTTAAACTTGGTAATTAAAAAGTTTTCATTGGCGACTTGACGGTTTTCATTGTAGTCGCAAGTTTGTTACAGTCTCTAAACACCCTCCGCCACAGCGTCATTTCTTTAAACAACCAGAAGAGGGAGAAAATACTAAAAAAACTAAACTAAAAACAAAAAATCTACTAAAACTTAAGCGAACAACCAAGAAAAAAATACATAACCAAAAACGAAAAATAGTACCTTCGAAAAAAACTCAAACATTTTGTGAAAAAATTCCATCTGACGAAACTCATGAAAAAATTCGAGAAATCTGCATAAAATTCATGAATTTCCGTCAAATTTAAGCGGTACCTTTGCAAGGATCCAACACAACTATCCACATGAAATCAGATTTCAATTTCCACTTCATTTCTCGTGGAGCGATTGGATTTCTGCCAGGGTTGCCAAAGTTTCTGTTTCAGGGTTGCTAAAAAAAAAATAAAAGAAAGAAAGCATTAAAAATGTATGAGTTGCAGATTGGAAAAAGGGTGGAAAAAGGAGGGGGCGTGTGATGATAAAATAGGAAAAGTACTTGTAGAAGAACTAAATTGATTTATACAAATCAGAGCTGTCAAGAAAAAAAAACACACGTGCTCAGTTTAGCCTCCACTTCTCTCTTTCTCTCCTCTTCTTCCTCCTCTCTCTCATCCAGTTCTTCCTCTCTCCCACTCTATGCACCTCTTCGCCAGGCATGTAAAGGTGCCATGTGATTTTTCTTTTGGTTTTCGTAATTTTATTTTGTATCTTTTCGTCCATCAGCTCAGCTTGAAAGCTCCTTCAGCTGATGAATGAACGGGCTGTTTTTTTTAATTTTTGGAAAGGTTTTTCTTTGTATTTCTATTTTACTTTCTTCTACTTCTTGATTTTTTTCGATGTGGCGATTCTTCTCTCTGTGGTACTTTTCGTAGTGCATCGCCTTGTTGGTATTATTGTTGTTGGTTTTTCGTTACCCACTCAACTTGAGTGAGTGCATTTCTAGCTCATACTTCACAATACCCCGGGGACAAGCGGATAGTAGGTTAAATGGGAAGCGTAGCTGAGGGGTGGGTAGGAAGGGAAGGTAGAGAGGGTGGAGAGGGAAATCATGAGAAAGAGGAAGGCTGACAAAAGCTTTGGAAGCGCTGTATTCTTTGCTACACCAGTAAAGGTTACAGCTGTCAGACTGACTCGCAGTTTTTTACCTGCCTGTATTTCATCTCTTGTAATTATTTATGTCTCTCTCTTTCTGTCTTTTTCTCTTTGCTCTAGTTTGATTCTCCTTTTCTAGAAAGAAGGTTATTTTTATTTTATGTATTTCTTTATAAATTTTTGTTTTTATGTTTTTTGTTTTATATAACTTTCAATTTATTAAGGTTTTGTTTTTATAGTTACTTTTTCCTGCACTTATCCTTCTTATGTCCTTTTTTAATGTATGTATATGTTTTTTTTATACCTGTACTACGATCCTCTCCTACGATTTCTTCTCGTTCGTTCTGCGATTTCATTGTTTTCTGCGTAAGATTTTGCCTTGAGGTTAAAAAGTGCATGGTTTGGAGATATTTTATTTTTTTTAGGTTTGTTATTTTGTCATGCAAACGGCCAACCACCCACTCATTCATCCACTCAAAGGACTCAGTCACCATTCCAACAACCCCGCCCGCTGCCCGCACAACGCACTGCTCACTACTAGCACTTAGGATCATCTGCTTTGTTTTCTCATTAAGCAGCTCTTCAGCAGCGTATCGTCGTCCTTGAGGAGTTTTTTTAAAATAGCATCGTTGTATATATTACAATGGACCCTTTTTACTAGTTTTAGGTTTTATTTTTTATTCTTACATATTTATTTTATTCGTTCTTAGATACTCTGGATTCTCGGATTTTCTGATTATGTAATTTCTTCGCTTTCAAAAATTTGTTTTAAAAAATTTGGTGCTTAATTTTTTTTTAATCTCTGGGTATATTTCAGTGTTGTTTTAAAGTGTTTGGATTATGGAACCTTCAACTTTATTACTTTTTCAACTATCTCAAGGTTTATGATATTTCTCGTTTTCATAACAATCCATATTCATTTTCTCTCCAGTTCGGTCCAAAAGAACCAGAAGGAACAGTTTTTAAACTGTCAATTATTATTAACCGAGTACTCTCGCCATTCACTCTTTGATACTCAATTATGTGCCCATTTATAGTAACGAAAGAAACTTGACTCTTTCTCTCGAACCGGAAACTTAACTGCCACACCTTTTGCTCGGTATCACTGTGCTCATTGAGTGGTTTGTAGTTGAGTAGGTTGAGGAGTACTTAAGTCAATTCTTATTGCTGTTTTCTCCTCTGTGATAATTTTGTTTTTTGTAGCTACCAGATGAGAAGCAAGCAACAAATTTTAACAACGGATGTGACTCCTAATAAATGTGGTCTATTTCTTTGTGTTACTATAAAATTACATCGGATTTATTTAAGAAAAGCAGAAAAAAGTGAAGCATCTTATTTAGGTTAATTCAGTGTGTGCAATGGAAAGAGAGGGAATGAGAGAAAGGAGGAAAGATGCTTATAGTAGAATAAAAAGCTTATAAAGGGGAAATACCGATTCAGAAATTGAAAATGAACTTCGGACGAGGTCATCGGATATAAAGATAAACATTTTAAAAAGGGTTTTAAATAAGCTACAGATGAATTATAGAGGTTACGAGTGAGATGGGTTTGTAAGGGACTGTATTGAGGCTTCATGACCCCTAGGCAGGTTTGTAGGTCACTGATGATGTGCAGGTTGCGGGTGAGGGTTACATGTCTATGATAACAAGTTTTACAAGTCACCGATAAGGTTTACAAGTGGGGTTTAATTGTGGATTTTATTTAACGATGGATGATCTGAATTCTAATGACCTCTGATCTTTTAATTGATTTTCGTCATGCATTCGTTTCTTATGAACTCAAATAATATAATGAGAAGAGGTAAAAACGATCAATATATTGTATTTATAACCTGAAATTCAAAAATGTATTACAATTCATATGTCATTATTTTTGTCATAATTCGTGACTTCAATGCAAAGCAATATTCTATTATTGCTAGAGTCGACTACTTGTTGTTGTTATTATTATTATTATTCTTTCTCCTCCTCTTTTCCCACTCTTGCATTTGTCCATAAAAGAAGTTGATAAACCATTTAAATTTCATTGATTTCATGACAAAATCGAATTCTTTTGATTATGTTGAATAACGTATTTGTTGTTAGTTTTCATTTAGATTTGCATTCATTCACTGTTTACAGTAATTTAGTTTTCAGTTTCTCATTTTGCGGTAAATTATTTTTTGTCCTATTATTATTAGTCCTTTTATTACATTTCTACGATTTATTTAGCCACAATTGATGACAATTTATTTCATGCCATCATATTGTAAAATGAAAAAAAAAAAATCATTTGTTATTTTATTTGATCAATTTTTTTATAGGCCGTAACAAAAATTTGCTCCGACTATAAAAATTATTATTGATTTTTACCTTTATAATATAAACTATTATATGAATATATAAATGATTCTCAAATTAATTTAGGACAATTCTAATTTTAGGACAAAATTAAAATCATTTCTTGGAACTTTGTTGTAATGAATTCTAAGCACAAATAAATAGAAATGAGAAAGGATTTTAGAAGAAACGAGTTTACAGAAAATTTTTACTTCACTTTTGTCTCTTGTGATGACGAGTTTTTTCAGATAATTTCATCATGTCTAAAAACATAACAAATTTTTTCTTATTGATTAATTATTGATTCTATTCGTCTTGTGACAAATTTTACAAGTTAAAAGTTTACAAATATATTTATTTTTGTTACAATAGATTTCATATACAGATGGCGCTATGAACTTTTAAAGGTGTACATTTTTAATTTTGTGGAAATTTTGTAGAATTTTTGAAAGTAATATATGTAATATGTTTGTATTCGACGAAATAAGTACGAATAAATGGCTGAAAATATGTCACCACAACATTTATGGCCTAAGAAGATATCGCATTGCTGTTAAAGTGTGTGCTACTTTGAACTAAATGAATGCTAGCCTGCCAGGATAGAACAGTCCAGGCCAACTATTTCAATAATGCAGTGTAGTTAATTCTTCCAGCTGCACCAAAACATGTGTCCCATTCGGGACACAAACAAGACACAAAAACAACCACATTCACAAATTCAAGCTTGACCCTAAAAATGAATTGATTGCTGCAATATTCGGTGCTATTCTCAAAACAGGGAGCCGAAGTGAACACATGGGTAGGGGAAAAGAGGCCGAAACGTAAGCCAGAAGGTTCTAAAAGAGTTACCAACAAATCAAATCGTTGTCGCTGGAAATCGTTTACTTTTAGTGTCTCGGTTATTTGCAGTGATTTATAGTTAACTTGTTTTTGCTGTTGTAATCAATGATATCGTATTGTTGTTGGTAATGCAACAACTCGAAAAAACTGAATTTCATCTGGTTTTAATGTTTAATAATATGCTTAAATAGGCTTATTCGATCATGTTTTAAAATCAAACATAAATACATCTTTTCAAATCAAAAGTACATCTAGAGAAAGTGATGGAGGCACCGACAGAAATAGAGAGAGAGGGAGGAGAGAGAGCCTTAGATAGAGGGAGGCGGAGAGAGAGGGACACAGTGATATATTAAAATTTGAAGAGCAATTAAGAGAAATTTTCAAAAATGTACGAGCTTATAGTCTTCCAATATATGTATAGTACACTGAATTCTACACAATATTTATTTACAAATTCTCGTTTTACTTAATGCAGTTCTCTTTTCTTTTTTTTCTGGTTTTGAAATTTAATCCGCTTTTTTTACATGAATTTCACCACATACCTAGCTCACCTCGGACATGGAATATTTTCTAGCACGACTCATGACATAAATGTATAAGGTAGCGAGCACGTGTATGGACAGTAAGCATGAACGTCAGATCAGAGTTGCAGTCAGATGGAAAGAGAAAGACATAGAGAGACAGAGGTAGAAAGGAAGAGGAAGACATAAAGAGACAGAGGTAGAAAGGAAGAGAAAGACAAAAAGAGATAGAAAGAGTGTCATTTCTCTGAGTGTTGAAATCGTATTACTTGATGCCTAATGGAATCAGGACACCATTCCGCCCGGTTGACCACCTGAAGAGACAAACACACTCACTCTCTCACAATCACACTTTCGCACTGTTGTCATAAGCTTACTGCACGTGGTTAGCTTTAAAACTTGAGCCTGAGAGGCCTTTGCTTTCTCGATTGCGTTTTCCCGCTTGATTGGAACACCATTCAATTGTACATAGTTTGTGGATGATTATTTGGGGTACCAGATTCAGTTTAAACAAACAGACATCGCGTTAAAAATCATCCATCGTATTTTCTATTTGAAAACTGAGTCAGGTTTTGGCCTTTTTTCTTTTCTGCTTACTCAACACCACGTTACTTAGCAACACACCACAAATTTAATAACACTTGATTGCGTTTAAACTTTGTTTCGGTGCAGCAAAATTTAATTTACTTTACGGAATTGAATTGAATGCACCGAAAATGTGCTCGCTACGCTGTCTTGTTAATACATTTGGGCAAACATGAGTCGCATTTTTGATGTATACGAGTACAAGTATTTCGAATGATAAGAACCGAAGAGGAAGAAGAAAAAAGGACAAGGAGATAGAATGGATGGATCTAATGGGGCCATAAAAGGCGGCTAGTGTCAGCACCAACCTCTTTTTGATCTTTGTACTAACGAGAGTCGTTAGAAACGAGCTTCAAAGCGGCGTAAAAAAGCGTCGAGCAACCATTAAATGCAGCTATGAGCCGCGAAGCCTAATTTGATGTACATGAAGTGGTTAGCATGACTGTGCTCTCGCTCTCAATTTCTCTCTCTCTTTTCTCTATGTTTCTGATTGTCCGCCTATCTACCTAACTGCTTCTGTCGATTTAAAGAACTGAAGAGAAGCAGAATCGCATTTTATTGCCGTATCTTTTTTTTTTCGATGCAGCGCTGCTGGAAAATCTATGATGTTCTATTGTTTCAGCTCTAACTTTTTGTTGCTTATAAGTAAGCTTATAACTTTAATGCGATATCTCTTTATCGGCTCTTCATATCATAAGAATCATAAAACAATAATTAAAGATAAAAAAATTATCATACAAATATAAGTTTAAATTTTAATTTATTTACTGTTACAAATGTTGTTATTTATATCACAAATTAACATTGAAATTGAAGTTTTTGTTATTAATTTGTAAAAGAATCTAGTTTCATTTATAACATAATATAAGTGCATACATTTAGGCTGTGCTATTGTCACTTGTCACTTGACAATCACTTGTCAATTTGACAAAACTATTATATTTTTCTAAGTTCAGGAGATAATATTTTATTTTGAAATAAATTCCTAGTGAAAATTCGAAAATATCAGACTTGATTTAGACTTACATGTTAATTCACCGATTTACATTAACTGGGGTTTTACAAAATTCAATATAAATGCTAGGTCATGTACGGCATGATGGAAACATTTATTTTTTAAACCTAGCACATACTTATTAACGATGAAAGTAATCACTGGAAAATGTCTGCGATTTTTTGATGTTATAGTTTTAATGTATTTTTAATATTTAAATAACTTTAATTAATATTATAATTGAATTTTGATTTTTCTACTTAAGTACAGAACCATTTTCTCTGCCTCACCCGATTTCCATCATTTTTATCTATTAACAACTACATATTTATAACATAATAACTACTACACGAAACGGCTTGAAGCTTAATCAAATTTAAATTATTTAATACATTTTTTAAAAAATTGGTTTTCAAATTACTTTCCGACGTTCAATGAAAAGTGTTTCATTAATCGTCCGTCATAAATAATGAATGTCGCCATCGCATATTGTGTTTGCCTGCTGGTTATTATTTAAGGAGCAACTTTTTTAAAACCCTACACACACACAACCAATTAAAACCGCCCTAAATTTATGTAGTGAATAATACGTGTGCACTACCGAAAAAGTGTACTGTAATAGTGTAAAGTTGCGAAACTCAAACAACGAAAATCACCATAAAGTAATACACAGAAACTGTAGCAAATTTTGGCTGCGAACCAACTCTGAATTGACAAGAGGCCGGCTTACTGATTGGCTAACTAAGCGGCTGGATCGCTACGTGATTAGTCCATAGAAGTGCTCATGAATTAGTTCACCTCAGTCCTAGCTCAGTCCGTGGCTGACTGATTAGCAGGTTTACAGAATAGCTTCACGAACTGTTTCATGAGCTCATGACTTGATTCGCGGACTGGTTCATGAGCTATTTCATTCAGTAATTGTGTCACTGGATGCCTGGCTAAATTCGTTCCTATATCACGCCCTAGTTCTCTGGTTGGCTACTAGCTCACATATTAGTTCTTGGGGTAGTTCACGAGCTGACTGACTGATTTTATGGCTCACGAACAGTCATAAGCAGGTTTATGTCCGGACGTCTCACGAATGTCCGATATACTGACTAAATAACCGCTTGGGACTACGACTCATTGCTTGGCTGGCATTCATCCACTGCAGTTGCTCTTGCTGTGGTTACTTGCAACTCTGAGAACTGCTGCAATATGTTGCCCTCTTTCTGCGTATTGATGATGTGCCAAATGTTCTCTTTTTGGGTTTGGTTTGGTTTTGTTTTTTCCTTTACTGACAACACAACCGTTATCTGTATTTAATAATTAATTAACAGGATGGCGTGGTTTTGTATGGACAAAAGAAAAAATAACAATTAAAAGCGTGCCAAAAACTGCTCCATGGTTTTTGTTCTCTGCAAAGTTAATTATAAGGATGAAGCAGGAGAAGAGAAAGACGAATGTTTATGAAAAGAGGTTAAAAGAAGAAAGGAAGAGGGAGAGAGAAACGAAGAGGGAGAGTTGTGATGTGGTGATTATATAACAGATTTTTCGGTTGTTCATATGCGGTTGTTTGAATTTACTTAGTTATTGTAAGGATAACAATTTGTTTAAGTAAAAATTCTTGTACTTAGTGTATAACGCAGTTTAAAAATTAAGGACAAATTTCAAAACCCACATTTGCTTTAAATTTAAATTTAATTAATACAAAATCCGTGGTGAAGTACATAGGTGAAAATTTTTTAAAAATAAAGAACTTTTTTTTTAAGTGCAACAATAACAAATGAACGTAACGTAACAACAGCGTAACTTTTTCTATTTCCATAAAGCCATAAATAATTCATAAAATGTGCCGAACCTTTGAGTGGTGCAGATTAAAAAATTTCTATGGAGGAAAGGATAATAAAACTAGAGCTGAAATTGAAAAGCAACAAACTAGAGTTATTGTCAAGTGACACGCACATGTCTACACATACATACATGAATACATATATATACATTTACTTGCACACATAGACACCTGCACTGATATACATACATAGATAGATAGACTACTCTATTGCTTTGTATGCACTTAAAAAGGATTTGTATTTTGACCACAACGCAAAGAAGATTGATACACAGTCAGGTAGGTCATCAGACAAACGGGTAGGTGGCTAGACAGACATGTAGACAGACAGAATAGACAGGCATACAGAGGGAAAGAAAGGAATATAGTTTCAATAATTTTTCTTGACCCGGAAAAGATTGATTATTAATTTTAAGAAACAGACGGGAAACATACAAAAAGACAGGTAATCAGTCTGAAATGTAGACAGCTACTCAGAAAGACCTACAGTTTGGACAAATAATCGGAAAATATGAAGGATTCCTTCTTTTTCCGAAACTTACTCTTTTCTTTCTCTTCTAAATAAACATTGCACACTATATTGATTTATTCATAAAAAGCTAGACACGACAGCAGACAGACAAACCAGACAAAGCGACCGTTTTATAAAAATCCTTGACCGATACGAGAGGCATAAATAATTTGTTCCTTCCTTACTTCCTACGTCCTTATTTATTCAGTGTGTTAATAATAGTCGTTTTCGTTTTCAATATCAATCGTTTTTCACACTTAACGGTAGATATTAAAAATTGAATGCCGTACAAGTAAACCGGAAACTCTGACATTTAAGCAGCGTCATTATGCAGAGCCTCGTACATAAGTGATTACTTCCGCTTTTACGCTGCGGAATCGCAACCGAATTCGTTTAATTTGCATGCACGAATTTTTTACTTACAGTTGTATTTGTATAGAATCTCCTTGAAACCTGACATAATCCGCGGTAAATATACCCAATTATAACTGTGTGAGTGTTTGTTTGTGTATGTGTTCTATGTTTGTATCTGTGTGTTGTCTGTGTACTCACAAAACTTTTGTACGACAATATAAACAAACTTGAATAGAACAAACTTTGTTGTTTTTGTGGAAATGAGTACAAATCTACTGCAGACTTTGGAAACTTGGATGAGTTATGAAGCTGAGAGAATTCAAAATGTTCTCCTTTTGTTTGAGAAAACTAAAAAGAAGAATATAATTCTACATTTAGTACACATGTTTAATCAAGGTTTTGTTTTAAGTTCTATGAATTGCAAGGTATAGAGAGAACATAAAAAAAGATAAAATAAACTTCTTTTATTAAACATTTAAAAAGAAAAATGAAATTGAAACCATTTTTGCAACACAAGAATATTCCGTAGAAAGAAGTAAGGGACAGAAAGAGAGAGAAACAAAGAAAGAGATATAAGTAAATAAATCAGAGAGCTACTGTGTGAGTAAAGAGAAGAGGTTAAAAGGACGAGAGATTTGAGAGAAAATTTTTTCAGGTTTTCAATGTTTTTTCTTTAATGCTCTCTAATTTTTGTTCTAAAATTTTAAAACTTTAAACTATTCACTTTTACATTTTTATTGATATACTATTTAAAATGTTTAAAGACAAATAATTTCTCTATCTTTATTGATATTATATTATATCCATAATTGTATTATATTATGTAATACTGTAAAGTATTATATTATTGTATATTCATATGTATGTTATATTGATCATTTGATGTTATCTTATAATCAATATATAATTTATATTATATTTTATTAATATATTATATAATTTCTTCATAAATTTCTTCTAAATTTGTCAAAGTATTAAATTTACTGTATGTAAATAAAATTTTTTTGTTTTTAACCATTTTAATTTTTTAAAAACCATGTAATTTCGCTGCGAATGCGCCTAATGGTATGTAACACTTCAGACCACATTCAGAATCTGCTTACAATCTTCATCTTAGCGAAGAACTCGGACTGACTTATCAACACCATGTAATAAATTGAAAGCTCGTCTCACAGTAGTTGAAGTTTCAACACTTCAACAATACAGACCGCGTGATAGTCACACACGCACGTCAACACAAACCTACATATATATGCACATATACTCACTTATGGAGCTTTACATTTATAGCTAAAGCACTTAAGCTTTATAAAAAATGCAGCTTCCTTTACCTCCTACCGTTTTGAGTACCTGAGTGTTATTATATATTTTTTAAAAAACCAACAAAAGCAACAACAAGAGAAAATAAGACCAAGAGTTTGCTAAGGATGTCATACGAAAGCATTTCCTTATAAAAACCAAAGCATATACAAAAAGCAAAAACAAATACAGTAACACGCGCCCATGTTTAAAATATTCTACGAAGTGAAAAAAATAGCTTCAAAGAAAGAAAAAAAAAATATTTCGAAGTGGAAGAAAGCAAAAAAAAGTGCAAAGGAAGAAGTGTGTTTGTTGAAATTTTTTATCAAAAACTACAAAAAAAGGATTTCTTTGGGATGCGAAATGCGGAAGTTGATTTTTTTGTACTGTGTTTGTATATTCTGCACTCAAGCATGCACATATCTTCGAGTAGAGCGAGAGAGAGAAAGAGACAATGAGAGTGATATAGGGGGCGTTGGTCGGGAGGAGAGAAAGCGTGACAGGGAGGAGAGTCTTGTTAGGCTTTCTTGCATGTCGTCGTCGTTCACAGATTTGTTTATTTTTATTTTTCTGTAGTTATGATGGCTTGTCAAAAGTGGGCGTCTGTTTGTTTGTATGTATGACCTACTATTCTACGTACAAACACGTACACATTCAAACACTAGCTATTAATCTAAATTTTATGCTGGTTGGTTGCTTTCTCTTCATTCTTTTAAAATTCTCACGTTTTTATGATTTTTTTCTCTCTCCCCCATATTATATGATTTTTTGTCTCTCTTTTCATTGTACTCTCGCATATGCAGCCCTCTTCCTTCTTCCCTCAGCCTTTTACCTCCCTCTCCCTTAACCTCTTTCTTTCTGTTGTCAGTGCTCCAACCCGCCGCATAAATAAATCTCTTTACGTTTGGTAGTTAGTCCATTTTGGCTTCACACATTATTTACAACATGTAGAAGATTCTTTTTTCATATGCAAATTTTTAAACACTTCTCTGTTTTAATTTTTAATTAAAAGTGAGTTATGCGACGTATACAGGTGAGCTTTACTCACCCTCGATTGACAAGGATGTTAATAATTAAGATTTTGTATATTCTCTTGTATATTTTTTCTCGACATTTTGTACACTTTGTATTAAAGGTAATTAAATTATTTTTAAGTGATTTTTGGTTTAAAGTAGGTATAACTTTAGTCTTTGTACAGTTACAAAAAAAAAAAAATCAAACGGAGACACTATTTTGAAATATTTGTATGTAATTATACTCAACTCTTTATTTCTTTACTTATTTGAATTTTGTTGAATAAACATGTTGATTTATTTTTTGGTGATTTATTTGTATTTATTAAGTATTCTTTGGTCTATCTTTAACTAAATTACTACAGAGTAGTTCATCAGCGGTGGTTTTGTTTTGGATTACTTACTGTAAAAATTCTTTACTGAAGAAAATACTAATAACTACAATACTTATTTCTTTGAGTATTTTTTGTTTATCCTTCCTGCCTCTTCTATCTGTTCTGCACAAGTTCTCAGTGCATATCAACAAATTACTTCTACGAGTATAACCCACATCTCCGTTGGTATCGGCTCTTCAATTTAAGATTAGAAAACATTCTGTACGCTATGAAATGTGTTTCGTTTTTCACATTTCGATCTTTGATTTTTGGTAATTATTTCTGGTAATTATCACTGGTAATTAACCATTTCTATTAACAAAGAATTGTAATTTAAAGGAATGTATTTTATTGTGAATTATGAATTTACATATGTATTTAAAGTGACAATATAATTGTAGTTTATATACACTAACTCAAAAAATTATGTTTTTCACCATTTCTAACATTTTTCTCTTGCAGGTGGATGGTCAGAAATATTTGGGTCAGGGACGTAGCAAAAAAATCGCTCGCATTGAAGCCGCTGCCACCGCATTACGCAGCTTTATACAATTCAAAGATGGCGCCGTATTGACACCATTGAAACCATCTTGCAATTTGGACTTTACCAGTGATGAACACTTGGAAAACGGTAGTGTTAACATAGAAAAACTAGCAACGGCTGAGTTAGTTGAGCTTGTGTCCCTTTATGAAAAGCATGCTAGGAAAGCTATGAAAGTGTCAAATTTGATGTCGAATGATTCTTTGAGCATGAAAAGCAAGTAATTTTTTTATTTATTGTTTATTTTAAAACAAAATTATTTTCTTTATTCTTAGTTATGATTTCAAATATTTTTTAAATTGAATTTCGAATTATTTTTATTTTTAATATATGTACATGGCAACAATATACATAGTGTAATGACGAAAATGTCAGTGAAAAATGGCTGATATTTTTGAGCGCTATTCCAGGATTCTATTCACATACAGATTAAATTCTTTAAAATTCTGCTTTTAAATTCTCTAATGTGTTATTAAAATCACTGTGTTATTAAAATTTGACGAATATTTATATAAGAAAATATTATTCTATATAACCGCTTAAAAATCTCTCACAAAAAAAAATATAAAATGGAAAAAAATTATTCCCATACCGGGAATCGAACCCGGGCCTTCTGGGTGAAAGCCAGATATCCTAGCCACTAGACCATATGGGACACTTAATAATGTAATGAAATTTCTGTCTATGCAATTCATCATTACTCTTAACTCGTTTTATGAATGAATGCTTATGGTAATGTTTTACGACAAATTTTTCATCTTCTCACGATTTTCTCATCTTACCAATTCACTCAAGAACCGTTTAATGTGCGCTCGGGTGCGTACATATTCTGTCAAGTTCGTATGTATATAAAGATTTTTAAATATTCTCATACAGATTTATAGACTGTTCGCTCGTTTGTCTATAAAACGTGGGTTTTATTATATTTTTTTAATAAGCTTCAGTTAGAAATCCAATTCAGAGAATGAAAAAGCTTTTAAAGATTAATGATTCTGTCTCTTTTGAAACGATCTGTTCTTAAGTTTGAATTGAATAATGAATTTTTCTTCGTTTGATTTTGGAGCGATTGTTGTCGATGGTGGTAATAATAACGAATCTAGTTAATAAACTTATTTTAGTATATTTAAGCTTAGGATATTTTAGAGTTTTGATTAATAATTTTGAAACCATTCCACTGAGTTTAATTAATTCCCTTAATCCACAGTTAAGTCACACGATGTGATATCAGGTAATTTTTTGTTGGTTAACTTGAAAGTTTCATTCTTGATGTAGTTATATTTATTTTTTAATTTATTTTATAAAGTTATTTGATTTAATGTTGGTTTGGTTTAATGTTTTGTTTACATTTTTTGATAATATTCTGCTTGAATGTCAGATTCCAATCAGATTTTGCATTTGCAATTCTACCTTCCACCAGTTTTCAACTTTTAAGGCTAACTCCGTATACTCACTTCTACGAAAGTGTTAATCAATCTGATCTAATATTTAAACACTACTAATCACTTTAAAACTGTTAATAACATTTGGTGATTTAAATTTTTGAATCTTTAGATGGAAGTAAGGGCATCATTACGGTGGATGGACAAAAAAAGATACCTGACAAAGGTCCCGTAATGCTACTCTACGAGCTCTTCAACGATGTGCATTTTGATTGCTCCACAATTGATGGTGCTCAAAATAATTGCCGATTCAAAATGACTGTAACTGTAAATAACAGCAAATTTGATGGAACGGGTAAGCTTTGTGTTTTAGGATTATAATCTCTTAAAAAGGTAGTAGATTTAGAGATATGAATTCTATACGCTAGGAGACCATATGGGAAAATACAATAAACAATCACTGAATATCAGTAAATTCGAATTCAAATTAAATAAACTTAAAAAGTATGAATAAAACTCTAATAAGAACCATATATCCTATAAATTGATTAGAAATTTAGTATTAAATACTCCGAATGTAAACCAGAAGTTGGGCAATACCCACCAACCTTTCAATAAATTCGATTGAAATCGAAATCATATTGAGTGGCATGTCAAGTAAAATTTCTGTCAATAAGCAAGAGCTCTCAGTTTTTAGTATCGATTCATAATTTCAAATTCATAATCTTTTCCCGTAAATTAGGAAGTACTTCAAGCTTTTTCAGCTTCAAAAGGGCCATATCCGAATATTATAAACAGTAAACTTTATAAAAATTCTTTTTAAATTACTAACTTTACACTCCCTAATATGCCCACTTGTAATTTACTAAGAGGAGTTAACCTAATCCTTCTAATCTTCTTTTCTGCTGTGTCTTCTTCTTTGTTTTGCTTGGTGTATCCATTGGCAATTTTCCGAATTGCAAAATGATTTGAATTGATTCATTCGATTAATCTGAATCACTATATTTTATACATAATATCTTAGTAGTATTAATTATATATTTTTAATCGATATATTACTTAATCTTTTATTATATAAGCCTAATTTAGTGTACAATATTCTGTACTTTACAAATAAATAAGTAAAAGAAATAAGATTCCTATCTACCTGTTTACTTATAAAACTAGAATAATTAGAGTTTAGCTCAGTCTAATTATTATAATAGTTAAATCACGATTATTCCAAGGGTAAAACAGTTAATACATTTTTCTCTTCCCGTCTTTCTCCTTTGCACTCTTCCTCCTTTTATGTTCTTCGTATCTTCTCGCACAAAAAGGTCCTTCAAAGAAATTAGCCAAAAATGCTGCTGCTAAAGCTGCCTTGGCCTCTCTGTGTAACATTTCGTACAGCCCCATGATGCATCCGCAAAAGAATGCCCCGCTGCCGATCGACGATAAGACTTCCTCCATGGAATTGCCACAGATACATGCAGATACGATTGGTCGATTAGTACTAGAGAAATTTATGGAAGTGATTAAGGGTCAGGAATCGTATTCCCGTCGCAAAGTTTTGGCAGGAATCGTGATGACAGATAATATGAATTATGCTGAAGCTAAAGTAAGTTGCAAAGAAAATAACAGGATGCTAGTTAAATAAGGAAAAGGAATTAAATGAAATCATATACTTTTCATGTTGAAGTTATTGTAAAAGTGAATGTGAATGCCTTGTCATGAACTCGAAGAAGAATATATGAAGTTGTAGAATATATAACATAGCTGCTAGCAAGAGAAAAATAGAAATTATAATGGAAATGTCATGAAGTGTGAACTCTATCTGTGTGTGTATTCGTGTCTAAGTGCGTGAACGTGTTTGAAGACGATCCTGTGGTGCGTGCTGAAACATAACAGTAGATTTTAGTACTTGTTTTTGCTCTAGTACAATATTCCTTCTATAAACACTTTAATCATTCGTTCTTTCAATGTGTTCGTCGTCAGGTCATATCTGTCTCCACTGGTACCAAGTGCGTCAGTGGCGAGCACATGAGCGTCAACGGCGCTGTGCTTAACGATTCGCATGCGGAAATAGTTTCACGTCGCTGTCTGGTTAAATATTTATACGCTCAGCTCGAGCTGCAGTGCAGCCAGGGTAAGTTGAAAGTTGCGAAAAAAGTTGTTAGAAATTGTGTTTTTGGTTTATTTTTGGTACTAAATATTTTTGTTTTCCTAAAAAGGAAATAAGAGTAATGTAATAATTTTCTTAAATACTTTTTGCTTATGAGTTGTTGTTTGAGCGTTGAATTTGTAATAATTTGTGTAATTAATGTTCCTAAAACTTAGTTATATTAGGTAACTTACTTTTTAAGACAATTAAGCCTTTAATATATTTTTTCGAATGAGCTTAGTTGTAATTTAACTTCTTTTGATTGTAGTTATTTCTGTGCATTTTTTCCTTTATGTCTATGAAGAGACATATTTTTACTTTTACATATTTTTTATTTTTGTTCGAAATTATATTTATAATCTTTTCACTCATACTATATTTTTAGAGTTTTTTAAATCTCTTTTACATACTTTGTATTATTGAGCATATACTTCATTGCATTTATTGATTTTGTAGTATTATTTGAATATCTTGAAACTACGTTTATTGTTTGTTGGTAGTAAATGAAATGATATATGAATTATGTAAGAATCTATACACACTTATATTCGATAACCTTGAATTCAACCTGAATGAAAATTTGTTGCCTTAGACTCCAGAAAAATTTGAATATATTGTAGATCTTTATATAAGATAGGGATCAGCATATAGAGATATCAATGTATTCGATATCAAGTAAATATTTGAAATCCTCAATTTTGTTTAGCTATTTCAAATTATGTTTTCTCTGAGCATTAATAATTTTAAAAAGGAATATAAAAAAAATACTGGAATTTATATTTTGTATATGAAAAGTTCTGTACAAAGATTATTATTGGATTATTCTAGTCACGAGACCATATCGAAAATATGTACAATAACAAAACAAAGGTTAATTCTTACGGTTCAAAGTATTTTTTTACCTTCTTTAAATGTAAAGTTATTTTGTTACCTTTTTTAAATACTGATAGTTGAATATTAAAAGCTAAAATAATTATTAAAACACCCATATAAGTAAAAAGAACTGGAATTAATATGAGAACAAAAAATCATTCCCATACCGGGAATCGAACCCGGGCCTTCTGGGTGAAAGCCAGATATCCTAGCCACTAGACCATATGGGATATTTCATGATTAGCAGAGGAAACGTGTCTGAATTCAACACAATTTACTAAATGCCAAGTAGGTGAGCTATTAGATAAGATTATTGGCATTAGGAATAAAAAAACAGTTTATTCGTAAGCATCCAAAATGAAATCTCTAAAATATTATAGAATATTAAAATTTCTATACATATTTATTCTAAATCTTGTATTTATCCCTTTGAGGTAAAGTGCATGAGTGTTCTAAATACATTCGTGAAGTTCTATTATTATATAATTTGTGTTTAGTCCTTTGTAAATACGAGTACATATGAATATAAATAATGATTCATTCATCTATTTTCACTTTCCTTTTCCATTTAGTTTAAGAATTAGATTCATATTATCATGTTAATATTCTCAAAAATTTTAAATTTGGATTTTGATAATCATACATATTTCATTGAAATTTAACAGTAATTTAGCTGCAATATATTTTGAATTTTAATTAAGTTTTTATTTTATTTGATCTGATTCCCCCGATTTCTATCTTCTGATATCATTAAATTTAAATATAGCATTTAGTTACAATTTTTAGTACTAATCTTTTGTGATTTTAAGCACTTGAGAATGACGAACTTAAAGCTTTTATTGTAGCTTTCTTTTTTAATTCTATTCAATTGTATTTTAACGTTCAATGAGCTTTATAATTCCTTTCGTTCTCTTTTGTATAAACACTTTACTATTATAAAATTTGTTATATAATACATATATATACTTATATATATATCTTATATTATTCAGTATTTCTACAAACTTTACTTTCATACTTATTTACTAATAACGAATTTTATGTAGATACAAAGAGATAAAAAAAGAAAACAAACCAAAAATGAATATATAAATTTATTTGATTTATTTTCCAAAGTAATCGTTTATATTTATATATGAAATTCACTTTTATTTTAGCAACAGCAAATCAGTCGATTTTCGTGAGGAGTCAAGACAATGGGCAATACCCGTACAAACTAAAATCCGGTGTTCATTTCCATTTGTACATCAATACAGCGCCTTGTGGTGATGCACGGATTTTTAGTCCTCACGAAAATGACACTGGTGTTGACAAACATCCAAATAGGTTGGTAAACGAACAACGTAAAGTTAGTTAGAAAACTTTCAATTTATGATTTCAATTTATGGATTTATTTGATGACCAATCGATCATGTGATAAAATCAAAGATTGTTGTAACACAAAAAGAAGATTTACTGATGAGCACGGTGAAGCGATATTCCAAGTGGTTATTGAATTATTTTTATTAAAAATTGGAAACATCTTTACAATATTGAAGAGAACTTCGACAAATTATTTGACAATTGGTTTTATCGAGTTAAATTTAAACTGAAAAAGAATTTATAGTTGAAGTTGAGGGAACTTGTGTTCAATTCGTTCGAAATAAGTTCAAAAAATTTTTAATTGCATTTTTCCCGTTTGAAATTTAATTCATTCAAATTTCTAAGGCTTTTAATTTTATATAACATATAAATTGTTAGGGTTAAATTGTAAAATAAACAATAAAGAACTAATGTCAATAAAAAGGACTGAAATGAATAAAAGAAGAAAAAAACATTCCCATACCGGGAATCGAACCCGGGCCTTCTGGGTGAAAGCCAGATATCCTAACCACTAGACCATATGGGATAAATTTCCACAAGCGCTCAAGCAAAGATTATTGAATACAAAAATGTGCCACTCTCATAGAAGTGAGTCGCATTTTAAATTGCATTTTCATAAATCGCAAAGCGCAACATTGCGAGTAGGAAGCAATTTTTTGCTCTCTTATTTAATGGCTTGTGTGAAAGATATAAAACCAGAAAGAGTGTTAACTTCGGCCTGGCCGAAGTTCATATACCCTACACATGTTTACTTAAAAATTAGGCGTGGCAATGGCCTAATTTTTTTCCTTTTCAATCTCAAATAGCCTGTGATGACAAAGAATATTCGTGCCAAATTTCATGAAAATATCTCTTCGTTCTCCTGTAATCGAGTTTTTTTTAATTAGTGGGCGGCCCGTTTTTGGTGATCTGTTTTGGTCAGAGACAGTGGACTTCTGGACAAAATTTCAACCGCAAATTCGTTCTACAAGCTGAGAAATTGAGCTATAAGCATGGATGAATTTATATTCACTATAAAAAGTAGGCGTAGTAATGGTCCGATTTTGACCTTTTTCAATACCAATGAGTTTCTAATGATAGACGATATTTGTCCCAAGTTTGATGCAGATATCCAAAGTTCTCTTGTTATCGTGATTTCCACAGACAGACGGACGGACAGGGCTAAATGGACTCAGGATGTGATATTGATCAAGAATATACAGTGTTCCACTAAAGTCTTCGTACAGCACTTCGTCACAACTTCATTGATAAAAAAAGGTAATGCGTGGCAAGAATTTAAATAAAAATTTAATGCAGCTTTGTTTATTAAACCATTTCCTTCAATTTAACAAAAAAATAAACCAATTTCATCAATTAATCCAAAAGTTATTAACTAAAATCGCGAAAAAGTCACTGAATCAGTTCCAATAAAGTCTTCGTACACTCACAAACAAAGTAACTAGAAATCCTTATAAACTGTGAACTTTTTTTTTAATATTTTGTAGGCTAGCCTATATTCTTAATAAGGGCTTTAAGAAGGTCCAGCATCGATTCCACAACTTTCTGTACAAAGCGAGGTTCGATTTTCACCCATTCGTCCTGAAGAACACCATTTAGTGGAGACTTTGAGCTAATATGATGCGCTCTGATCCTTTTCTCAAGCATATTCCACATATACTCAAATGTGGTTTTTAATTCTTGCCACGCATTACCTTTTTTTATCAATGAAGTTGTGACGAAGTGCTGTACAAAGACTTTAGTGGAACACTGTATATACTTTTGTATACCTGCCATGCCTCCTTTAATGCGTTACAAAATGAAGCACAAAGTGAATATACCATCGTCACTTCGTGTGTAGGGTATAAAAATAGAAATCATCGAGCTATAAAAATTACTACATAAATATTTATTTATATATCAAATTTAAACATTTACGATTACGATTTACGATACAAATCAGACGATTTATATAAAACGGATGAAATATGTAATTAAAAATATTTTTGATCATTACTTTGTTCTTTAATAACCATGCCCACTTGGAATATCTCTGCCCCTTTTAAATTGGAAAAAGATTTCAAAGTGTTTGTTTGTTGCAAAAAAAAAATTACATCAAGGATATATGAACATTTAAAAATATTTGGTTGAGGTTCTGTACAACACTGTTTTTATGCTTGTGAAACACTCAAGACACCAAGCCGACAACAGTGTTACCAGATTGCTTAAAGAAAGCCAAATATTTTTAATTTATATGCATAATAATAATCGTACATATTTTTTGATTTATTAGTATTATTATATATATATACATACGTGTATATGTATATATATATTTATATATGAAAATTCAAACGAAAAGAACTAAAATTAACTTTAACAATAATAACAACAATTCCATATAAACATGGATTTTTCTTCTCTTTCTTTTCTCCCAAAATGATTTACGATTGTGTTTTATGTTCTGTTCACCTTATTTCTTTTCAACTTGCTTATTAATTTATATTTTAAAAACACACACACATACAAAACACGCACACAAACACTCATATATACACACACACACTCATACATCCATATATCCACACGAAAAACTCTCTTCTCTTTTGTTTATAAATATCTTTCTTTATACTTTGATAAACAATGATGATACGATGATTGCTTCTGGGTTGGCTACATACTATAAACTACTCTTCTTCACTCATCCGCCGTGGTACCTCTGATTTTCTAAACTGGTTTTCTACCAATTAAAAAAAATTAATGTAAAAACCAATGAAACAAAATCAAAACTGAATGAAAAAACATTATCTTGGATGTAAATATGTTCAACAACTGCCTCGTTTGATTCCTTAAATTATTTAAATAAATACAAAAAAAAAACAAATTTAAAACCGTGCAGAAAAGCGCGCGGTCAGCTTCGTACGAAGATCGAGTCCGGCGAAGGTACCATTCCGGTTAAGAGCAGTGACGGCATCCAGACGTGGGACGGAGTATTGCAGGTGAGAATAACATTTAGAATTTGCAACCACTCAAACCTTTCAAAATGTTAATTATAACACTCAACTTACTCAATCATTCCTTCCCATTTTCAAACCAGGGACAACGTTTGCTCACCATGTCCTGTTCGGATAAAATCGCTCGTTGGAATATTGTCGGCATACAGGGCTCGCTGCTGGCCTCCATCATCGAACCGATCTACTTGCATTCCATTGTCCTCGGCAGCCTGTTGCATCCGGAGCACATGTATCGAGCTGTTTGCGGACGCATCGAAAAATCCATTCAGGGTCTTCCGCCGCCGTATCATTTGAATAAGCCACGTCTGGCACTGGTGACCTCAGCGGAGCCACGCAACCAAGCCAAAGCACCGAACTTCGGCATCAATTGGACCATCGGCGACACCGAGGTGGAGGTTGTGAATTCATTGACTGGCAAAACGGTCAACAATCAGATCTCTCGCATTACCAAACAGATGTACTTCATGAAGTACGGTTACCTGGTGAAGAATCTGCCGGGCATTCCGAATAGAAAGTTGACCACAGATTATGGCGAAACGAAAGGGCGAGTCAAGGATTATCAGGTGGGTGTTGCTTATTGTGGAGTTATTTTCAAGACAATTGATGCTCATTTCATTTAATTTCATTGTGTAGATTGCAAAGCGTGAGCTATTCGCTGCTTTTCGCCGTGAGGATCTCGGTAACTGGTTGAAGAAACCAATCGAACAGGATGAATTCGCGCTTCCAGAATGACTACTTCAAAGGCATCAGTTTTACGAAGAAATCAACTACATTAACAACAACAATAATAATAATAACAATAACAATAATAATAATAACAACAATAATAATAATAACCATAGTAATACTAAAAATATTAAACATAATAATAATTATTATTATATAAATAATAATAATAGTAACAACAACAACAATTACATAATCGACAATTTAGATCTTGTAATTGTAATAATTTTAAGTAGTAATTTAGTGAGTAAAATGAGTGAAATTGCAAAATTAGTTTTCCAACAGCTTCAAAAATTAATATCAAAAATTGACGATGATGGTTTAAACAATCCAAGATACAAAACAACAAGACATCAACAACAATACATCTACAATTTCAGCATAAAGTATTTAATTAAAATGCTAGTTATTAATCAACAGCAACAACAACAATATATTATAATATCTTTAACAGCTTTATTAGTTGATGAGCACCAGCTCGATTTGCATCTAGATTTCATAGAAACAATTTTGCAAAATTATCAAAACAAGTTTTTCATTTTTCAAATCCTTTGCAAAAATAAAAAAGTCAGCAATAATCACGACAACAAAATCATCAAAAACAACAAATGTAAGAACTTTTCACAAAGTGGCGTTTGCAAACAAAAGCAAATCCATCAGCATTCGCAACAGCAACAACAGCGAAAGCAAAAGCAGCAACAAAAACAAACTGTTCATAACCCAATAAACAACGAAATCAGCGATAAAGAATTTTTTTTTAATTATGATACAAAATGTAATTTATTGAAAATTTTCTTTACGTTTGAAATACTTCGCTGCTTCACGTTGTTGTTGTTGTTTGGTATATGTTTATCCAAGGCAACAATTGTATCAGCGGTAAATATTTCAGCTGACTTGGAAATAAAACTGTTTTTAATTTTAAACATAAAACAATTAAAATCAATTCAAAGATCAAAAGTTAAAAAGATTAAAAGAACGGACATTTATTCAGACGTGTTGTCATCGTCGTCATCGTCATCGATTCAGTCTAACTTTGGTTCAGCTTTGGCTCTGCCGCCAGCACTCGATCTTGTTGAACGAACACGAGAGACAGCCCAACGTCAGCATCAACGACAACAGCGACATCGACAGCAACGTCAACGTTTATGCATTAACTTTATTAGCGATATAATATTGAAAAAGTTTGCTGTTGATAATGATTATGGTGAAAATGTTGACGACTCATTTTTTTCATTTAATCACACAAAATCATCAATTTATAATAATTCATTCAATTATTTTTGTCAATATCAATGCTCTAGAACATTTCTAGAATAGAATGCAGCTAATTTGCTGGAACTAAGTAAAGGAAGTATTATGGCGTTTTAGTCTACTATAATGAATTATATCTACTTAATACACATACGATTATAACATAATATATACATATATATGTATATATATAGATATATATATATATATTATATATTTCAACTTCAAAATTAGATTTCAAATTTCTTAACAGCAACAGCGATAGAAATATTAAACAAGAACGACAAGAACAGCAACAAGAATGCTGTAATAAACAAACGAATATTCAAAATGTATTCATATTTATAACTAGTAAACATACATAAAATAATATTTATATTAATTTATATTATATTATAGAGTAGAATTAGAATTTTAAATTTTAAAAAAAGATGATTTTTAAATCAAATTTCATTAATTAATACAACTGTAAATGCAAATTATAGCCAAACACAAATATAAATACAGACAATTACACTCACGTGCTCGCACAAATACACACACATACACACACACACACACAAATATATAGTCACTGTGTATCTTGTAATTTTACAGTTAAGAGCATATCTTGAGCAAAACAAAACAAAGTCCGATTTTCACTTTTTTCACTCATATTCACATTTGTGATTCATATTTGAATTTGTTAATCACATTCCCTTTTATGAATAATATTCATTTGTATGAAATACATCCACTTTTATGAATCATATCTTTATGATTCACATTCGCTTATGAATCACATTCACTTTTATAAATCATATTCACTTTTATGAATCATATACAGATTTGTGAATCATACTGAAAACTTTTCATTAGACCCTTGATCATCTTGACCTTGACCATTCTCGCCTCCTGACTTCTTCTTGACATATGCAAATGTCTCAAATGCTTGACATACATAATTGAAATTAAAACAGTTTTTTAATAATTGGACATTTTTTAAAATTCGCAATAAATTAGAAATCAAAATCAGAGACAAAAGCATCTCTTCCAGAAGATTATAAGCGAAAATTGATATAGATTTAATAAATATAATAAATTAAAATAATTCATACTAATTTATTGAATTTCTTCGATTTCCTTGCACATTTAAATCGAATTGGAATCGCGTCTAATCAAATAACCTTGGAATTTAATTTTCTTCTTTCAATGACAATTTTGTCTTCAATGAAATACTTTCTTTAATGAGATTGTTTTTTTAACAGGGTTAATTGGCTCCGTATTGTTTGAGGCTCTAAATAAGTATTCAAGTATTTTTCTTTCGCAGTTATGTTATGTTATGCATTAAATTGCAAATTTTAGTTCACATTTACCCATTTTTCCAAACACATTACCCAAATTTTACACATTTACCCATTACACTTTACATTTAAACGCTCTCCATATTAAATCCTTTTATAATTACTCTCTAAACTTATATAACAACAATGAGACGTAAAGAAAATTTAATGAAAAAGTAGAAATAAAAATAATAAAATTAAAATTATTGAAAATGATTAAAAAGTAAAATAATTAAATTAGATACACAAAAATTTGATCTTATAAAAAACACTGTGATACTAAATTTTACTAGTACTTCCAGCATAGCTGCATTTTATCCATTCTAAAATGTTCTAAAAGCTTTTAAAACCGAACAAACGTTGAGTTTTGCATCTAACAAAAAATGATCAAATGAAATAATATGTAAACGAATGTTTTTGTTTTCCAAATTTAAGTTTCAATAATTCGAATTTGAATGTTTTTGCATTGTTAAGAATTTCGGTTTCGTTTCACAAGCAATATTTATTATTAGTTATTACTTATTATAATACTTATTCTACAAACATAAATATGTAAAAAATGCGTTAAGAAACTAGAACAACAACAAAGAGTTGTTGTCACAGAGTCAAATGTTACGAAAGGAAATATTATATTAAAAAATAATAAGATTTGAAGGGAAAAGCAAAAAGTAAAAGTTAATAAAATGTATGAATGAATGCGGAAATAACAAAAATTCTTCTTAACTATGAAATACATTAAAAAACATTTGAACTGAATTCCAAACAGTTTTGGAAAAGATACTTAAAGCAGTTATAATAAAATACATATTTAAAAATTCTATTTGAAGAAAAGAAATCAACCAGCTTTTTCAACATTCAAAATACAAACATATATTCAGTAAAAGATTGAAAATGAGAATATTAAAATAGATTTCAAATTAAATAAGGTAAACAAACAAACAAAAAATATCACATGAAGACTTCCTTTCACGAGAATAATAACATTTAAAAGAAAAATACATGCAAATTCAAATGTCTTACAATCCAAATGAAATCATTTTTTCACTCACCCACTAGTAACATCAAACAGATGTTTTGAAGCTGATCAGATTCCATTTGAATAAAATGGATATAAAAACTCGAAACTCTTTTTTTCAAAAAAAAAAAAAAACGAAAGCCTATAAAATTTAATCAAAGGAAACATTTCTCTTTTTCTTTTTTTCACATTTTATTTAAACACCTCTTTTTTTAGAAATTATTTCTGAGTTGTATTTTATTATTACAGATATTGAATTCTTTGTTTTTACTAAATTTTTCTTTCTAAATTTCACAAATGTATCAGCATCAAAATAGCAAATGAAATACAACAACAAATAAGAAAAGAAATAACTCAAAAACTACATCAAACAAGTAGTAATTCTTTAGAGAAGGAAGCTTAAATATTTTAGCAACGTTTTGAGTTTGAATTTATATACATTCATACACGTACATACATATATATATTTAAAGAATTTCTCCAAAGTTAGATTAGTTGAATTCCAATTAAGAAATCTACATATATGAAAGATACATAAAAACCGAATGAATTAAATATATTATTTTAGTGTATTCTTAGAATGTGAAATAAAAATATGCTTAACAAAATGAATTTAACAATTGAAAAATAAAGGCAAGCAGAAAATTTATACGTACGAAAAGGATATAAATATGAATTTATTTGAAAATAGTTGAATAGTTTCTCCCAAAAAGCAACAGAAAAGCTCCCCAAAACAAGAAATTATACTCAAAGAAACTACTCTCAAAACAGCTCTTCCTCACTCTCTCTCTCTCTCTTCCTCACTCTCTCTCTCTCTCTCTTCCTCACTCTCTCTCTCTCTCTTCCTCACTCTCTCTCTCTCTCTCTTCCTCACTCTCTCTCTCTCTCTCTTCCTCACTCTCTCTCTCTCTCTTCCTCACTCTCTCTCTCTCTCTCTCTCTCTCTTCCTCACTCTCACTCTCTCTCTCTCTCTCTTCCTCACTCACTCTCTCTCTCTTCCTCACTCTCTCTCTCTCTCTCTCTTCCTCACTCTCTCTCTCTCTCTTCCTCACTCTCTCTCTCCCTTCCTCACTCTCTCTCTCTCTCTCTTCCTCACTCTCTCCTTCCCCATATCTATCTATATTTCTCCAAAAAAAGCAAATGGAAGATTATAACACTCTCTCATAACTTTAAAGCTCTAAATATACGTAGTTATTTTCCATAGCATTGAAAATTTAAACTTTTTCTTACTGAAATAAATCAAACTCTAGAAAATAGTTTTTTAAAAGTATTTCACTAAAATATTAGCGTAATTCTTATACTAATAAAAACAAAAACTTCAATTACAAACAGATTAAAATGGTTCTAAACTTTTATGAGTAGCTTCTTTATTAGCCATGTTTTTTTCATTTTGTGTTTCTTCAAATCTTGTATCTGCGAAGCAATCTTGCTTTAAAGCTTACAATTTAAATATGTATATAAACATGTTAATATATTTTAAATATATATATGCATATATACATACATACTTTTGTATATGTATATATATTTAAAATTATGATTAATATACATATATATTAAATAATTGTATTTATTGAGTAATTGAAAATAAAATATAAACAATGAATGAATTACAAAGAACGATTCAGACATAAGGACGAGGCAGTAAAAATTTATATAATAACATCTAATAATAGATAATGATGCAATTTATTAAAGATTTTGAATTAAAATAAAACCCAATAAAGAGAAAAAGGTACATAATAAATGATTATGGTACATAATAAATGATTATGGTGTTTTCTGTGTGTTTTTTTGTTTCTCTGTAACAATCTCTGCATATCTTATTTTTATTTCCATAAATATTGTTTAGTCGTTCCTGGCTCGCACTTTTGATACCCGTTTACCGAATTTCAGCTCATCGATTCAGTTTATTCTCCTTGTAACTCGAGTCGTCGTTGAGGTGCACGTGTCTAGCTTCAGAAAAGTACTGCTTTCCCTGTTTTGGTTGGAAGATCCATCATTGATCTCAGTTGCAACGCTTTCATTATTATTAGCAAATCCGTTATCGTTACCATTACCGTCATCATTACCAGATCCCCTGCTACGTTCGTTACTGGTATCAATGTTCTTGGTCAGCTTCTATTGATTTTCTTCGTCGATCAAGACGTAGCTTCGTTTTCTGGGACAGAGGACGACTACACTGTGGTTGCCATGTTGAGAAAATCGAAAATTCCAGCCCAATTTTGATCATTTCAACTTAAATATTTGACAGGCATTACATCATATAAGCGAAAGAAAAACCAGATCTGCTTTTTATTGTATTTATTTGTACATTTTACATATGTATATTTTTTAATCAATAACATATGTAATTATGTAATGTGAAAAAATTTTTCCATCATCTGGATTATTTGGAAAAGTATCTGATCTGTGAAATTATTTCTAATGCAATTCTTAAATATCCTGTAGATCAATAAGTCTTAATTAAGCTCAAAAATAACGATCAAATAACGGTCAACGGTTTGATGAAGTAACATTTTATTTTTATTATTTAACAGATTAATTACAAATTAATAATTTCGTTTCTCGAAATTAAGCTAATTAACTTTAATAAAAATTTAATATAAATTAAATAGTAGTCATGTCTGATTTACTTTATTAGCTTTATGCTAAACACTGAAATTTTATTAATTTTCTTAATTGCGCTATTATTAATTTGCATCCATAGATAAGACGCTGAGCAAATTCGTTAGTCTTTTAGACCGCTTTTCTTTCGTCAGATGTAGGAAATGTGTGAAGGTAGCAGCAGCAGCCGGTCTGCTTCTCACTTAGCGGAGAATTTTCAAAAAAAAAAACCTGCTTTCAGCTGTTGCGTTAACGCCCCATAAAGCCGCTGAAGATTCACTTTCGTTCATCTCTTGAGATGGGTTCCCGAATTAATGACCGTTTGTGTGCTCAAATTTATGACTTTTTCTTTTGTGTTATTTTGGTTCGAGTATAAAATGCGTGGATAGGTCAAGATGATGTGTTAATAAGCTTTAAGCGTTCGAGCCGTAAGCACGGCTATATTCAGGATGCAGGTAAGCGTGCGATTTTATTAACCATTTAGTCATTAAAAAACTGAGAATTATGAGTAATTTTTCATTTATTTTATAGTCAGTTTTCGTGTTTTCCGGATTGATCATATGTGGATTATTACTGCATACAGCAGCTTCCGTAACAGCAGCTCACAATCAACCGTGTTCTAGTAATTCAGGACATCAAACGTTTGAGATACACCCAGCACTCAATCAGTATAATCAACAGCAGCAACAACAACAAGTAATACAGACCAATTCGTTTGGTCAGCGTTACTCAGAAGCGGTGCCACAAAAAAACTCAGCGGGTAGTTTTATAGGACCCTCCTACTTGCCGCCCATCGATCATTCCGGTCAATACAGTGGTCCAGAGTATTTACCGCCGCATGTATCTACAACGGGAGGGCACTTGCAACAGCAACAACAACCACATCATTCATCTGTAAATTCGTATCAATTTCAAGGGCCTGAGTATTTGCCTCCATTGAAAGGAAATGAGCAACAACATCAACAGCAGCAACAGCAACACCATCAACAGCAGCAACAACAACAACATCAACAGCAACACCATCAACATCATCAACAGCAAAGTTTCATTCATGAAGGTCAGCAACGGGGTATCATTCAACAGCAAGAATATCAAGAGCAGGGACACCAACAGGGACACCAGCCAAGTCCCGAACAAGTGGGAGTTCTTCAAGGACAGTCGCAGCAATATGAGGTCCATCAAGATCAGCATCAACAATTTCAACAACAACAACAACAATATCAGCAGCAGCAACAACAACAAATTCAACAACAATTACCGGAAACGAAAAGCTTCAAGGGTCCAGATTATTTACCACCACTGATTGGGTCAACTGAAGATCGACAGCAACATTTAACACAACAACAACAGCAACAACAACAACATGATCAAAACATTTCAACAGCGTTTGGATTTATATCACTTCCGACTGGTTATGAATTCGACAAACCTGACGAAGCAAAAGCCAAGGAGGCTTTCTTGCAACTTCATAGTCTGCAGCTGGAGCAACAAAAGCAGCAGCAGCTTAAACAACAAAAGCAACAGCAGCAGCAGCAGCCAAACTCAGAACAACAGCTACAACAAGAAAAGGCTAGATACTTAAGTCACCAAGTGGAATATCAGCAACAACAGCGGCCACAACCGAAATTGGTCACCCAAGATTCCGACAATAATAACCACAACAGTAACATCTATAAAGCCAACAACAATAAAAATGTTAAGGATACAATTTATAGTGGCTATCAGACATCTTTTCAAGGGCAATCCAATGGCCAATCTACGTTCGTTGGACAACAACAACATCACCAACAACATCTACAACAACCCGCGCAACAGCACTCTACTCTACAAAGAGCTCCTGAGTATCTGCCACCGGTGGCAACATCAGCATCATCATCATCATCCCAACAACAGCACCAACAGAATCTGGGAAGCCTAACAAGCGATACGACGTCCAGCCCACCTCAAGCACATTACAGCGAAGTATTCGTTTCTGCAGCTCCAATTCAAACTGCGTACAGTCGTCCATCCGCCTCGAATTCCGCACCTCTGCAAGTGGCGCAACCCCTGGCACCAGTAACAAGACCCCAACACCACGCCTACCCTACGACGTCTTACAGAGCGAGTTCAGTGCCACAAACCGACACAAAGTACACCCTCAAGTCCAGTGCTATACAGACGCATGGTGGAGATGTTCGTCAGTCTTTCAACGCGAAAGGCATTCAATATCAAACACAACAACAACAAGTTGCTGTAGCACCACCCCATGGCGACACTGGTAAAATACGCACCGTGCAGATTCTCGAATCCAAAGCCTCGAAGAAGACTCTCAAAGTTTTGGAGACCGCAGATGCTGCTGGCGTTACGACTCTAAAGATACTTGGACCCAGTAATGAGGATCCGATGGGTGATCATCAAGTCGTTCGGGTTGTCAGTTCGAGCGGCGGCGGCGGCGGCAACAATTACCGACACGATCATCAAGTACAAACAGTCAAGATTTTTAATGATCATAAAGTGGTGACCTTTGATGCGTTACGAAAGCCATCTGTTGCTGTCGGAGGTGGTGCTGTTAACAATGAATACTTGCCACCACCAAATAGCGGCACAAGTAATCGTTATCATTAAACAAAGTTAGTTAATCTGGCCAAAAGCAGCAGAAGCATCAGCAGCTATCCTGTCCTTCCTATCTATCCTGTCTACCTGTCTGTCTGTATTATTCAATGCTGAGCTTATTAGATTAATATTCAAATTCGTTACCATCGACTTTGAACACTAAAAGTTTTATATAATATTAAGTAATCGTCGTTGGTTGCTTACAACATTCCGCGGCTCTCCTCTTTCAAAACAATTCCTCGTCTTTTTAATTTATTATTTAAGCTGTTTAGCTTTAGTTATTGTTTACTTATTTAGTGTTGTATTTAGTTGTGCCAATTTCCAAACTCATTCATATACATGTCGCTTTTCTGTAGTTTATATAATATTTTAAACTTAAGCATTCCGAAGTCATAATATTTCAAGCCATTCCTCATAAAAAAAATGAAAAAAATATTTAAATACGATTTTGAAACGCAACATAAATTTTAAAATATAATGGAAAAACCTCAAAACATTAAATATGAATGAATGCATTAAACTAAGTTGTAAATTTTAATCTATACATAAATAGAAATAAAAATATTTCTTAAAAATACTCTGTTTCATCTTTTATTACATCATCATTTTGTCTCATCATCTCTTCTCTTGTAAAAACGTGGATTTCGTTTGCAATGATTATAATCAATGCTCTTTATTATTTCATGGTAACGAGCTGACCTTTTTTCACTTTGAATTTAGCATTTTAAATATGTTTGTAAAGATTTGAATACTTGGATTTTCTTTTCTTTTCATTCCACTAATAATTAAGTTCAATTTATGGAATCCTTACTTTCTTTCTTTCTTAGACTTTTTAAAAAGTTCAAGAAGTTTAATAAATGTAGTTTTTCCCACGTTTACGATGACCGAGCAGAAAGTGCATATATCAAGTTTATTCTATAAACTATCCAATAGCATTTCCTTTCACGGGGTTTCTATTGCAATAATAATCGACTTATATACATGGATGAATTAGTTTTCTTTCCATTTGACTTTGTCACTTGATCTTCATTTCGGTTTTGATTGGGTGACTTAGTAGTGATTTAATAATGAAGTCCTCTCTTTAATTTAAAATCTATACAACTTTTCTTATTAGAAGTGCAAAATAATAATAATATTTCATATTTAATATATTTTCAAATTAATATTTACTTTTCGATTTAATTTAAACCATAATCAACTACGTCTGTGAAGCTTATTAACATTATTGACATTAAAACATTTCAAACACATATCAACAATAACAATAACGTTGTTTTTAACTTTAAAATAACACGCATTTAATTTGCTGTTGCGATTCAAATATTTACAGTGACTTCAAATATTTACCTGCGAACAAATCAGTCAGTGATTACAGTCACGTAAGATGAATTGAACAAATCTATCATGAAATCTCAGATTTGTAATTATATAAGAAAACATTACTTTATATTACATGAGATAGATTATATGGCTACATTTTATAAAACAGAATGCAATTGGTGAAAAGTTTAATCGATCAAACCATATCCAATATATGAATATTTAATATTTTATTCTAATTCTATCTTCCATCAAAGAGTAGTTCATTTATGAGTTCTAAATGACACCATTAAAGAGATCATCAAGAGCAATTGTTGACATCTAGATATTTGCTATTTGCTAGATATTTGTACATACGAGTATATACACATATAAAGCGTACATAAAAGCCTACTATCACATTCTCGGCATATTAAATTCAGTTAAATTTTATTAATATCATACACACGAGCAACCTTGGGGCAACCCTCTCTAAAAACTATACGTTACCAAATTCATTACTTCAAATCGCATAAAAGTGTATTTAAATGCATTGAGATATCGGAGAAGTGAGGCTTTTTGAAGATAAAAAAGTACAAATAAAAATGCATACAATATTTATTTATTCAAAATTTATGAATTCATGAATAACTGTATAAACGTTAAATAACAGTACTAGCAAATAAGGCTATCGACTGGGTATATAATTCACATAATTTCCAAACTATAGTTTTCAATCTTGATTATGTTTTCCACACTTTATTTTTGGTGGAGAAAATGTTGAAGATCTTGGAAACAATTTAGATTTTGAATTTTTAACTTTAATATTGTTCTTTTTGTTCTTATATTTATTTAAATGAACTGTGACTATTTTTTTAGCTCCGGGTGTCGTGATAAGTTGAACATTTCTAATAATTCATTGATTGTACTTGCTAGATTTTTTATTGAAATACATGTTAGTATCTTCTGGATCGTGTGCAAGGGTGCAAGTTGTTTACAGTTTGATTACACCTCACAGTTAATCAGTTCAACTAAGTACCTAAAGTGTACTTGAAGTTTTGAAACTTAACTTTAAAAATGTTGCTGGCGACACTGATACTGTTGCTACTTCTGATCGGTTTGATTTACTTGTATTTAACATGGAATTTCGGTTATTGGAGAAAACGCGGTATTAAAGAGCCCAAAGCATTGCCTTTTGTGGGTTCCTATCCGAGTGCATTCAACCAAAAACGTCATGTAATCTACGATCTCGATGATCTCTATCGGTTTGTGTTGATTTGATTGCTTCTTTGCTTTTTCAGTTTCTCAAACATGCAATTTTAAGTTTCATATAATTGCTCTTAACACGATATAAAATTAATATTAACGTTAACATTACAATTTTATTTACGATTCTCTCATCTTTAATTAATATCCATGTACTAACTTTTACGTTAATTCAAGTTACTTTGTCTTTTAAGTTCGCTTCCTTAGTAGTTTTTAATTTATTGCCAAGTTAAATCAGTTTAAGTTTTCCATATTTTTGGTTGGTTTATTGAAATGTTCCCCCTTTTCATAGAAAATACAAAAAAGATGAAAATTTTGTCGGGATATTCAACTGTCGTAACCCACAAATTTTGATTATATCTCCGGAACTGGCGCATAGAGTGTTCGTAACCGATTTTAAACATTTTCATGATAATGAAGCATCCACGCTGGTGAGTATCGCTCTCGTTTGATGACTTGTTCCATAATATTCAAGATCTAGTTTGTCTTTTTGTGTGATCTTTATTTTGTGTATAGTGATCGCTACAGATTTGATCAGAATGTTAACTTTTCTTTCAAGTAGACTTTTTTATGCTTTAGGTAAACGATAAATCTGACTTGATTTTATCTCACAATCCATTTACATTGACCGGAAATGTTTGGAAGGAAACAAGGGGAGAAATAACACCTGGTTTATCCAACAGCAAGGTAAGCTTAATTTCAAAGTATGATTCTTTTGTCTCGAGCTTATTCAGAGACTCGTGCTGATATATATTTAAAGATTTTCTATGCTTTAATGTTTGTTTTAGATCAAAGCTGTTTATCCGATCACCAGAAAAGTGTGCAAAAAACTGTCTGAATTTGTGAGGGAGGAAATTCGAGTACCTCCCAAGGATGGAATCGATACGAAGGATGTAGGTGAAAAAGTCACTTCCTGTTGTCGTTAATCTTCTATTTTCTATTTTCTAACTGTGATTGCAATCTTCTCTTGATCTCTCTTTTCTTACGACCAAAGTTATGCCTTCGTTTTACCTCAGAGATTGTTAGCGATTGTGTTTTGGGAATGCAAGCCGATTGCTTTTCGAAAGAACCGTCACCCATTATGGGCATGGTTAAGAAGATCTTCGATCAGTCTTTCATTTTGATTATATATCAGATACTCGTCGGCATCGCGCCTTGGGTACAACACATTTACAAACTGAGAATCGTACCGAAAAAGATTGAGGATTTCTTGGTGGAACTCGTGGGAGTGGCAATGAATCAGCGTCGCAGCGGTGATCAGCAGCTGCGAGAGCGCAACGATTTCCTCAACTACGTAATGAAATTGCAGGAGAGGAAACAGTTGGGAGCTATACATGTGGCAGCACATATAATGACCTTTCTATTGGATGGTTTCGAGACGACTGCGTCGGTGATAACGCACTGTTTGTTGTTGGTAGGTTTTTATAGTCAATCGATTACTCTTCCATGATCATGAACTCCTTCTGAACATGAACATCATTAGCTTGCTCGAGATCAAGACAGATTGCAGAAACTTTATGAGGAAATCGTAAAACATTCCGATTCCGATGGCGAAATAAATTTTGAAAACTTACACGAACTGACGTATCTGGATGCCTGCATTCATGGTAAGTTATGGTTAGCAAATGATCTCCAAATCGTGACCATATATTAACGGTAAATTTCAATTTACCTCACCCCTCTCCCTGCAGAAAGCATTCGCATCTTTCCACCTGGTCTTTTCTCGAATAAAATCTGTACGGAACCCATCGAGTTGATGAACAAAAATGGTCACTCTCTGGCAGTGCGCAAGGGACAAGTAGTAGTCGTCCCAATGATGTCATTCATGTTGGATGAGGACCATTATCCAAATCCTCAAGAGTTCCGACCGGAACGTTTTCTCGAAGAGTCTGAGGGTCTGAAGAAGTATCGTGAAAAAGGCTTATATTACGGTTTCGGCGATGGACCGCGCACTTGTCTGGGTTAGTAGTGGATCAAAAGCTTAACGTCAAAAAGGATAAAGTAAATCTTATTATTCTTTTATTTGTGTTTCTATGGAAATCGCTGTTACTCGCTGTTAGGCATGCGTTTCGGACTAACACAAGCAAAGGCGGCAATTGTTGAGATCGTCAACACGTTCAAAGTGACCGTTAATCCTAAAACACGCAAGGATAACAAATTTGATGCTACCTACTTATTGGCTCGTCTCGATGGCGGTGTCTGGTTGGACTTTGAAGAGAGGAAATGAATTCTTTAAAACAATACTGCATTAAACAGTGTGAATTGAGATACTTCTTATTAAACACCTTTAGTTGTATAATTGGTTTGTTTTTGTAATAGATTCGATTTTTGTTTGTCTTCTTTTAGCAGCTTATACAGTATGTGCTTTTATAGTGTACAATAAAATATGAGTTCTTATAATAATAAGGAAATAGCAGCTCCTTGAAAATGTAGAGTTACATTAATCACTGAGCTGATTAAAAAAAATAACAACTGTTGTAATTATTTTACAAGGAAACATTAATTTAAATGTCACATTTTCTTCAACTACTCATGTTGTTCAAAATAACATAATATTTTTGAAAAAACTTTGTATAAAGGGCGGATTTCTTTTAAACTTGTTGCTTCACTAAAATTCACGATGTTAATTTCAACAACTTATTAATTTTTGATTATTTTTTTTATCTTGATGTTGGTGAGGTTGCACAGCGTTATTACAGCGTCTATTAATAGAAACCAGTTAATAAATTAAACACGCTGAGGGGTGTAGTCACTGTGGCTGTGGATACAAATCTGCTGCGTTCCATTAATTTATTTACATACATTATTTTACATTTCAAAAAAACTTGGAAGAATTCCCGGTTTTCTGTGGGTTTTGTGTTGTTGTGTGTATTATTATGAATTTTGAGTTTTGTCTAAAGAAATGTTTTGTAGATTACTCAATATTTGTTATTTATGAATGAATGAGAGAGTTGGAGCGAGTGAAAAATTCAAGTTTAAACATGACATAACTGTTGTTTGTAATCCGATTAGTTGAATATTTAGATTATGACTAAAGATACGATACGATTCACCAAAAAAAAAAAGTTTTGACATAGTAACTGCATTTAAGATAACTATTATAGGATGACCCACAGTGGAGCAAAATACATTCAAAGGAGAAAAGTAAGAGTGTATAATAATATACTATTTTTGATTCAAAAAAATATTTATTACTTATGGAGAAAGAGGGTATATAACCATCCTGTGGATTTTATTGGCCCTTAAGTTTGTTAATAAATAATCTCCATTTTTCGTTCGATCCAAACTCTTAATTTTTTAAGAGTGTCAATTACACAAAAAAAACAGTTGAAATTTAACATTAAAATTGTTACATTGCATTTAAAATTTAAATTTAATTCAATAGATTAGCTCCACTGTGCACTGTTACAATAACTAGATGTCATAATTTATTGCAAACCAAACATAATCGTTTGTTAAATCAACATCGATTTCTTAAAATGACAATCAAAACAGTCGAAATTTTAAACGTTGCAAAACAAACGAAATCGTTACAGAGCAATCGAAAGATGCTGCTGACCGACTTCGAAGAAGATGTGACACAAATAAATACTTTGGTCGATGTTGAGAAAACTTCAAAGACTCTTGTTGTTGTTTTTTTTTTAAATGGGTGTTGTTGCCTCTGTGGGGAAGTATAGTAAATATATCGAACAATATCATTTTTAAAAACTTCGTAAATATTCATAGAAGCACTCATCGAGGAATGCTTTGAATCAAAATTAGTTGAAAGGACGGTTGAATGGTGAAGCTGATGATGAAAGAAACTCTTCCACAATAAAAATGCGATATAACAACTACGATAGTATATCTGGCTATAAGTTGGATTGGAATTCGCTTAAAAATTAGCAGAGTAGTCGAATGGGTATATAAAATAATATCGCAGAAGTTGGAAGATTGCATTTGAGCCGAAGACTTCAGTGGATCCAGGCAGTTCCAGGATAAACCGTTAATAACTCATCGACATAATGAAAATAAACAAGGTGATGTTGTGTACACATTTCAAGCAGATTGTGGATTAGTCATTATCACCTTCTTTGTTACCTTTTATTATAATCATTGTCGTTTTTCAGGTGTTCATCTGCTGTGTAGCATTCGTGATTTCCACATGCGATGCTACATTGTTTTCGGGTGAATCCGCTCCGACGAAAACATTTGACGTTGTTGCACATCCCAATCGCCCTCTTATTGGTTATAATTACGGACGCAGCGGTGCCGGCAGTCACAGTTACACGGTTGTTAACCGTTATGCTAACCAAAAACCTGCTCCACAAGTTATTAAAATCATTTTGGATCAGTCTGAAGATCATAACAACAATGCTGCTACTGCTGTTCATGGTTACAAAGAGCATGGATCATATGCGTCAGCTCCATACGCTCAATACTACAAGATCATAGATCACGGAGCACCCATTTCTCAGACCTACGCGAGGAATACGGCGTACGGTTATGCTTCGAGATCACATGATGCTTCCAAGCAATTTTATGCCCTTCTGCCACAAATCCTGCAAATTATTTTTGAGCAGGATGGAGTGGCTGGTGTTGGGCGATCCTCTACACACTATCGTCAGTTGGTAGATGCTTATGGTCTAAGTGGCAAAGCGATCATCACACGAAATGAAGGCGCTCCAAGTGCTGATCTGCATGGTGGCCATGTTGTGGAAAGGGGTCTATTGGAAGTGAAAAGTGTTGAGAGTGCTGGGGGAGCTCCTCGCCGTCATCCTCATCCGCACTACCAAACTCATCACCATCAGCACCAAATTCATCCATCTTCAGTCAACGTTGGCTGGTAGTTTGTGTGGTTTAATTAATTTAATTAATTAACTGTTGGTTGTAATGCTTTAGTTTGTTTTAGTCTCTTAATCACTTGTTTTTTATTTAAAATGCTATATTTAATTAAAATTTTGTATTTTAGATTTACATCAATTGTTGTTAATGCTTCAAGTATTATTTATAATAAATATACAATCCAAATCCATGGAAAAATTAATGGTGCGTTTTTGGGAATAATTGAAACTATTGAAATTTATATCGTAGATAGAAATCTCTTAATTTTCGTAATAACAATCTCTTAATTTTTATGTAGTAGAAGTTGATAGACTTTTGTCATGAGGTTGAAAGTTAACACATTGTTTTATTTACATTATTTATTTTTTGTCACATTAAATTTTATGACATTATATTTATGTTATTATTCGCTGTTTTTGGTTAAAGTAGATGAAAAGATGATCTTCTCCCCATTGAGACGTCTTTCATGTCGTAATTACAACATACTTTAGTTATATAAATATGATCATCTGATTAAATGAATATAAAGTTATAACAAAAACTAACAAAAGGCATTAAATAGGCCCAAAGTGAATACAATAACGTAAACAGGGTTTCGTATGCTGCATAGCTTCGATAAACAATAATATCATAACGGTAATCTATAGAAATAGTGAAATTTATGTTGATCGGTGGGCAGAATGTAATCGCAGTATATTTTGTGCTTTACAATGGAACGCTCATCCGACTCAACTTATTTTGGGACGCTCTATAGATAGAGTATCTGGGAATCTTTCTTGGGAAGTCGTAGCGTTGTTGACAGTTTGGTATAAAAGCCTGGTACACTTTATTATCGAAATCAGTTTAAACTTGGAAATTTTCATGATACTTCCTAAAGTAGAGTAGAGTAGAGTACACAATGAAGGTGAGGTTACAATTGGACAAACTAGCAGCTGGCTGTAGTATTAATTAAACACTATTTTTTCGTACAGGTTTTCGTCTACTTCTTTGCTTACTTAGCTGTTGCCAATGCTACGTTCTTCGATTTGCTTTCCTTTCTGAAAGGTAAAGATCATGATCTTGGAAACCTGCCAGTGCCTAGGACTCCTTTGCCGCCTCCAATGTTTTCGGGTGGTTTGGGTTATAATCACGGAAATTTTGAAGTCTCCAACGCTGCGTGGCGGTCTCCAATAATGTTACACCAACAAAGCGGTGGATATGGAGCAAATCTAGTACATGATTCTGCACCACGAGTTTATAAAATCAAAATAATTTCTGGACCTGCAACGCACAACCATGCACAAGTTGCTGCTGCTCCTGATACACAGGAACCCTTAAATGACATCCACTTTGCGCATCAGCAAACAGAGCCAATACATACTGAAGCTCCTGCACACATCATAAAAGTTATTCACCAACAAGCAGGTCTAACTGGGTCTTATGCACCCGAGCATTCACATCCGACGCATATTATCAAGGTCATACGCTCCAATGCAGCTTCAGCAATTAACGCTGATTCTCAGCCGATATCCACCAGGGTAATACGCGTTATTTACGAGAACAATGGAGAAACTGCAGCTTATACAACTCCAGATTCTAAACCACAAGCAACAGCGACTCATTTTCCAGCACAGAGGTACGGACCACCACCATATACAGGATCGAGTTGACGAGGAATGGACGCCTCAGTTCACTAGTCATTCTTCATTTTAATCATTTCTACGCACCTATTTTAATTTCGATTTTAAAGTGTCTACAAAAATAGAAGCCTTTTCTCCAATAAAGCTTTCTCATATGAAACACAAACATTAAATCATTTCGCCTTGATTTCATTACCTTATTAAAAAAAAAAAAAAGCTGAAAAGCCTAACAGTATTCCACATTTAAGACGTCCGAATAATTGTAATTAATAATTGTCTGTAACTTCTTCTTTTCATTTTTCATCTTTAATTCAATTTTATTTCTTACAATAATTTAACGTGGATGCCTGTGTGTTTGTGTGATAAAACCTTGTTTTATGAGAAATTATTTCACTTTCGGCATGTGATTTGGAATTCATTTCTATAAATGCAATTCCTATCCGGTAGCTTTAACAATAGCTTCTGCGCACTCAACGGCGATTGCAGCTTCAGCTTTAGCCTATAAAATACAAAATTCAATAGATTCAAAAATGAAATCTTAAAAACTAAAATCCAAGTATGCAATATTCTTAGTCTTAACCTAACCTCATCAGTGCTAGCAGAGCTCAATTGCGATTGGAATTGAGACAACAACTGCCTGGCTTCGGCAGCATCGATGTCGTCAACATTGTGTGCTTCTTCGGCCAGGACTTGTACAGAAGAATCTTCGTTAACGGTGATGGTGCCGCTGGAAACAAAAAATTTTGCGCTCTTGCCATCATTCTCAAAGACTTCTACGATGCCAGGTTTAAGAACAGCTAAAATGATTCAACAAAAATAAGTCTATCCTGAATTTATTATGTATAAATATGCATTCCAAAAAGTTAGGATTTTTAATTTTGCAGAACTCACCCAGTGTTGGAACATGTTTGGCAAGAATACCAAAGCTGCCGCTGAACGATGGTACATCAATTTGCCGCACATCAGCGTTATCGTAGAAGGTCTTGTTGGCAGCGGCAAAGGTGAGTTTCATTTCATCGGCATAACCACGATATTGTTGCACTAAACGAGCACCGCGTGTAGCCAAGAAACGAGTGTTTTTCACGAAAGACATTTTGAGCTTTAAGGAAATAAATTAACGAATAAATTGTCTAAAACCACATATTTAATAAAAATTATGTAACTTTCTAGGTTAGGGTGCCGTCTTGAATTGCGAAACTTTTCAAGTATATTTGATGTACAAAATTAATTCATTTGCCCGGCCCCAATTCTAAGTTGTTATTTTCATTTTACCTATTTGTATATCTTCTAATCTTTAAATTTAAAGAAAAATCAACTTCTATCGTAGAAAAATTGCAGCTTGGATCCTACACAAGAAATCGAAACGTCAGTATAACATAAAAAAGCAGTGCTGTCAAATGTGAAATGTGTAAACAGTAGTGATCTGGATGGTTTACATAAAAGTGTGCCGTCAATTTTAAGAATTTTTTAAAAAGAAATGAATCCACTTAACCTAAGCGTTACATTTTTTCTTTAAATCTGCAATGCCTTACAAAACTTGGGAACAAGTTCGGCGGGCGCAGCGCCTAAGCTCCGTTTTTTTTTGTTTTTGGGAACATGTCGGGACCGCAGGCTGACCTAATTGTTTTTTTGTTTGTATTGCTTTTCACGGAGACTCCAAAATCAATTTCAGGCGCTACCATCTGGCTTCCGAGTTATGTTTTCGAAACTATAAGAGGTCTGACAATGCTATGGGTATAGTTGTAAAGGTATTAAAATTATCCTTTATTTATGTTAAACAATATCGAAAAACTATTACTTTTCAAGAAAAATGAATATTAATTGCGGCTTCTTCTGAATTTTTGAATTTTCTCTTCAAATGTACCAATCCTGATGATATATATGCATACAGAGGTAATAGAGTCCACTCTTTTATTATTCAGATAAGTATATAAATTAATTATATATAATTATTTTATTTTACTTAGTACAAAATTAATGAATGAAATTTTGAAATTTTTTTCTAAACTTCTAAATGGGCAAAGGCAAACATTGATAATTGATTACTTCTCAATTAGTTTATTAACTTTAGTTTCTATTTCTATATGTTGTTTTTAAAAAGAATATTACCACTTTTACTTCATGCATTTTTAAATATTTAAAAATAAATAGAAAAACTTCAAAAACTGAATCTAAAATAAAATCCAAACTATTAAAAACTAAATAAATTTTGAGAAAATATGTTCAATGAATCTGGAACAGTTAATGTAGGAGCAGTTACAAAAGCACTGTTTAGCATTTCTTCACCAATGTTAGTTTCAACATATCTTTAGTCTGCACTTATAACTGATCTCTACTGGATTGGCTCTTATAAAAATTATATGGTTTCTTTAGGGGTGGATATTGTTTCTTGAGAATGTGAGACATCAGTTTTCGTTTTTACTCGATTCGTTAGTTTGCCTTGGAACCGTTTATTTCCAGAAGTCATTGTTCTCCAATGTCCCAATGGTTTCACCGCCTTAATTCTAGCATGATCTACATCCACTCCTTTTATGATCAGTGTTTTATTTCGCGTGTTCTTAAATTTGGATATAACATTTTTTGAATATTTCTTCGAAATTGTTTTAGATGCAATTACTCCGGTGTGTTTCCAATGCGCCAATGGTATCAAAGCTTTGATTCTAGCTTGCTCTATATCCATACCTCGATTAAGTAGTATATTAAGCCGTTTTTTACCTGCACCACTAAGCCTCTTAGGGAACTTTGTGGGTGGTTCAATCATTTTATTATTCTCCTCTGCATCTTCTTTGGATTCACAATTCACTTCTGAATTGCATTCATTAGGTTTTGGTTCTTCATCCGGCTTCCTTTTCCATGAGAATCTCTGCAAATCTATCGTCGATTTTAGAGGAGGTTTTTTTACGTCTATTTTTGTGTTTGCTGGAGGTGAGTGGATCTTTCTTTTTTGTCCAGAGCTGATGTTATTCAAATTATCTAAAGGTTGCGGACACAATCTTCTTCTATTTGGGGTATATAAATGCTCCAATTCCGCCATAGGTCTCTGAGCTAAAAATCTAGCTTCGTCAATTCCGAACCCTTGTCTCAATAGGATGGCCATTCTTTTTCTGCCTGATCCACCAAGTTTGGGGCGCTTTTCTATTTTAGTCAATAAAAATCCCAAGGCGGAAAGCGTTTCCAATATATCCACGCTCATTTTGGGTTCATGCGTGTGCAACCACTGATTATAGAGCAAATTGTACGTCTCAGAAATCTGCGTTGCAAAACTTGCCTCTATTGGATCAGATTCTTGTGCCTCGTTCGAGTTGCCTTTGTCATCGCTCGAGTTGCCTTTGTCATCGCTCGGAGTTTCTAATGAAGTGATCGCTTCTTCGCCGGGAGCTGTCTTAGACAGATTCAGAAGGGCTTCGCTAAAGCAACGGATAGCTAGAAGTGGAGTAAGTAAGTAGTTAAATATTTTTAAATGATTTGTAGGATGACAAACCATAGGTTTGTGCTTGCTTCAAATGAACCGATTTTGGATCCACCAAGTTTGGCAACAATAAAGTTGACAGTAAAGGTTTCATGAACGGAATCATTGCCTTTTCATTAGCGGTGGCTAATTTACCCAAGCTATGCAATATCATAAAATGTGTAACAGAATCTTTTTCTTTGTGCTCTGCGAGAGCTTCCACTACCTGATGAAAACATTAATAGTTAATAAATTTTAAAATCCAAGAAGCATTTTATTACAAATGCATTACCATTTTAGTGTGCTTGTCGCTTCCTATGGCAACCAGTACTTCTAAAGCAGCATTTTGAACGAGGGGGTCATATTGAGAAGAATTGGTCAACTCCTTCAAAGCGAACGTTACAAGCTTTTTAATTGTCTCCGTGTCAATATCCGTCCTTTTTAAGCACTTTTGTTTTATTAAACTGAAAATATTTTCCCCGATATAGAATTAATATGCCGAATTACGCAAAACTTGACTTTAACCTACTTCAGTAAAATTTTCACGCTTCTTCTTGGCATTCTAGCGCGCTTTTTTCTAATGTCCACAAGTAGTTCTGTGGCACGTGTCGTTTGTGTCTCCAAAATTTTTGCAATCTTCTCTTTTGCATCCTTTATCAACTTTTCATCCTTTTCGTGCAAATGATTTACAAGCTTGTTGAATAACTCTGTCAAATATTTAATGAAATTTTAATTTCTTGCGAAATATCTATAAAAAAATGCAAGAAAGATGTATGTCTTTTGTTAAGTACCTTCGGTAATCGGTTCACTCGGAGCGGAGTCTACAGTTGACGAGTTTTGTTTAACTACGTCCTTCTTTTTTAAAGTGTTGTGAACAGTTTTCACACTGTTAGCAGTTACTGTGGGCTCACAGGCTTCCGCAGATTTGTTAATACTTTCCAATGTTTCAATATCTTTTGCTGGTTCAGTTAGGATTTCTTCGTGATTGTGACTGGTTTCGGTTAGACCTTCTGTACCATCGCACGAAGTACCTGCAATCTCGACTGCTACCGTTTTGTTAACAGTTTCTCCAACGTCCATTCCAGTTTTCAAAGCAGCGGATACCGTTTCTTCATCAACCAATTCTGGTTCCATATCTGTATCATTGATAGTGACTTCAGATTCCCCGTTAAGTATTTTTTCAGTATTTGTTTCTGCGATCTCGTGGCCAACATTTTCGTTGTTTTGTTCTGTAACGTCTTCATTAGTGCTGCTAACCTCTTTAACGGCGTTCTGATCCGATTGATGAGCTTCCAAGCACACAATGTCATCTTCATCAACGCCGATACTCAGACTATTCTTTTCCGTGTGGTCTTGGTTATCATTCCTCTCAGCAACCTTACTAACCACATCTATGATAACATCCGTTTCCGTAACTGGTAAGCAATCCGAACTATCCTCTTCAAGGCTACACTCTTGTTCAATAGCTTCTGTAGTATCCTCAACAATTACGATCTCGGGTTCTTCACTACCGTCCATCATATTTATTAAGCTTATATTAAAATAGTAAGTTAAATCCGGGGAATATTTTTATTTTAAATGAGTACCACTAATTCGCAAATAACTTTAGCGCTATTTTATGGCTAGGCACGCTTATTTCTCATACTTCACAGAATTTGTTCAGGACTTTCAAGAAACAACTATCAAACGAAGTGAGATGCGTTTCTAAATAAAATGACAACAATGTCACTTTTGATTTGGATGTGTTCAAGCACAATTTCAAACAAATACCGAGAGAGAAACAAATAAGACACTGTGCCGCTGTGTTTAGAAGCATATCAAAAAAACTGCATCAAATTTTTCAAGAATATCCAAAAATTAAAAATTCGAATTTTGAATTACATACCAATTTTTTAGATTTCCTTCGTGTTTATTTGTTTTTCCGACAGAGTAGAAAGATTATGGGCATATATAGTGATCGGTAGGGAAACGCCAATCGTGTTATTGTTTTTTCCTGTTGCTGTAGCAGACCCCCAAAAATAAAAAAATCTTCTTCTGCCCCCCCTCTGGTTTCGGAGTTATAGCACTTTGAAATTTGAATTTTTTTTTGCCTAATATCTCTTTAACTATAGTAGATATCCGGTATAGATGTATATCGTTCGAAAGGTAACTTAAGTACCTTTCATTTATGTAAAGTAAGATTTTGCCGAAAAACGCATATTTTTAGAGAAAACGCGATTTTAATATTTTCAGTACTTGCTTCTCTGGCTATACTGAGAAAATGAAAAATTTTTCGCCTGCGGCGCTCCACTCAAAACTGAAAAATTTGTATGAAAAATCGGCCGAAAATAGGTATAGAAAGCTAATAAAACTTAGTTTCTTGTTCCCCGCAAATTATGTGGGTTAATTACACATTTCACTTAATTAATGGGGGGAAAAAGAGGAATTAAAAATACATAAATCATTTGGTGTACTTAAATTTACAAGTGGACCCGAAATGAGAGCTTAGGGACAGATGTCATACACTAAAACCAAAATATAGTGCTTGACAAGATTTTAGACCTAATTCTAGTCACATTTATTACTGCATCAATTTTAATAGGTAAAAAAGAATATTAAGTTCAATTATTATGCTTGTATTGTACTTACTAGCAATGGTACACTAAATATAATATAATAAACAATTTTAGTAATTTGTACTCTGTATGTATTATTACTTCATTTAAGAATGTTTTAGAACAAGAAAAATATTTTAAATATCGTGTATATAAGAATCAGCCAACACTTGATCTCAACTACTTAATATACTTCTCCATGAATTTTTTGTGAAATTCGCAACGCAATGAATCGTTGATAAAATGCGATTTTTTTTCTGGTTCAGTACGTGCACAATTCTTAAACACAACATCGTCATCCCAGCGACGCTTTACTTTTAATTCACCGCTACTTTTAGCACCTGCAGCAGTGCCACTGCCGGCTGCATAATTTATTAAAGGGTTTCCCGACAATATATTCTCCATACGTATCCGTTCGTCCTCCTGTTTTTTCTCCAGTTCCTTGCGTTGGTTTTCCTGCAAACGTTCCTGTTTAATTCTATTGAGTTCCGCTAGTAGTGCTGCAGTATCATCCTCATCGTCATCAGAGTCAGAGCCACTGTCAGAGCTGTCATTATCCACTGGGTCATCAGCGTCCAAGTTCACGGGTGCTGTAGGTTGATCTAGTTTAGTTCGCTTGCTGGCGTTTCCACCAGTAGCATTATTCGCCTCGATTGCTTTGCGTACAATTTGTGGCAAGACTTTGTTGTTGCCGGGGCGCGTCTCACGTTCGCGCTCCTCCAACTCCTTGCGGAAATCACGGTTTCGCAATTCTTCTGTGGTACCTTGGCCAGGCTCTCTATGGAGATTATTTGTATTATTGAATATTAAAACATCTGATTGAATTATCTAACTGAATTACCTGTATTTCAACTTTGTGTGCCCTGGTAAATCTCTGCTCGAGTACTGTTTACTTAGAGCACTTAAATCTTTCTCACCACGTCCAGTACCTCCGCGAGCTGGATCAAAAGTTGGACGCGCTGCTGTTGTCATGGTTGAGAAATTTTAATGTTTTTCTGCTGATAAAATATATATAAATCTATCCAAATGCTATTGCAACTAAAACGTTAACAAGAGTAAAATGTCTGTCAACAGCTAGTGAATGTTGGAAGTATTGCCAGATTTAATTTTTGCTTTCGGATATAAATTGCAAATATCAACAGCGAAAACAACGGAAACTAAACACGAAAGTTTTGAAATTTTCTATATTTTTAAAGTTTTAATAAAATTCAACTTGTGATTCTATTTGTCACAATTTTCTTAATATAAATCTGTCAGAAAAATCTGTCAGAAATTTGATAGCGTTACCAACCATCTAAAAGCCTGAGAGTATATCACACAATTTTCTTAATATAAATCTGTCAGAAAAATCTGTCAGAAATTTGATAGCGTTACCAACCATCTAAAAGCCTGAGAGTGTAATATACTTTAAGTTGAATTTTATTAAAACTTTAAAAATATAGAAAATTTCAAAACTTTCGTGTTTAGTTTCCGTTGTTTACGCTGTTGATATTTGCAATTTATATCCGAAAGCAAAAATTAAATCTGGCAATACTTCCAACATTCACTAGCTGTTGACAGACATTTTACTCTTGTTAACGTTTTAGTTGCAATAGCATTTGGATAGATTTATATATATTTTATCAGCAGAAAAACATTAAAAATTCTCAACCATGACAACAGCAGCGCGTCCAACTTTTGATCCAGCGTAATATACTCTCTATCTATACGTAATATTTGAGAGTGTAATATACTCTCAGGCTTTTAGATGGTTGGTAACGCTATGTAATTGGGAAGTTTACACATAAAACTTTAAATTTATTTACAACCAATCCATATCATTCCAATTTTAATATATGTTGTACCCATGAATGATGGAATACTGAATGATCCGAAGTAAATATTAGATGTGTTTATGTTAAGGTTTACGTAGTTGAGACGTAACGTGACGTAGCGTTGTGTACATAATTTTATAGTTTCGTTTGCTTACAACTGTTAAGAAACAACAGCCAAGTATCAGTTGAGAAAAAAGAAAATAATATAAACAAAAGTAATGTGCTCGTGGACATGTCCGATTTAATGTTTTTAAACATTATGAAAATGTATATTATGATTCTAAGAGGAGGTGAAATGTTCGTCCGATAAACAAGGACTGTGTTTCGAACGGATATTACAATAGTAAAATAATTTTCTTAATAATAAAAAGTGAAGTAGTCTAGCGTAAAAAAGCGCTGATTGATTTTATTGCATTTATTGTCCAAGCTTTACATCGAATATACATACATATATACCATATGTATAGTATGTAAATAAATTCGAACTTGAAGGAGTTCGACATGATTGACTTTTTTGTTTTCTTTTTGACTGTGCGTAACCATTTCCCCCCCAAATCAAAGGCCATGAAGGAAAATGAGATAGCGTTTTTTAGCGGTAAGTATTCGGTATACTGTCAGCGAAGTTGGGAAACCTCTTCAGCTACAAGTACAATACATTATAGTTTTCCATTATTTCTATAATATATCAATTTACTTTACGATTGAGCATTGCAGCATTGCACAAAGCATTGCAGCTACATAATAATGTCTTGGAGAATAGTGAGCTTATAAACATGTTAACAGATTTGGCGATAAAAATCCTTTACAAAGTCATGCATCACTTCGTCGATCAAGCGATGATCAGAGGTTGAACTCAAGGAGCCACTGTTAAGAAGCCTAACCAAAGTGTGAAACCGCAGCCAAACATCGGTAGCGAGTTTTCAATTGGATGGCAGAGCGCAGAGCGGTGATTTCAGATCACCCATCTTACGTTGGAGGAGAACGTGCACCAACGCGAAATAACAGATGATTTATGCAGGCGAATCATCATCAAAAACAACAACAACAAATCGGCTGCATTCAATTGCAGCTTAATTCGAGCGCATAACAAACAAAATCATCATCATAAGCATTATAAACAAGCGTCAAGTTCAACACTGATATTGGTAATAAGTTTCGTGATGTTGGCGCTGTAATTCGTACAAATGTACGAATGTGTGTCCATCAATCAATCCATCAATTCTTATTGCAGTCAGGCAGCAATCGATTTGCAGCTTGCCGTTGTTGTTATGCTGATCGTGCACCAGATGAGGTAATCCTTTCAATTTTGCCAGCGCTAACCTGTCAGAAGTCAGGTTCAGCCAGGAGCCAGGCTTCATTATTTCGTATCTTGCGTCTGCAGATCGTTGTATGCGAAAAGGTTCTTGATCTTGAACTCGATTATTATCTTATGTTGGCCTTTTATTTTACTCCGACTTCGGCTTTGACTCTGTCTTAATGCCGTGGATCATCCGAAGTGAGCATGAAAATCATTACCAGTGGCATGATTAGCATGATGGTACGTGTGCGCGTACTGCGCCGAGCCACCGCGCTTGCGCGCTTGTTGTTGCACCGCTTTGACGCTTACCCCGCTCCCACACCACCTTCTTGATCACTCCGGAACAGTCTTTTTCAACTGCCCAACTGCTGCGTTCAGTTCAGTTCGGAAGTTAATTATACGTTGTCAGAAAATTGAAAACGAGATCGAGCGGCTAATTTGAATTTATCATTTGATGGCCTTTCTTTTCTTTTTTGTTTTTCATCGTTCAAGACGACCGACTTATTGTGTGCTTAAGTGGATTTTACTGATATCTTCGATTTTACTCTGGTTGCACACGCGTTACACTCTTTTACTATGTGTATTTATTAAAGGATACGAAAGATTTCTTATCCTATTAGAAGTTCTAGAAAGAAAAACAGATGTCATATATAATTTTTGATCGATATAAGCCGATTTTCCTTATCGACTTGCATTCTGATCTTAATTAAAGTTGTAAGGATCAAGTGATTATTTACAGTAAACTGTATTTCAGTAAAAGTATTCTTAAAGAGACCTTTTGCTCATGTAAATATTGTGAAGAGAATAAGATTTATTAGAATAGTTTGCCAAGTTTGCGCCCAAGTTTTAAATACATACTTTATCGTGAGACAAGATGGTGTGAGCAAAAGTGACAAATAACTACATATACCACTGCAACGGTTGACCACCAAATAATGACCACGAACACATGTTTCTGGCTGCTTCACAATATACACATAACATGAGGACGTGGGAGTTCACAGGCACAGGGGAATTATTTATCCAAGGGGTTTAATGTCAATGCTGTCTGAGAAGAGGTTCATGTCACGTCTTGAGTATCGTATCGTATTTATTGAATACATTTTAAGGTATGTGGAATCGTCGTAGTGCGATACTTTTGATACTTTTGGAGATCTTTTGAGTATCTGTATTTAGAAAAGTAGTTTAGCGTCTGTTGAAGTGTTTACAAGCCTTTCCCGAGGTTTGTTGTACATTCTATTGATAGTTGGTAAGGAGGTCAGTAAAGTGTACAAGAGGTCCATTTGTCTTCTGTTGCAGATCTTTTTTATGCACTTTTCTTGTATTTGATACTATTGAAAACCTTTTTAATTCCTTTGAAGTTTATCAAAATGAAAAGAACATGAGTAATAACGAAAAAGAGGGAACAAATATAAGAACTTTGTAAAAAAACAGGAGTATGTTTTATAGAAGGTACATATTTGGACCCACCTCCCCCATAGATAAACTGTACTTAGCACTGATGAATTACAAGATGAGGGAGTCGAGCCTCTTTTAACTCCCCACGGAGGATAAACATTTCGTAGTATCAAAAACCAAAAAAGAATGTGAAGGATAAACCAAGCCAACAAACGGGCTGCTCTGGAATTAGTTATGGGCTGCATCAGTTTGTTTAAATGGTGTTTTACTAAGGAATACATGCATGTATTTCATGTACATATAAGTTTTTTATGTACATATGTGTATCGTTTTTATTAACATTGTTACATTAAAGCCAAAGACAACAAAAACACCAACAAGTTGCATTGACGCATAAAAACGACCTTCACAATGTACCCTCTCCACCCTCTCCGTCCCCTCGACCCATCTTTCTGTCACTTTTCATCGCCCTCACAGTTGTGTGCATAATTTAGTTGATCATTTGCTGCCCCTGTTGACCGGCGGTATGTTGTCCACACGAAATCGATGAAGGGTGCAGGGATCATTGAAGCACATGCATCCCTTTATAATACCTCTTGTACATTGTTGTTCCTCCAGCATAGAGGAATCCGAACAGAACATCGACGTGGTGCATCACTGGAAAAAGAAGAAGAAGAAGCACCAGCATCGTCATCATCGAGAAAACGAAAATAAAAACGTCTAGCAACGCATCGTTTTAACGATGCATTCATTCATGACTTGCAACCGCGGGTGCATTTGACATATTTACTTGTTGTTGCTGTTGTTGTTTTTTTCCTTAAATTTTGACGGTGTTGTTGCACTTCATATACACGATGTACGTATATTTGAAACAATATGCATCGCATGGTTGATGCAGAAAATCTGACCGAATGGCATATTTTGAAATTAAAAAATGTGTCTATGAAGTTTTAAATATATCCGAATTTTTTATTAAATATTTGCATATAAAAGAAAGGCGGGAAAACAGAGACTGGGTGGTGAAAAATGGATAATGCGTGAAAGAGAATTGAGAGTTAATAGAGATATTATTACTAATTTAATTTGAAGATTGTAACTGAACACTATACAAATCTGGATGTGTCTGTGATGAACAATATAAATACAGGCGTAGTTGGAGTACTACCGATAGGCCCTCGAATCCGTCCCTGTGCGAATTCTTGGCCATCAATGTGCCTGTCTGTCTATGAAATTTAAACCACCTTCAAAGTGCGCTTAGACGCAGGGCAACCCAAGAACAAAACACTTACTTAGTGAGGCTTATAATTAACTTTAAGCTGCAACTGTTGTCAGCTGTGTTGCAGCTACTGTTGCTTCCAGTTTGTTGTTGTTCTTCATGTTGGCACTCCGTATCGATGACAGTGGCTGGTAGCGTGAACTGGACAGTTTAGTTTGGATCATAAATTCCGTGTGCACAACTAATGTCACTCCAAATGATTTAGCAATGTTTAGTAGCTGATTTTTGTGTTTCTTTTGTTTTAAGTAATTAATATATAGTAAACAATTTAGCATACAATTTAAGAAGAAAAATAATCAAAATATTCACTAATTCCCTCTTACATTCATTTACTGTAGGTATTTTTTAAAAGTTCGTAGTTTATTTAATGAACTCCCCAAAACCGCTGTGAAACGCTTCATTTAACACCGTTTTATCAGAGCTATAAACTGTCTGGTGCAATGGCCCAAACGGGAGGGAAATGAGGGGAGTGGGTTAAATCTACGTCATTATGTGGATAAACACATTTAATATCATTTCAATAATGAAGCATCTTTCTCATTAAATACTTCTATAGAATAATCTATTCAGCGGATTAAAGTTGAAGATGATATCCTTGTTTTTGGAATAAATAACTTATCATTGCCATTTTGTTTACCCCTCTCTCTTTCTCTCGTCTTCCTCCTCTCCTTCCTTGTTCAGCCTTACTAGATAATATATCAAACGTGGATTTATCGATATCTCAATCGTTAAGCCTAGAGGCATTTCGGAAATGAAAAAAAAGTCCTCCAACAAAATCTACAAAAAGCCACAATGAGAAATTTTCCTAAAATGATTTGTCGAATGCATAATAAATTTGAGGTACTTGATGCTATTGTTACGACTTCTTGACCACCACCTGCAGCACCCTCAACTACTCGCAGGCAGATACCTCAATTATAGGTTGCCTGCAGAAATTACAGGCTCTCTGCTGCCATCCTGAGGGAACGCAGTCACCATCAACAGCAGCTTCGAGGACGAGGACGTATTTTGTCACAAGGCATAAAAATTGAGTGTGCGAGCGATGAACAGACAGACAGAGAGACAGAAGTACCGACGCAATTCACGGCACGGCATCCATGGAGTACTTGAAACCTACAATTTGATTATTGCGATGAGAAATCGTTAGAATGAAGTTCAGACTCTTAACCAGCTTTTACCGAGTTGAGAGTAAGAGAGAAGAGTGGAGTAGATTCACCGGAGTGGGTGTCGGTGTCTCCTTTAAACCAAGTTCAGCAGAGCTACCAAAAGAGGTGGACGGGTAGCGGCAACGTCGGTGGGCTTAGCATTTGTCATCGAGTATTTTAATGGCCAATTTCTCACTCTAAATGGTGCCGTTCCAAGCAGTTGGCCAGAAAAATTATACGACAGCAGCATCATGAATGCGTAAGGACAGCCTGCTACGTCTCTCGATGGTGCACCGATGTGTTTTATTTTCGGAAATGTTCTGCAGTCGGTGATGCTGTCTTCCTCATTTTTGTGCCTGAGTGTTGAAGGGACGAGATGGATCCAAAGGACCCAACAGCCGGAAGTAGCTGCTGCTGCTTGCTGCTGCTTGTAGCTGCAGCTACAGTAACGAGGCACGCGATTAATTTGTTCAAATCACTTACAGATGTTACGCCATGCAGATTTGCAGCAGCCACTTCTTGGAAACTGCATGAAAAATAATAAATGCTCCCTTTTAAAATGGCTGCTAGTGTTGTTGTTGCTGATGTGGATGCTGACGATGCTGGAATCAACGACAACAACAACAGCACAGCAAGTGCAACATCTAAACAGGAAATGCATTTTCATTTAGCAGAGGAAGTTGTTGCAAATGAACTTTTAGTTTTAACTGTTAATGAACGGGAAATGCGTCTGGATGCGTGTTGCACAGAACTCGACCATGAAGTGTTGTTGTTTATGCTACGCAATTTTGTGTCAAGTGCATTTGTCAAATGTCCCTTTAGCACTTCCGGTCGACATTTACGTGTGTATGTGGAGCACTCACGCTGTGTTTTAAACACGTACGCACACCCACACATACACACAGCGAGGCACAAGTACATGGGCACAAATCTTCCCATCTAATGTGCTGCGATTTCCTCCTAGGTACTTGTTGCCTTGGATCTGGATGGACTTCTGTGCATCGCCATTCGTTAAATAACGGAAATTTATGTCTGCTCTAAATTAAGCGATTCGATTAGAGTACAATTGCTATTAGAAGTTGTATATAATCAAGCAAAACCGAACATTTAGTAATTAATGAATACTATACTATTATAATCTAATAAATTAATAGATTCTCCAGGAAGATCTTAAGAAGGAAAGCTTAAGAAGGTAGAAGATATATTATTCAGCCCTGTCCGTTCGTCAGCCTGAACGTCTTTGAATATATTGGAATATTATGTGAATTTGGAACATTGAACACTTTAGAGTACTCACTAACTTCTGCTAGACCCCTAAAAGTATGCTGAAGGGCAGCAATTATTTCCATGGGTTTCGATCTCGAACCTTGGAATCTTCAAATGGCTCTTATATGGTGTTTCCATAAAACGGTTCCGCACCAAAAACTCTTTAGTTACAATGTCTGATTTACTATAACATTCTTTAACTCCGCATGGAATCCTGCGCATGCATCCATGATTTTTCTTAAGAACTGGCTACTTAGTGAACCCCCCCACTTCATTTTGCGACCCCTTCTGCTCCTTCAACGTATAAACTGGGTAACCAGTCCAGCCCTGGAGTGTGTTTATGCTGTGTGGAGTGTGTTTATGCTGCTAAAAGTCTCACTCATGACTCTGGCGTGCGTTCCTTCGTTTATCTTCGAATTTTGGTCATTCGGTAGAGCAGCCAATTCATTGATTCGGTCGACATGGTTTGCATACGTAAGTGATACAGAAAATCCAACGCTTGCTGCGGAGTGACCGAAGAGTAGAGTAGTGAAACACTACTGAGGGAGAGGGTGGTGAGTAGTAGTGGGTAGAGAGGAGTCGTTTCTGGTGTACGTGCGCGATACAGTGTACCCCCAGTATACTAATTCGACTTCTGTTGCACGCCCGAGAAGAAGTCGAGTGCGTCTGAGAGTTCGTCTTGAATTCAAGTGATTTCGATGATTCATGGTGACAACAGCTCATGTTGTTGTTGTTTTTTCCGTTGTTGTGTTATTGTTTTTGTAGTTTTTTGTTGTTCTCTGAATTAAACACAAAGATTATGCGAATTAATTAAGTATAGTAATCTGTTGGAAATTCCCAATTCGGGGCAGTGGATTTCTCTGTGTTTATTAAGCGTTTGATAGGCGACGATATCTTCTGTTATTGAATCTTCACAACTGAAAATTGCGACAGTAATGTTTTGTATGCGCAAGAAAACAACATTTCCTCATTTTAAATAACAGATTTGAATACCACTCCGAATTGAGGAATATAAAATAGGAAAAACGAGTGAATATTAGAAGGAAAATCAATTTTCCAATTAAGTCGAATTTTTTTCATTTACGGTAATTTTTAATAAGCGGTTTGTGAGCAACAAAACAACCGCTAGCAGACGTTACCAACTTCCGGTCATTTTGTCAAATTTGCAACGTGGTAAAATAAAAAAAAAAACAACAAAAAAAAATAAAAACTATGGGAACGGATGGAAGATGGCGGTGGACATTTTTATCCGCAAATACAACACTTAATTCGCTTATTAGGAAAAATAATAAACACACACGGACACACACATATGAACACACACACACATGCGAACACATACGCACACATCTAACCAGAAGGCAAAGCAGAAATGAGTTTGTTGTGTGATTAGAACAACAACAACAACAACAAGAGCAACAACAGAAACATCACCACTACCATCACCACCATCCTTGCCACCAAACAAAACACAAAATAATACAAAACGTAAAACACTAAAAATCATTACAACAACAACATGCATGATAATCAGCCCATTTTATAGCCAAAAAACCGCTAATCAAATACACGGTTGTCGCCGCCGCTGCCGATGAGACAGGAAGCAAATGCCACAAATCACAAACACACACACACACACATACACACATTCATATGCATAAAACACATACACATAAACATGCGACAACAACGGAAGCTGTGAACAACGCTTTGACACGCTTTTGATGAGTGGCGGCGACGCGTCGCTTTATTATTTAGGAAAATTCAAATAACGGTTTAACTAACTAAATTTATAAGCAAACCAGAAACCAAATGTGTGTGTGTGTGTGTGTAAAAATTCCGTTTAATAGAAAAATTAGATCTCAAGCAGCAACAACAACAACAAACAGCAAAACAATCAACATGAGGCTATCATCATCAGGCAGCAAGCCAGCAACATACAGCCACACACACCTGTTATTGTTGTTGTTGTTGCGAATTGTTGTTGTTGTTGCTGTTATTCTTATGCTGTGCTATGAACAGATTGCATACTTTGTTATAATAACCATTTCTTATGTAGGCTTTGTTTCAGACTTTTTACAGAATATTAATTGATTTGGTTCGATGGCAAATCCTTGAGGTTGAGGAGAGTGAGACAAGTGAGAAGCGTTAAAATAAGGATACCGAGAAGGAGGATGCTAGTCGAGTGCTTGAATTTCAGCAGGTAGCTGCTGCTGCTCCGAATAAATTGCAACTCAAAATTGCATCTCCATCGATTTGCATATTTTGACTGCCTTCTGTTCTTCTGCCCCTCCCTCGCCCTCGCCCTCTCCGTTTAACACTTTATGCTCATCATCTCATAATCTGACCATCCTGCCAGATACGCACACGCCAGATGCGCTCACAGCCACCACAGCCACCATCGACACCATCACCATCACCGATTTAACTGCACATCGGACAGGTGCTGGTAAGCGCGTAGCTTCTCTTATAAGGAATTAAAAAATTCCTATAAAAAAACTTTAAGCAAACAGCTTCGTCGTGATGTTTGACAGACGTTTGAGGTTAGTATTTTACACTCTGTCGACTTTGATGACTTTCGTGCTGCTGCCAATTATCTAGTATTGAGTGGTACCCGAAAATTCGCCGAAATCATTGACCCCTGACGAGGGGTATTGAATCGAACCATCCGTTAAAATCGGCCATCGATTTGTTGTTTTAAATTTTGACTCGACTTTTAAGATTACTGACCCATTCGTTGAAATCATCAAAAAGAGATCCTTTGGGAAAAGGAGATTCTTTCTCTCGTGTGTTGAGTACTGAAAATTGTTCGCTTTTTCACCACTTTGGAAGTTATCTCAGAAACTTTTAGAGTAATTAAAGGGAATTATTTATTACTCTTGAATGAATATGAATGATAGATTTTTGAGATTCTTGATTTATGTCCTAGTTTCTTGATTCTTCATAACTTAACTGTTCTCTATTATAATTGAGTGGTTACTAAAGACTCTTACTTAAAATTCAATCACTTGCTATTTTAAAGTAAAACGATTTCTTAAGATTCAAAGAACAAAATCAAAATTCTAAAAAACCTCTACTAACTCTACTAATATTTCCGGCAATATTATTGTATGTAAATATTATGTTTTTCTTGTGGTCTATTTTGTTGTTATTATATTGGGTTTTTGTGTTTATTTAGACAACTTTTATAAAGCTCGGAATTATCAAGAGTTGATCAACTAAACTTGAAATACACTTGATTAACAGCACACGAAAGCTTCATCTCCCAAGCATGGTCTCAATTAAATGGCAGTCGTACGTCATCAGCGACGCTGTTGAATGAATCACACGATTGGTATCAGTTTGAAATATTTTAAAATAATTTCTTGTGTTACGGTTTAAAATTAATACTCTTTAAGGTGAAGTTGTGCTGAATACTGAGAGAGCAACGAGAGAGAGACGAGAGAAAGAGAATGCGAGCGAATTGTTTGTTTGTTTGTTTTTTTCGTTCTCTCGCTCTCTCTACGCAGCCGTCAAACGAACCGGGGTGGAGCTGAACAATTTATAGTGGTCCCTAATCTTTAAAAAGTGGGTGGGTTCGTTGTTGTTATTGTTGTCGTTGACGGTTTCTATAGCGGCTCTCAACTATAAGTTGAACATTCAATACGGCGAACAAATGTTTTTTGTTAAAAGTAACGAAATTAAAGGATATGATTTTTATATTGAAAAGCTTTCCTACTGGGGTGAGATCAGGAAGTTTCTATAATTATATTTTCCACAATCACCGTCGGTTTTAATTATGCAGTTCATCGTATCGCGACTGCACCACAAAAAAAGGACTTATTCAGATACTTCCAGACTCTCTTAAATATTATATTATAATATATGTATTAAGTCAACTTTTATTTCATTTACATTTTCTCTTGATCTTCAGTCGGATAGATCAATATTTTAATCGTACATATACCACAGTACACTATTCTGGAATATAATCCCTTCTAATAAATCCACAAAATACGACTGACTGGCAAAATCCGATAAAAACTGAAAAATAAGTCGTCAATTTCAATTCTTGGAAGTAGTTCAGGAATCTGATTATTCTTGTTCATGTCCTTTTTTGAGTATAATTTTTACTTGACTACTTCTGTTAATAACAACAACAAAAACATGTCTCTTAATAATTTCTTAGTTCATTCATTCATTCGTTCATTATTCGTTGAAGCTGTTAAAATTAATATAATAGACCGCCCAGAACGATCCTTCCTCCAACACCTCTGCTAGACCACAAACAGCAAAACTATTCAACTATTCTTCATTACCAATACTAGTCGTCAATGGCGACTAAGAGGAAAAGAGACCAAGTGACAGGGGAACAGAGGAAAATGAAGACGATGAAGAGTCTTGAACTACTCAAAGAAGAGGAACCTACATGATGGTGATGTTGTCGATGATAGCGATGGTAATGAGGGTGGTAGTAATGAGTATGATGGTAATGAGCATGTTGATAATGATGATGGAGATAATTTAAGTAAAGACTTGAGGACAGAGGACACGAGCAAAGCTATTAAATTTCTTCCAGAAGAGAAGAAAAATCATAAGAAAGGCGGCGAGGTGGCGAGACTGAACTATGTGAGTGCGAAAGAGAGAGTGTGTGAGACAGAGAGAGAGAAGTAGTTAAGAATATTGAATAGAAACTGATCAGCCGATCAGTCGATCAAGTGATCATTAAAATGTGACAAAGTTGTGCTCCATCGTTCATTTGTCCGGGCGACAGACAGACAGAAGATGTAATTGTTAGAAAGTTAATCTTACCGCAAGGTGATCAAATATACACCATCATCAGCAGCAGCAGCAGCAGCAACAACAGCATCCCAGAACGCAGCTAAACAGCTTCCTTTGAGATCGATTGAGGGACGAGCTTAGAAAAAAACTAATTTGAAGGTAAAAAAAGCAGATACGAGAAAAAAAGGGAAAAGAATCCACTTGGACACTTGAGTAACTTTTGTGCTGGCGTGCGCATCGACGATGAACCAGTCATGTCTGTCTGTCTGTCTGATAGTCTGACTGACTGACTGTCTGTTGGTAGCATCAACAGGGTTTCATCGAATAATGAACGATCGAACGATTCGTCGATCGTGCAAACTTGTGCCTTTTGTGGGTTTGTATAGCGTTGTAATGGTTGTTGCTGTTGTTGTTATTGTTGTTCTTGTAAAAGTGTACGTGTGTCTGTGTTTGTGTGGGGCTTTTTTTTCAAGAATACGATATGATGAAACTTTTGTAAAGTTGAGACTTTAACGTCGTTTCAATTTTACACCTGAGTGCTGATGAACATGCGTTCACCTTTATTCGATGTTGTTGTTGTTGTTGTTGTTGCACTACTTGATTGTTACTGGATCGTGTTGCCACAGTTTGCAAGTACGCTCGGCATCCGTCACTCGTTTCGACGATCGATCGATCGATCCATCGATCGAACTCCATCCTGAGCTGGTGATTGTGAAATCTTTCGCCTTCCACAACTGATCTTATTTGGCTTCAGCATAACAGGATTCGGATAAAAGAGAGATGCAAAAAGCACGAGAGTCACAAGATTCTAGTGATCCATCCGCAGGATTACACTTCATTGATCCATTGCAGTTCTTTGGTGGCGTAATCCGATGATCCTTCATCGTATTATCGTATTTCATCGAAGTATTTTCAATCAAATCATATTTCTAGATCATTATTTGCCACCGACTATCACACTATACATTCATATATAATAGTTAAAGATGTATTGTCTGATCTCCACTTAAAGAACCTCAACCCAACTTAGAACGATGTTTTTAGTTATTTATTTTCGCACCTTCATTAAATAAGTTGATTTGGTTGCACCCGTACCTCGGTATTCAATTCATCTTCTGTGGACTCATCCATATAAACACATGTATAGTGTCTGTGTGAATGTATGTAAGTGTGCGAGTGAGTGTGTCTCAGAACTACTTACATCTGGAACCACAAGCTGCACGATCGCCTGGATTTGTGGTTAAAATTTACATTTTAAAAGTTTGTATTTTTATGGTTTCTTTTGTAAGCAACATTTTGCAATATACTGTGTTGCAGTTGTTGTTCTTGTTGTTATTTTGCTACTCAAAAAGTAACTTGAAAATTTTAACCCATATTTAATAAATAATTTTTAGCAATTGTTTTGAACAACAACAGCAACAGCAAAAGCATCAGCGTCAAAGAATGTGTCTGAAGTGGTATTATTTTGCGGTTGCAGTTGTTGTTGGTGATCGCAATCAACTCGACTTGCATTTATGTTAAGCTTTTATTTAAGGTGCCCCGCCCCTCTCTACCACCCTCTCCGCTATATCAAGTTTGAGGGTTAAAAGTTGAGTTATTTTATTAGCTAAAGGAAACTGAAGAATCTAGCATAAAATGCATTTAAGATAATAAAAAAGTAAAGTTTTTCTTTCAAATGTTTAAATTAAAGATGTCGGCGAATTGTAGTAGTATTGGAAAATAAAGAAGAAGAAGCATTACAGCTGTAAAAAAACCTAGCGTGACGGTGATAAGAATATTTTAATACTTAAGAAAAAGCAAATATGTACATACAACGGAGAGAAGTGATCGGTGGATAATATGATGATGAACACGAACCATATGCATATATTGTATGTTTATGTACAATGCATATATTTATGTATACAATATAAATATGTATACCAACAACTGAAATATTTATAACCAACCAATACTAACCAATCAGTTTATATATAATATTTATAACTAATATTGCTATATAAGGGATATCGATCATATATCTACACACATGTGTATTGTAAGATTGATATATGATTCAGAACATACATACTTATATATATATATACACTAAGATTTGATTGAATTGTTCTATTCGATAACGAGAATGTACATATACTGAATAAGAATACAAAACAAAAATTCAATCATGTACATATACATATTTGATGATTTCAATCGAATATAGTCCACTATAATCGAATAGAATACCACTAAATGTGTATATTACTTCTTTATTCATTGGTTCTGCCCTTAATTTCCATATATTTCGATCTATTATTTCACTATAATTAATTGCAATTAACCTCAACTCTCTAAATTTCAATCTCTCAATCTTTACACTCATTTCGATCGCTTCGTTGTATATTTTGACAATTTTTTTTTGGATATTTTTTGTTATTTTAAAGACAATCTCAAGCATTATTTCACTCATACTTTCATTCATAATAAATATTTTAATTATCATTATCAGCATGCACATCATCCTCACCTCAAATGATGAAAGTTTCATCATGAAACTGGAAGCAAAAACACGTTTAAATGAAATACCGTGAAAATAGATCGCGGTAAGACCTGAACTGAACTTACTTGCAACTTAAAAAATGTGATACTTACCATCAGATTAAGAACCCACCATGATCTCAATTGCAACCTGCAACTCCAAAAACTCCCCGGGTACCTGGGTCTCTATTAAATCCGGTACCTTTTTTTATGATTTATTTATTTATTTATTTATTTATATTATGAATGAAGTATGTATAGCAAAAGGGTTGTTGTTTATAAATGGCATTTTATATTTATTATTATTATTATTTCACACGAAATTTTATTTTCATACATGTACACAAACTATACTTAAACTATTAACTATACTTAAGTACAATGAATTAAGAACTGATCAATATTATTATAAGTATAAATACATCCAAATAATACATGATTAATATTAAGATGCGGAGATGTTGATCAGCAACATGTTGATGTTTCTTTCTCTCCCTCAATTATATACAATCTATACATATACATATACCTCTATCTAGAACTTAAAACTACAAAACATTTAAAAAACAAAACAATTTCTATCTACGAGTACTCCAAAAAAAGGCAACTTAAAAGTAGGATACGTTTACAGCTTCAAGTAATTTCAATAGGTTCTCAACTCAGTTCATTTCATTTCAGTTCAGTTCAGTTCAATTCGATTTGCAAATAGGTCCTGCTCGGGCCCCAGTCTTTGGCCGTGAAGGGCGGCAATGGTGGGGCGGCTTGTCAATATGGCCGCCACACGGCGCCCATGTCGCCCACATCGTCCACCCGCTGTGTGGACGCCACAGCGACATCGCTCTGTTGCACGTCCAGCTGCTGCTGCTGCTGTTGTTGTTGCTGCGCCTGTTCGTGTTGTTGCTGCTGCTGCTGATGGTGCAGATGCTCTGCCACACTTGCATCTGTATGAGGCCCATGCATACCTGCTGCTGCCGCCGCCTGCTCGTGGTCTGAAGTGCCGATGCCAATCTCGATGCCCGAACGACTGCCGCCCAGCGAACTGATCGTCAACGAGTTTTCATGGCCCAGATACTGCTCCAGCTTATCGGTGCCGTGCAGATGCAAATGGATCTGATTCTGGTTGACCGTGGAGTATAGCTGCGGATAGAGCACCATTGTGGGTGCCGTGTGGCCCGAGTACTGCGCCTGCGCAGCGCAACTGCCGTATTGATAGTTATTGTAGCCGTTGGTCCAGTTGTTGTACGACGGATAGCCGGCGTTGAGCGACTCGATTTCGGACTTCGTCGAACCGTAGGTGGGGCTGCAGATGGGGGCTTGGACATGCGGTACCATGGCATTGGCAGCCGCTACACTGGGTGCGATGCCCGTGTGATGGTAGTCGCTGGCCGCCGCACAGAAGGGTTGCATGTCCGTCAACACGGTGGGGAGATGGAAGTTGCTAGCATGATCGGCCGTGAAGGAGGCTGCCGTGGAGCTGTCGTAGCCACTGCCACTCATGTTGCTGTAGTGAGAAATGGAAGTGTTTGTAGCGGGGGCGGCGATGGGAGGAGCGGGTGGTGGTGGCAGTCCAACGGCAGACGTCTGTGAATGGTGTTGGTGATGGTGATGATGAGAATGTGGGTGATGATGATGGTGATACGTGGGGTAGGCGGATCCAGATGAGGCGGAGATGTTCGAAGTGTAGCCTGTCCATTCGGCGGCACCCATCAGATTGTTTTCTAAAAGAAAAGGAAAAGAAAATCATGGTTATTCATGGGTTATAAAAGGTATGCGGTTATCGATTGAGGATGGCTTTTACTAGGTTAGCTATTCTGAAACCAATCTGAACAATATTAGAGAGTGGTTTCAACTAAAGAATTGCCTGATGATGTTGCTATGGATACACGGAAGGAGCACCATACAGCGGTCTTACGAATAGATGGTGAATTTGCGGCTTTAATCGAGGTCGTGTGGATGACTTCAACGAACTCATGCACCAAGCAAAGAGTCTATAATGAGGCCTACACAAGAAAAGAGTAATAAAGAGGCAATCTTCTTAATGATTCTAAAGATTTCAAGACTGAAAGTGAGACCACTAGCAAGAAGAAGGTTTGACATAAATTTTTAAAGTATAAACCTAAAAGAATCACCAAACGAAAAGAATCATTAAACTTAAAGAAGCATTTCAAAGAATGTTGAGTGATCAAAAGCTTTTTTAATGATCTACTTAAAGTCCTGAGAGTACCTTAAAGAAGTTTAAAACAATAATGGGGATATGATAATGTAAATACCTGTGTATATAACATTCTGAAGGATATACATACATATTATAAAAGTTTGATGGTAAATAGTATCTTTAAGTGAAAGATTCATTTTATGATTACTTGATAGACGTACATATGTCCTTAGTTAATAAGAGAATTAATGATATAATGAAAGGTAAAGATAATTGTGACTCTTTTCTATCATAATAAATCATAAAGACAACTAATTGATCGATTAGCTTTAGCATTTGTCTTATGACTTTAGTATTTAAAGGTCGCTGTGATTAAATAACTCTAATAACGGGTCTAGCAATGATTACAGGGAAGGCAGAAAAAGTGAGTGGAGGAGAAAATGTGGAAAGAAGGAAATAAATAGTTGTTCTATTAGATACTCTATAATTATGGGTCTAGTAGTCTAAAGGTATTTCACAGCTAGTATAAGAAGTCTATTAACTCTAAGAACTATAGAAAATGAGGAAATAGAAAAGGAAAGATATACACAGAGAGAGAGAGAGAGCGGGAGATGGAGAGTGGAACTTTAATCGTCCTTTGCAATTGATATTGAATCCTTCATAGTCAACACGATGGGTGGTCACCGTTGGCAAGCGGAAATTAAACTCATTACAACCGTAATTAATTTATGGTTCCCCTTTTAGTGGACAATACAATCGAGAGGAACGACAGCAATAACAACAACAACAACAACCAGATACGCATAATGATTGCAATCGTCAACAACAGTTGTTGAGTGCGAGAATGAAATCAAGGATATAGAAAATGGAAGAAAGAGAAGGAAAGAAGCAGGTCAAGTGAGAATGAGTGAAAAAGGGGAAAAGAAGAAACGAGAAAGAAGAATGAAAATAGCGATAGTCCTTCGCAATTATAAAACGTCAATTGGAGGGAAATTAATGACAAGTACAGGCCCGGACACAGACTAATAGACACACACACAGGCACAGGCACGTACCAACGATTTGCAATGCTATTTAGACGTAGTCGGTGGTTCTTTGTTCTTATGGGTGCCCGAGGAACACCCAAAATGCAAAAAATGCAACGCGTGGACGCACTGCAAGCGTAGAACATTATCAAGAAACGACCAAGACGACCGATAAAAGCGACAGACAAGCAGACACAAAAAGGAACAAACAAACAGAGAGAGAGAGAGAGAGAGAGAGAGAGAGAAAGAGAGAGAGAGAGAGAGAGAGAGGCGGCCAGAAAACTGACAGACAGACAAAGAGTTCGAGTGACGAAATAAAAAGATTCATGGACGAACTTAATGACTCAATGACAGTCATTCCGTCACCTGGTCAGTCAGTCAGTCAGTACTTCTATCATTTAGTCTGTCTTTTTACAGACCGCCATCAAGAGACCAACAACAACTACCAACTACCAAGTACCGAAGAGAGGACAACAGAACAGCACCTGAAGAGTCCGAAGCAATCTTAGCCGTAAATTATACGTTGTTGCCCCCGTCCTCGTCGTCGTCGCCGTCCTTCTCGTCATCCTCGCTACTGTAATGCAACCTAATAATTTATTTAGTAGCGGCCACGCCGACGTGCCACCGCTCTAAAGTAATATGCGAGTATTTCTGCGGCATTCATCGTGTATTCATTCATCGAGCCGGTTGTTGAAAGGGTAAAATAACAGAAAGGTACCTGTTGTTGTTGTTGTTTTTCATTCGCTAATTTAACTCTAATTGAAACATTAAAATGTGATAAGTGCTGGTTGTAGGGGCAACAGTACTCTTGTTGCTCCTGTTGTTGTTGTTATTGCTACTGTGTTACTACCAAGGATTCATGTAAGGTTGATTTTCACTATTTGACGGATTGTTTGTTTGTTTGTTTGATGGGTTTATTTGATGGTCATTTTTATTAGTTGTTGTAATAATTGACGCTTTGTTATTTGCTTGGTAATTAAGCATGTTGACTTAATTATTGAAACAATAAAAAAACCACAACCAAACTCTGTTGTGTTCTTTGACATTGAATTGTCACTGGAGCTGTCACTGGAGTTGTCACTGCAGTTAACACTGGAGTTGTCACAGGAGCTGTCACTGGTTGTGTCAATGAAGTTGTCAATAGAGTCTTCAATATTATTCACGATCTTTTGAGAACTTGTAATATTTTGTATTTATTAATAAAAGTTTCTAGGAAAATTTAAGAAAAAGATTCTTCTACACGAATCTTAAAGGTGAGTTTATTTCATAACGTAGACAGCAACAGCAACAACATCACCGTCATCTTAAGAATTTCGTACTTTTCTTGTTACCATGAAAGTTAATTAGTCAGAAATTTATTTAAAATTAGCAAATACAACACATAGCAGCAGCAGCATCATCAGCAGCAGCAACAACAACAACAATACTATCACCTTTACTACTCTCTACTCCAGGATTCCTTGAGCGAATCATGTACCTCTTTGAACCCTTTTCGATAAATAATTATAGGGTACGGTTTCAGTTGGAATGGAGGGAGGAGGGATGGTGAAGTGTGTCTTTGAACGCTTGTTGATGATGACATCTGTCACAGCGGGTGGCGAGGGCGTAAAAAATACGTGCTTACGATGTATTTTAGCATATGTATAAGTATACGATTAATTTACATGTGTATGTGCATGTAAGTTTATGAATGTGTGAGCGTGTGTATATTTAATGTATATTTTGTCTATGATTTTCATATATTTTATATTATTAGTTGTTGTCACACGGTGAGAATTCGTCTCATATGTTTTATCAATAAATATTTAAGGCGAATTTCAATGGAAAACTTTTAAATTTTATTAATATACTATTTTTTAATAAAATTTAATCAAATTAAAGATTATGAGAATTATGATGAAATTGAATGATGATCTTCTCTGTAATCGAATTCGTCGTCGGTGAATCTTTAGAAACGTTTATATGCAAATTAAGGATACTTTAATAATCTGAAAAATATTGTAGGTGGAACCACACTATTATGTTCTCTTCCTTTTCCACGACCGCCCTACCTTCCTTCCCCCCCTCGTTCCATCCTTCCTCTCTGTATTCAGACAAATCAAGTGACCACAAAATACTTGCATAGTAATAATAATAATAATCCAAGCGTTGAGTTCAATAATAAAAAGACTAAACAACAAAAAAAAGCATGGAAAAATTATGTTATAATAAATAAACGCATTTCCTGCACGTTAACAAAAACAACAACCACAGGAATAACAACGAAAACAGCAATATTACTTCAATATTCCAATCATTGGACGAATTAACACCGAGTTTTGCATACAATTGAGCGAACAATAAAACCGGATGTCAGCCATTTGAGTCAAGAAGGAAGGCGGAGGAAACACAAAGAAAAAGAAGGAAAGAAGCAATAAAGAAAAATAAGCTTCACACTTCGACACACACACACACACACTTACACAGTGAGTGATTTAATGCCGCAGGGGTCCAAAGCCAAAGCCGGAGATTTAAAGATCGGATTCTCACACTTTAATCACTGAACGTTTTGGCCTCGTGGCCATTTTTTAACCGTGGGTAGTGTCTATTTTTAAGTGTCTCACAGAGTCGTCTTTATCGATGTCTCTGTCTCCTTCTCCGTCTCTGTCTCTGTCTCTTTCTCTGTCTTCCACTAATATTCATACATTTTCAATGGACGTATGATCCGCTTCCAGCTTCCTTTGGTACTAAATTTGGTGTTTTTTGTTGTTGTGCGAGTGTATTTTTCTCGTTATGAGTACCGAAGTATTCTTTATATATTCCTCTTCCACGTTCTTATCTTCATCTTTTTGTTGTTGTGGCAAAATTCCATTAAAACGCAATGAAATGCAATGCAAATTCATTGCAGGGAACGGAAGTCGCTGCGGTTTTACCACAAAATCTTACCACAAAATGTTGTTCTGCTGCCAAAAAGTGTCTCACGAAGAAGGTGTCTGTCTATCTGTATGTCTATCAGTCTGTTTGTCCATGTTTAAGGCTTGGCTTTAGTTTGATGTACTTATTTGTTTGGTTGCTTGAACTGATTTGACTGAGAGAGAGAAAAAGAAAGGAGAGTGAAGGGTGAGGATGAGGATGAGACCATTTTTATATCTCATGTCGAATTTAAATATTTTTGGCAATTGAAAGAAGGCCAAAACGCTTCCGTTTCTTCGATAGCCATTGCAACTTCAATCTACCTGAATTTGGCAATCAATTCAGCACATCGTGTTCGTGTTCGTGTCACATTTGAGTAGGTGATCAATTTCGGGAGGAATGGAAGTAGGGAGGGCTGCAGGGCAGAGAGGAGGCGTCGGTGATGGCGGTGGCGGCTCCGCATTGACATGTTAATGATATCTATTAACATTTGGGCTGGACGATGCAGTTTTTGGGCAGCGATTCGGTCCACATTCATGGCCAACATTCGGGTCACTTGGAACCATCTGCCGCAACCGCATTTGGATTGATTTGTGGCTTTGCGTCTGGCGAAAAGTGTTGCACTATATAAAGAGTAGCTGCTACCTTTTTACTTGATACAATTTTACTCGTCACTCGAAACGATTGTTTTATGTACGTAAATATGTATTTTTTTTGTTATTTATTAAATACATAATTTAGGATCGACCTAGTTTAATTTTTATGAGACTTTAATTTGTTTTGACTTTATTTTTATTTTTAGGAAGGAAAGAAAAAACCTGAACAAAGATCTCCCTCCGTCCCTCTCACCGTCTGTCCCTACGACTCTCTTCCTCTTCTTTGCCCTCCCACTCTGTCCCTCTATCTTTGAATTTTATTACTATATATTTATACTAATTTAATTCCTGGAAACAGTTTTTAGTGTCATGAAACGAGAAATGAAAACAAAGAATCAGGCGCTAAAGTGTTCCGTTATTAAATTATCCGACTTCTTATTTACTTAAAAGCCAGCTTCAAGATGACACCAGCGAACCATTAAAATCGCAGTTTTGTTGGTATTTCCGGGCTTTTTAAATCTTATATCGGTTTTTGCCATCTTTTTAATACAGTTTGTATTAAAACAGAATTTTTTTGGATCTTCTATAACGAATCTATATAGTATAGCATAGCAATATATTCTTTTTATTTGTATTTTTAAAATAAAAATTTTTTTGCTATATTTTTTGCATAGAATTCAAAAAACATCTTCTGAAATTATTGGAACTTACTTCATTCCAACATTTTATCATCGGCATGAATCATTAAGCTATAGAAATTTTTACACATGTGTGAGTGTGAATCACTAGTTAAAGTCTAAGATTTAAATGAATGAAGCATGCGTTTAAATTATTTCCTTATTAATGTTATATTAGAGTTTTGTTATTGTAGAGTTGTTCCTTAAAGAAGCGGTTTATAACAGTTTCTGTAACAGTATACATGCATAGATATGGTGGGTTATATCCCTTGATTTCTTGTTGAATTACTCTTGCAATTATTAATATTTGAATATTGAATAATAATAGGATTTTAATTGAATTTAATAATTGATAAAGAAACCACCCAATGGCCAACTCTATACAAAATAGATCATGGTTCTAGAGATGGTTATATAAGAGATTCGACCAAACCAAACATCGTAATTCTAAGCAGAAGGGAAAATAATACTATAAAAGCTCTTCCTATTCCTTTTCCTTTCTCTCTTCCTCTCTCTCTTCCATTCTTTCCCTTTCTCACACACTCCCTTTCTGCAATTTTAATGAATTTTAATATCTTTCAGTACCAAAAGAAGATATCATTCAGTATATTGTAGAAAATTAAATATTTACATGGGTTAATTGCTATAAAGAGAAATTCGATGTGAGGGGGCGGCGAGGGGGAGGTGCAAGTAGGTGTAAATATTCATACGTCACACTTACCAGTTATTTGTGGTGCATTCGGCTTGTAATCGTGGCAGTCAGAGTTCAGTGCGGTGTTATTCGAAGACGCATGATTGTTGTTGGTCAGCTGAGCGGTCGGCGGTGCAGCGGATTTCGCTGATGATGTACGACGTAATGATTCCAGTTCACGAAAATGACTTGAAAATGGAGTAGCATCAAGAAATGATCGCTGACCCAAGCCCAGCGCACGGAACTGATGGGCGCCGGGTGGACCTGCAATTATGAATAATAAAGATCAGTACCTCAACAAAGACCATTAAAGTACCATAGAGTAAACAGAAAATAAGAGGAATAGACGAAGGAGGTGTAGGAGGAATAGAAGAAGAAGAAGGAGGAGGAGGAGGCGGATCACTTCAAAGTGATCCGGGGAAAAAAGTTTGTTCTTCCTTCGTGGACTCCGATTTTTTAAGAAGTCTTTCTTTTAGAGAGCAAACTGTTTTTAGGGAGCCAGGAAAGGAACAAAAAAAACAACGCATCAGCTTTAATTAACACAATTTCAAGGTACTCGTAAGTCAATAAGTAAGTAAGTCGGTTCGTCGGTACAGTAAACGAAACGCAGTCTGAGAAATGAGAAGCCATTAAAATGCACTGAATTGAAAAGGCAATCATATCGTTTTTTCGTTGTTGTTTTTGGTATTATTATTATTCTTGAGAAAAAAAAAAAAAAAAAAAAACACGCTATGGAAAAACAGTTGAAAACCGCAATCGACTTTTATCTGAAACAATAGCTTCGGCCTGAGCTGGTTGTTTATCATTGGCTCAAGTGTTAAAGTACAAGTACAACAACAGAAGACAACAACAACATTTTCACAGACCCTCTTCGCAGAGAGTACTACGTAAAATAACGGCAAAGCCTACAGGATACTACATCGTTATATCGGTTGTCGGACTGACACAGTAACCCGTCTCACGCATTCATTCCGTATCCGTGTCCGAGCGTCTGTGTATCCGTTCCACTGCGTCTTCGTACTGGTCGCTTCTGGTTGTGTGTCGGGGTCTTTTTAGACCCCGTTTGCAGCCGCAACGAAAGCCTTCTGCCAGAAGCCCGAAGTAGGTGAAGTGAAGAAAAAAACTACAAAAACAAAAACTACCCAACAACAAGACGACGAAGAAGAAGTGAAAGAAAACCCCTCGCGTATTTATGAAGTCTGCTCTGAATATATTGACAAGGACCTCACCTCAGCAGGACGATTACAGTCTGTAGAATTTTTACAATATTTTTTCCTTTTTTTTTTGCTCTTGTTTTTCTAATTTTTTTTTGTTGCGCAAAAATTGGTTGTCAGTTTTTTCTTATTCTTGTTTTCTTCTTGTTGTTCTTGTTGTTGTTGTAGTTGGTTGGCGTCTTAGTTGTTATAAGCCTGAAAATTGCTTGCGTAAATAGTAATTAGGCCCCCCCCTACCCTCTCCCCATTTCCTTCTTCTAACCATTGTTTTTTCTAATTTTTTTTTTGTTCATTATTATCCCATTGTTGTTGCTGTGTGTGGTTTTATGTTTTTCCAAGTGAGCGTGAAGGAAGAAATCGCAAGTGTGACGCAACAAAAACAACAACAACAACAACAACAAGACGGATCACACCAACAACAATGAATGACCAACAAGTCAACGCAACGGTGTCGGCGACGGTTGCATTGTTGGTTGTATTGACCACATGGTTTGCCGACATGTTGGCCAAATGTTTTCAAAACAGCAAACAAACTACAGAGTACTACTCATAAGCCGCTCATCCATCCATCCACATTCATCGACAATTGAATATCTTTTGTTACCGATCGGAATTCGTCTTTGTTTTTTCTCGAAACTAAAGTAGTATAAAGTACTCGTATTTAAAGATTATCGGCGGATTACTGTGGATTAGTGTCTTCATTTTGAGTGGGATCAGTTAACTGCCAAGCCGTCTAAAATTGGTAGGTGCGAGCCAGTTAATTGGGCGGCTTAAAATTTAAAACGACATCGGCAAAAATAGGCTGAGAAACTAAAAGACAGGAGGAAAGAGAAGAGAGAGAGAGGATGTTTTTTTGAGAGGAAAGACACTTCAGAAAAGGACAGGACAGAACAGGACAGGACAGGACAGGACAGGACAGGACAGGACAGGACAGGACAGGACAGAACAGGACAGGACAGGACAGGACAGGACAGGGAATGGCAGGACAGGACTGGACAGGACAGTATAGGACAGTATAGGACAGGACAGGACAGTATAGAATAGGGCAGGAGAGGATCACATTACTGATGGCATGGGAGTTCTCCATGTGTCTGTCTCTCTCTCCTGGAAGGACCACCATACGAATCGATAGATTAAACTCTAATGAAACAGAGGTTTTTAATAGATCCCTTCTCACTTCCCCCCACCCAACCGAACCCCTCACCATTAGAGAAGTACCTCAAGTCAACTCAACTCATTTCGATAAACTTACTTGTCTTGGAGCGGGGTTCTCGGGGTCCATCGACGGTGACTTTGATTGCTTTGGCGTAGGTAGCCACCTGCGGCGGACTGGTAGCAACGGTAATCGTCAACGTGAAACTCTTCCCTGAAAATTAAAAGGAAGATGAAGAGAAGAATAAAAAAATGAGCATAGAATGAAAAAAGCTTAACAACTTTGGTAGCTGTGAGTGGTGTTGTGAAGTGTTAAAAGTAAAAATGGACAGAAAAGACGACTCGCGAGCGAGCATGAAAAATGCAAGAAGAAGGGCATAAAACGGGATCATAAATATTCGGCAATATTGCAATATATCAGAGCGCCTTGCGAGCGGTAATAAAAATGATTTGTTAAACCATAAAACGAGATACTTTGTGAGCGCAAACTTGTGGGTGAGCAGAAGCCACACAAAAACATGGCAACACTGTTCAACGACCGAATGCCAGAAGTGGCAGCATTCAGCAGCATTCAGCGGCATTCAGCAGGAAGGAAATTAAGTGGCGCGCGAATTAATTTAAAGTGATCATAACACGCGCCGCGGTACAGCTTTCAGATCACTCCTGCGGGTGATAAAAACAGCAAATCGATTTAAAGAAACACATCTCGCCGCCCACAAAACGAGAGGTGATAATTTTTGGGATTTTGACAATTTTTAAGACGCGTTCAAAAATAAGTTAAGTGCATGAGTTAAGGAAATAAAGGATCAGAAAAAAAGTAAGTCCTAAAACAGATGAATAAAATAAAAAAGCAAAAGAGAGAACAAAATTATACAAGGAAAGACAACTTAAAAAATTACCCCTTAAAAATCGTAAAACTACTTCAAAAACATAGCAATTTTTATAAGAAGAAAACTTTAATAATTCATGAAATTTCTGAACACAAGAAAATCTACCATTTTAATTCCGGAATCTTTAATTAAATTAAATTTAATTGAATTCTATTATTATTATGACTGAAATTATCACCAACAATTTTAAGTACAATGAAAACGTTTGCTTTAAAGCGTTGACCAGCTTGACCAGCCACAAACAACCCTCAGCGGGTAGAAGGGAAAGAAAAACTACAACAGCAACAACAACAACGCATAAAGTATACCTGACAAATAAGGACAGCAAACACACTATTAATGCCAGGGACATGTTTGCAAATAATAAAACCGCAAAAATATTTCACAAGCAAACAAATCAACGACGATTCATTAGCAACAACAACAACAAAGTGTCTCTCTATCTCTCTCTCGCTTTCCCTCACACTCTAGACTGGACCAATACCACTTCTTCAGAGTGCTTCTGTGTGTCCTTCTGTTTGTCCGTCTGTCTATCTGTTTGTTTATTTGAAAGAGCTTAAAAGTGACCAAGCCTCTGTTTGTTTTTTTTGGTGGTTGCTGGTTTTTTTTTGGCCACAATGACGACTTCATACAGTAGCAACAATCAAATGTACAGTTAAAATGGTTTGAATTGAGTTGTTTGAGTCTTGTTGTTGTTGCTGGTGGATGGGTTGCTTCACCAGAACCACCCACAAATGTAACCACCGAAATAATCTCTACCCAGAAACCACAAAAACCGCGGCCACAAAGTAAGTAAAAGAGAGAAGAAGAGAGTGTGAGAGACAGAGCGCGAGAGAGAGAGTGTGGATGAGGATGATATGTGTGTCTCTCTCTCACTCTTTCATGCTGTTGTTTGATGTTGTTGTTGTTGTTCGTGGAGGATGGGACCAATTATTTTCCAGGACATTCCGACAGGACAATGAAGCCAATGAAGTCAATAAAATAACACAAACACAGGAGGAGAAGAATCAGAATAGGGGCGAGGTAGAAATTGACAAAAGTCATAAAAATTTCCATGGTTCCACTTACTCTACACACTTCATTTTAACGTGGTTTACAGTTTAAAGAAAATCAATAAAAAATAACTACATTGCTATTTTCTGTACTCTGAAGCTTTTCAATTCAATTTTTTTCACTGCGAAAGGATTGAAAATATCACCAAATAGGGCTAAAAATGCGAAAAAAATCTACGCAAAAGAATTAAAAGAGAGTTGACAAAATTGTAAACGGTTAATAAAATTCTTTTAAGAAAAACAGAAGTGCAGCTTTTTTTTGAGTGGGAATACTTTGGCTACCCACAACAGCAACACGGGAGAAAAGAGGGGGGGGGGAGGGGAAGCAACAACGAAACAGCAACCATTAATTATTATTATTAACTCTGTACTACTACAGGAAGGATTCCGACGGTGGCGAAAAACCGTTGTTGATCTCATGTGGCGATTTTTTGATTAGATGTCCAAATGACGTGTACTCGAAGCGTCCTCCAATGGACACAACTGAAATTATATCATGTAACTGACACTGTTGTTGTTGTTATTCGTTTGCTTCTTCTTCTCAATGTTGTTGTAATTTTTGTTCGTATCTGTCACTGAAGTGAATGAAGTCCAATTTGTTTGCATTGGATTTTTCCTTCTTTTATTTAATTTTCACTCATTTTCATATTTTTCCATTATTGTTTTTCTACTATTGTTGTTGTTGGTATTGTAGTCCCTCTTGTTTGTTTTTTTACAATATTGCAAAATCAAAAATAATTTCCATTTTTGCTGTTGACTGTCAGTTGATTGAAATGACATTTAATCAAGCGGAACACCAGATATTTTTTTAAAAAGAGTCATCAAATCTTTTTTAATACATTCATCAAAACTGTTAAATTAAAAACACTCGCAATAAGAATTATAAAAAAAGAAAAACAAGATTTTGAGAAAATTAACTTCAACCTTTGAATATTCTTCAATTTAAGAAATTTAATAATCATTGGGTCAATCGATTCTCAAAGTTTTGCAAGAGTTCTTCAAGAGCCTCGAAGTATTTATTATGATCTTCTTATAGGATTTCCTTCTCTTCTCCCACCTCCTCTTTAATTAAATATTAAATCCTAATTTAGTTGAAATGTTTACCGTCCTACCAACCCGTGGTATGTCTTAATTACCAACTACATTCATTATTTAGGTACATCTAAAAAATTGTTCGAGTTTTTAAATAATACCTCAAAAGGTTTTCCATATTATCCTGAAATACAACAACAATAATAATCTCTTAAAAGTCGTCGACTTAGCGTTGGCTTAATGTGACTTTAACCCTTTCTCAGACCGAAAAGTGTACCGAAAACAACAGAAAGGTCAAAATCAAAGGCATCTCTTCAAGTATGTGGTACCGCCGCCGCCGCCGTCGCCGCTGCATTCTGTTCGGTTCTCTTCTGTGCCGTGAAAGTTCCAAATTAATGACTTCAATTTGTTTGCTCAACTCATAATTGATGAATGAATGAATGACACGCGTCATCAATAAGCGCGATGAGCAGAGTAGATCAGAGTAACGCGTCTTTTGTCGACTTGAGTCGGCTTTATCGTCATAATCATCATCAACATCATCCTTGGTGTATTGTGATGATGGCTGTTGTTGTTGGTGTTTATTTGGTGTTGTTGTTGCTGTTGTTGCTGTTGTTAAGATAAATCTTTTGAACTAATTTTTTTCATTGTCATTCGCTTTGTTCTCTATCAGCAGCTTTCTTTAGTGAAGTCGGAGGAAGCTATTGAAGTTATCTGGTTCACAATTGTTGTTGTTATTATTGTTGTTGTTGTTGTTCACTGTTGTTGTTGTTTTTATTGTTCGAGCCCATGACTTGATGACTAATTTAGATTATTAACATGTCTTTCTTTCTACAAGTTTGTTGCATATGCTTTGGACGTTAGAACAAAGGTAAAATTTGGATGTTTTCTTGGGTCCAAATGCTTTAAAAATAATAACAATTTCATCATTTTCTCTTTTAACATTTCGAAAAAAACCGAAACTTCTTTCATGCACTACAAGTACCACGCATTCATTCATTTACTCATTCTTTCATTCATTGTTCATTCATTGATGATTAATTTGCAGTAATTTAAGAAATTTTTGGATTTTATTTTTCTTTCTTTTCACTTTATTTGAGATTTTAAAAGCACGAATTGTGTTTTTTTTACACATTTTGTTTGGTGAAAGATCGTTAGTAGGATCGTTTTAATTTTTGCCCCTTTTGCTGCTTCTTCTTTTATTGTTGATGACTTTATACATAATTCAGATGGCTACACGATTGAATGATCGTTGGATCGTCTTCTCTCTTGAAAAAGATTTTCGGAAAATGTTGAAATACTCGAAATGAAAAAAATGGAATGATACTTGTATGGTACTTTTTTAGAGGACTTTCTTTATATGTTCGAGAAATTCTACAATAAATTGTTGCGATAATGAAACGAAAACTTCCGGTCTCTCCTCAAATAGTTTACAGACACGAATGGATCCACATTTTAATGGTGGCTGTAGTTTATTTAATCTTGACATGAGATACAAATTTTAAAATAGAGACGCTGATTCAGTGTATCTACCGTAGACCCCAGTAATGGACTATCTATGTCGGTATCTGGACACTCAACTCAGCTTTAAAATGTATGTGGAGCTGTCGAATTTCCATCCAAGTGGATCGATCAAAAAGAAGACCCGAGGTCAATGGTTTGGTCAACATACCGACATCGATATTTAATTGCATTTTAATTATTGTATTTATTATTATTGCAAAGGCAATTAAGTCACTGAAGTAAAAATTGAAATATTTTTAGTAGAAAATAATTATTACAAAGAGCATAAAATACATTTTTAATTTCATTTTTAGGTACATCACAATATTTTGCACGCAAATATTGTATATCGTAATAATATTGAACATTATCAACAGCTGTTATCTTTCCCCTATTTTGGAAAAGAGAAGAAAAGAACAGAAAAAAGGACAAAAATTATTCGTATGTTTTCTAGAAAAATATTTCCCATCCTAACACGCTAAAAAGAGGCCCAAATTAGCCTACAACAACAACAACAACAACACGATGTGTGTTAGGATTACGAGAGTGCTTCTTGCATCAGGAGCTGACTGGCTGGCTGACTGATCGCCTGAGTGACATGCGTTGGACGACAGCGGATACCCTCGCGTGGGTCACACAAGTGCGCAGTTTAAAATCGATTATTCGTACCTTAAAAAAGAGGAAGGAAAGCAACAATAATTGTTGCGTGTACAAACTCAAAGGAGACTAAGCAACAACAACGAGAACAACAACAAGAAGACCAACAAAAATAATAATAATAAAGTGCAGTAAATTGAGATCAACACGAGCAGCAGCAACACTTTGACCCAAACAATCTACTGGTGAGCACCCAGCAACAACCGAGCATGAGGTCGGACCGGACCAGACCAAAACGAACCGAACGAACACTTTAGCTTCACTGGCAGAAGCTGGAATGCTGACAGTTGCCGGGAGAAAGGAAACGAGAAGCGAGCAGGAAGACGTTGATATTCATTCAGGCCCAAATTGCCTCATCTTGCCTCCTCGCATCGCATGACGGCCGCCGGGTATTCGGACATAATGTGACGACTTCTGTGACTGAACTTCAGGAGCTTTAAACGGAATCGCTTGCGAAAAGAGGAAGAAAACGAGGACGAGGAGGCCGGACGACCATAAAAAAAAGTAATGCAAAGTTAAGCACTGTTTTTAGTTAATTTTTAGTTAAAAGTTAGTACGATCCTTTAGACTCATCATTTTGATTAGATTTTATTATTAATTTAGTTCCTTTTTAGTTAATTTGTATCTTTTTTTTACTTCTTTGTTCCTTGGTTTTTGTTTTTTCTGCTTTTTGGTTTTATTTTGTTGGGGTTTTATTTGGGTTTTCATTACTCACCTCTTCCGCTGCGTCCCACAAAACGTAAATCATTAAATTTGGCCACCTGATTTTTCATCACCGCCGTGCAGTTTCGCAGCTCGGCGCAGTAGTTCTCATCGTTTCCGGCTCGTATGGTGACAATGGTGCCATCGCCGACATCCACCAGAGCTACCACTTTGAAGGCCAGCGGCAGCGTTTTGTTCGAGCGCCAGTGGGTGGGCAGGGCGGAGCACAGGAAGTACGGGTTGCTGGTGCGGACTGAAAATGTAATGTGTTGAAATATTAATAAACCATAAAGCAAACATTTGGAAAACCATCAACATCAACCCATTATTAATTAATGATTTGCATTAAATTAAAATGTCCAGTCAAAAAATTGATTTTAATGATTGAATCTATTGAAAAATAATGATGAGAGCTTTTAACATATTATTAATTTATATTTAGAGGAATATATGATTGTATATAATTTAATTTTTCATTCACATCATAATTTATTAACTTGAATATGATGTTGAGTTGAAATTTTATTCACTCCATTAAAATATTATAAATAATTTTGTTCGAGCTTCTCGTAAATCCAAGAAAAAATTTACTCTTATTTTAAAGTGATTTTTATTATTATATAATATAATTACATTGAAGGTCATTCGACTATATTTTGAAGTATGCGAAAGTTTCTTGCGTTTTTGATATGTACGAGTATCATTCAATTAATGATATCGATTTCATTGAGGTCCTTCCTCATCAATATCGTCAGTATTATCATCAACATCATTGATCACAGCGATTGACTGATCACTCCGGTGATGAAGTGAATGATACGGATACGCGCGCCGGTACTTTAACTAAAAAAGGACGTTGCAGGTGTCAAATTTCAGCACTTTTTTGCCAGAAATTGTTTTCGGGTGAAAGAGCAAAGCAGAAAATAAGAATTTCGGACCATGGAAAAAAGCACGAAGCCATATTATGGACCATGATATACGATCGGTGTAACTTTGATTGTGGCATGCGTCGGTAATTCTTCTGAGTTGAGGCGCTGAAGTGAACATGAAGATCGGATATGATTGTCTCAGGACAGATCGGATCTTTAAAAAAAAAACCACCTCCCATAAAATAAAGACCACAGGTACACATGAGATATACTCGTATACAGTTGAAGGATATACTTCAAGGTATTTGCCAATAAATCAGAAATCAAGAAGAAAGAATTAATCGGAAAAAAACAAAAGTGGTTCGATTTTATTTCAGAGCAATAAAGAGCGGAATATTCAAATTATATACACTTTCACCCTGAGTAGTGTATACAATGCAGTTTCTGTATCTGCCACAGTATATCCTTAAAATATTTCGTCGAAAAGAAGCGAATTTGAGCGATTCTTTGGATTGAGTGTTATGATGATTGTTAATAGTACAAAAATGGATGTAGTGTCAAAATATTGGGTGTTTTTCCCGAATTCCCTATTCTTCTCATTCATCCTCTCTCGCTTCCCTCCTCCCCCACTTCACCCCATCAATCAACTCACGCAGTTCTCCTGGAAACTCCTGTTGTGCCTCCAACACCAGACGTTCTGTCCACCATAAATCCTGATGCATTGTATTGTTGTTGTTATTATTATTATTATTGTTATTATTATTGTTGGAAGAACTTCCATTGCTAGCGCCACCTGTCGGTGAACTACTGCTATTGCTTGCATTGCTCGCGGATGCCGCAGTTTCGCACATCGACGTCTTGTAACCTCCTGCCACGGGTGAATTCCAGTCGGTGGGCGATCCAGATGATGTCACCATGTTGGCGGTGCCACCGTCCGCCGTGGATCCAGTGTAAACTGCAGACGCTGCAGTACCGCCCGGCAGATGCATTCGTCGGTGGTGGGAATTTTTGGGCGCTATTTTGGCGATTCGGCTTATTTGACGACGAAACAAGCTTGCAATATCACGTGCCACAACAGGTGTTGACAGTCGCTAAACAACAACTAAGAAGCCGGTGGGAAAAACACAGCTTCTAGTGGTTCAACAGGAACTCCTCTCCTCTGACGGGGGAGAGTGAGTGTCAAAGAGTTGAGAGAATCGATGCCGTCGCTTTTTACGTCACTACGATTGACGCCACTTCCATTAATCGAGCCTCCGTCGAGCGCTTAGTCACAAATTAACGCTTTCGACGCATCAATTAACGATAACTAAATGTTTGTCACTCTTGTTTTACGAATTCATTTGCATTGTTTTGGATGCTGTGGAGTTGTTTTTTTTTTTGCTTTAAGAAGCGGCTGACGTCTGTCGTTGATGAGAGTGTGAATCGTTCAGAGATGCTCCTGGTTATTGGCGTTGATTTGACTCGATTGAAAAAGAGACCCCCAATATTGTTCTTGTTCTTATGCTTCTTCTCCTTCTTCTTCTTCTTAGCGTTGGTGGTCTCCTGTGCTCTGGTTTGGTTCAGCGCGCTCAGCTGATTTAAAACGCCGCCGACGCGTGTGAATTAAATAAACTGCTGTTGTTGTTGTTGTTGTTATCGTTGGTGCTGTTATTAAAAAAAACTCTTTTAAGTGACTCACTCGCGCGCTCATTTCACGCTTTTATATTGTATATCGTACGTTATTCACGATGAGAGAGAATTTTTATGGATTCGCAGAAAATCACAAACAACCAACCGGTCTTTGTTGTTATTTTAATTCTTATTTGTTGTTCTTGCTGTTTTATTTTATTTAAAAATAGTCGATAGTCGAGTATTAATAATCCATGTTATTTGTTTTATTTTTGTTCTTGAACACTTTCGGTAGCTTTCGGTTAATCAAAACTTTAGAGTGAACTTTAAATGAATCAATGAATGAAGCACAAATGAATTATGATCATTATAAGTGCATTTATTAGTATTTTATAATTTACACTATTTATTTGAGTGGCCTTTTTTAATCTCTTCCTTGAGGAGGGTTTTTTAAGTTTCTGTTTAAGTTAAACGGTTTTCATTTCACTGAATTTAAAGTTAAACATTCTTTTATTATAAATTTTCTTATGAATATTATTAAAGAGATTTTGTTTCCTTTTGTTTTCGTTTTAATTAAATTATTATTATTGTATTATTATTTATTTACTTAGTATTGTTATTTAGTATTTTTAACTGGTCACTTTAACTCTTTTCCTTCTGTTGTTGATTTATAAAATGTTTGAATGCACTTCAATTATAAATTCTTTTGATTTATTTTTATAAACATCTTGTTTTAAATTTAATTCTCACTTTATACATACACACGCATTATTATATGTATTAATATGAATATCTTTCAGTACAGTATAATTTATTGTATTTCATTTCTTTCAATTAAATTTGAATTCATTTCAATTATTTCAACTTTCTAAAATTATATCACATCAATAAATGAACTCTAAAGTTTCCTGTTCGGTTCGGTTCAGTTTGTTGTTGGTTTTCTCCCACAATAAATTGTATAAACTTAATTTTATTTATTGTAGTACATTTTTTATAACGTTTGTTTTAATAAACTTCAATGCGCTCTCTCGCGTACTGTTTTTGTTGTTGTTGTTTTGTTGTTATTGCTGCCTACCGTAGAGCCAACAAGTTGCTCCCGCGTACCGTTCACAACTGCTGGCGAATGTGGTCGCCAACAGCGGTTAAACCGAGTGGATGGCTAACTGAACACACGTAATCCGAAAAACAGCACGGCTAACAAACAAACATTTCACACTAAGCAAGTTAATCGCTCTTCTCTCGCTCTCTCGCTGTGCCTCTCTGTTTTCATATTGATCTCTGGCTCTCTTGATTCCTGTTATTCAGCTGTTTGAAAGCAACGGTTGGAGTTCCCTGTGCACATTGTTTTTGTATTTGTTGTTATTTTGATTTGCTCTTTTCCAACAACACTGCAAGGGGGTTGCACCTGAAACGACTGCTTTGTTGTTGTTTGTGTTAGTGCTGCCCAGTGCTGGCTGTTGTTGTTGTCGCTGCCTAGTGCTGCATGTTGTTGTTGTTGCTGATGTTCTTGTTGTTGTTGTTACTGTTACTCTAGTTACTGTTGTAGTTTTTTGCCGTTGTGTCTTATTTTATTTTTGTTATTGTCTCACCATCGAACCAACCACTACGCTTTCTTTCTCTCTCTCTCTCCCGCTTTTCTGGCCATCATTTTCTTTTATGCTGGCACTTTATGCTGTTTTCCTCTCTTTTAGCACTGAACACTGATTGGTTGATATGCTCTTCGTTTTTAGTATTGTTGTTGTGCTGGAGTGTTTGTCGCCTTCTTATTATTTCATTCATTTTGCTTTTCTTTCCTCTATTTTTGGGCTTAAGTTTAGGGGCGGAGTTCCCTCTTATTTATTTTTTTCCTCTTGCTGATGATGCTCCCCTTTTTACTTGTTTCGTTTCTTTGATGTCTCTTTTTCTGGGGTTTGTTTATAAATCAGCGACGCATCTCGGTTGCAGCATCGTTTTTTATTGTGTTCTTTTGCTATTTTTTTAATGCTGTGCCTTGTGCTGGTGTTGTTGTTGTTGTTGTTGTTTTGGTTGCTTTAAATGTCGTTTAATGTTGTACAACTGATGATTTTCCATCATTGCCTCTGTCCATGTTGATGTTATGGCAGTGTTGTTGTTGTTGTTGTTGGTCTTGGATGTGGTTGTATTTTTTTAATTTTATTTTTTTTTACGTCGTGTTGCAGATTTTCAATTATAATTTCAGAGTTTTCAAGGATTCATTTTATGTCCTCGCTGTTGTGTCGTTAGTTCATCGTCTTTTGCGGTTAATTAATGAAGGTTTTTATTGCCTCGTTTTATGGTCATAATTGGCATCACTTTCATGCGGTGTGGAGGGCGAAGAAGGGGGCGGATCAAATGTTGTATGCTAATTTAAACCTTTGCACAGTTAATGAATGTTCATTATAATATAATTATTGAATGTAATCCATACAAGTGTATATTTTTATAAACTCTCGCTATTAACTCACTTTTTTCAGTTTTCATTCGATAAGATACCATTTTTTCTTCTTCTTCTCTTCTTCATTGTTTCTATAAAAACAACTTGTGTTTTGCTTGTGATAAAAAAGGAGTTGTTTTTATTGAAAATTAAACCCAAAAAACTCAACCAAACACAAAAGTGACCACATTCTGTGTGAGAACTTTTTTAAGTTGTGTCTAAGTCACAACTTAAGTGGTTATTTTTTTGAAAAACAAAAAAAACATTAAAATAATTAAATGTAAACAATGATAGAGTTCGTGTTTGCAAAAAACAACAACAACGCCGAAACTAATCTTCACTCAACTCGCCGCTTATCACTTAAACACAACATTTACCCCGAAAAGAAGTGATACTAAATTTTAACTCACAATTTGTTCGGTTGCTCCACCGCAACTTCTGATTTCTGAAAGTGATTTAAGTTGTTTTTTCTAAAAATTCTTCTTTCCATTTATTATATCATAATTTTTATTGTTTATTAAGTTTTTCGTGTGAGAAAGTTTCTTATCTGCCATTTTTAAGTGAGCGCTTCACAGAATGATTTCGCAATTTTAATGATAACAGTTTGCTTAATTTTTTTTTATTTTTTTTAATCGAATTTAGAACTACATGAGCATAGAATGTATGTCGTATGTATATTTGGTACTATACTCGTATTTTAATCAGAGTAGAATACAGTTATACACAAATTGAAGAAAAAAATATTCCCACGGTTTTTTTTTCGTTTTGATTCGCCTACAAGCTTTTATTTGTTGTATTTTTATTTGAACCTGAAATGATGAGGATAAATAATATAAATAACAATTAATATAAGTAGTTTTTCTGTCAATCTAACGTAATCTAACTGAATACATGCAAGAAATAATGATAATTGGAACATAACTTTCCCTATTTTAATTCTCGGTTTCAAATCAATCGAACTGTTTGCATAACGAACCTTTTTATTACTAATCTTTTATTATTAATTCACAAAAAAAAACCAACTATTTAAAAATTAATTTTGTTCATTCAGAATCATATTTTTTACAAGTTGGAACATAACAGAAAGTGAGAAGTGAGAATGCGCACATTTTAATTTTCAATTTATATTGCAGGGTTAAATATACGCCGCACAGATTTATTTATTTGCCTGTGGCAAATAATCGTTGTCCTAACTGTTGGTAAAGCAGTACAACAACATTTTTCAATTACCTTTAAATGAAAGGGTTCGGTTACCGATTTTTTGCTAGCACCCGCTAGATGGCGAAGGCGCTCTCAATGGTGTGGATTAGCCGGAAATGAAAATTTAGAGACCGGAAATGAAAGTTTTGGGTTCCGGAAAAATTTTTTTTTTTATGTGAGGAATTCTGCCAAACACACGATCCACAAACTACACATAGGCTGTGTTCACACTTCGGTAAAATCACGTTTGGAAATTTACTCGCAGAGAAATTCTTTCTTTAGTGAACTTTAGCTAGTGTACTTTAAGATTTTTATACATTTTGGTAACGGTTCTAATACGGAACACTGTTTGCTCCAAAAATTGCCGAGGAAGTATTCGCTACGTAGCAACGACTAAGTTTTATCCATTTCGGTGATATTACTGAAATGTGGTCACAGCCATAGAAATGTAAATAAACAATAAATTAACACGTTCCATAGCATGGAGGTCTAACAGCTGATTTTGACATTTCATAGTTGTTTTCTTTTTACACGTTTTTTATAGTTTTTATTGGTTTCTGTACATAGTTGTTTTAGTTAATTGTTAATAAATTATACGAAATGTTACTTCCATTTAGGTGTATCACAAAAACAACAAACTTACTGCGATATCATGGTGGAGTAACAACAACAAGAGGACGTGTTCTTGCCTCTGCAAAATTCTATTCAACTCAGGTGACGACTAGCAGAGATCCTGAAAACACATCGGGAAAGATAACAATCGGTGATGTAAGCAAAACGTTAAAAGTACCTTTGAACCCAGAATTGGTTCCACAGAAGTATGGTAAGAGTAGTATTTAAAGTTATGGATGTTTTACTGAGAGTTAATGCGTTTTCCTTTAATTATAATCCTTGTAGTTGAATATGCTCCAGATGGATCTCTACAGATAACGCAATCTGCTCTTCACCACTTGCGTTGGATGCTGCAGAAGGATCTACTCAAGCAGGATATGTTTTTGATTGGCCAGCCGGGACCATTGCGCCGTCAATTGGCTTTGCAGTTCCTGGAGCTGACACAACGCGAGCTGGAATATATTGCTCTCAGTCGGGATACCACCGAAAGCGATCTGAAACAGCGTCGGGAAATAAAAAACAAAGCAGCGATTTATTACGATCAGGTTTGGATATAAATAAAATATTGATAACTTGAATATACTTACATACATGGTCGAGCATTCTTTAGTGCGCCGTGCGTGCTGCCATCCATGGACGCATTTTGGTGCTCGATGGTGTCGAGCATGCCGAACGAAATGTGTTGCCGATATTGAATAATTTACTCGAAAATCGCGAAATGCATCTGGAGAATGGCAAGTTTTTAATGGCTCCAGAGCGATACGATAAATTGCTAGAGGTGAGATAAAGGCATTTTTATTGAAACAATATCGATATCGAGATAATTTGTTTCGTCTTCTTTTGCAGACTTTTACCGAAGATCAGTTGAATTCCTGGGGCTTGCTGCGTGTCTCTGAGGACTTTCGAGTGGTAGCCCTGGGATTGCCAACACAAAAATATAAAGGCACACCTTTGGATCCTCCTTTGAGGTCTAGATTTCAATCACGGAATGTTACACATTTCGGCTACGATGTAAGAATATCTGAATATATGATTTTGTATTATATAAACATTGTAATGTTTTCTGCATCTCTTTCTTCTCAGGAGATGCTGTTAGATTTGGAAAAAATCGCTCCAAATGTTCCTGTAGATAAATTAAAAAAACTCCTTTCATTTGGTCTAGCAGTGCAAACGGCCGATGCAACTGTTAATTTGCCAGATTTTCCGCTCGATAATCTTCATTTAGCCGCTCGCATGATGGTCAGTAATTCCTGTATAAGTAGACAGTAACAACAACAATTTGTGTAATTTTTTTATAATGAAAAATCAGAATTCTAACGCCAATCTAACGGAGCACGAAGTCATCGTCCTTTTGTATCCATATCAAGTCACATTGAAAAAAGATCAAACAGATCGAATTAAGAATCTTTTGGATTCGCTTAAAATTAAAATACATCCAATGAAACCTGTACAAAGCATTCAAACACAACAAAAACAAAGCGAAGAGATGAACAGTGATGTGCAATTTACAATAGATGAGGTTAGCTTAAAGGTACCTGGTGGAAAGCGACAACCGCAAGTTTCGCCCATTAAATCTAAAGGCTTTGTAGACTTGGAACATCAACGTTCCGTATTGGCAGCTATGATTCAGGCTTTTGCTGTGAGCGACATTTGTTTAATTGGTAAATATTTTAAATATCGCCACGTTTTTTAACTATTATTAACTTACTCGTAATTATTTATGTTTTTCGCTCCTGTGGCAGGTCAGAAGGGTGTCGGTAAAGCGACTCTAAGCAATCAACTGCTCAATCTTCTTCATCAAAACGTGGAGACTATGGTGCTCTACGAAGACATGACTTCACGTGATCTGGTACAACAACGCGTTACCACCGCCGACGGCGATACGGAGTGGCGTGACTCACCTTTGGTACGCGCTGCCAAAAGTGGTTCGGTTGTCTTGCTTAACGGTCTACATCGCTTGCACAAAAGCACCGCAAGTGTTCTGCAAAGGTTTTTACAAGATCCTTTATTATTGCTGGTATTAATTGCATGATTATAATCACTATTATTATTATTTGCAGATTGATACACGATCGTGAACTTCAACTTTGCGATGGCACCTCGTTGCTACGTCACGATCGTTATGATGCTTTGCTGCGGCAGGGACTCACCATGATGGAGCTGAGTGAAAAGGGCATCTTTAAAATACCCGAGTCATTCCGTTTGATTGCTCTGGCAGAGCCTTCAAATGTGACTTCTGCATCTTCCCAAAATTGGTTGACCCCAGAAATGTTAAATCTGTTTTTGTTTCTTGAAGTTCGTCCGCTGCAGCAATCCGAAGAATTGGAAATTATAAAAAAAGTATACGGAAATCTAGATGATAGCATACATGAAGTTATAAAGCTATCACATATACTGCGAGAATCTCCAGATTCTACGATGCGCAATCTAGCCAGCACTCTGTCCACTCGTCAGCTCTTAAAAATAGCCAGGCGCTTGTCTGCTTATCCCGTCAAAGAAAATCCACTCAACTCAGTTTACGACATCATACAGAATACATTCTTGGCCAAGTTTATGCCTGCTCTGCCTCGAGCTGCTTTGGAAAGAGCCATGCAGAGAGCGGGCATCAAAAAGCCATCCGACAGACGAGAACGAGCGAGAGAAGAACGCAAAATTAGCGTCGATGGTGAGGTGCTTAAGATTGGAGACACCGAAATGAAACTAGTGGCAACGTCGGAGGAGGCCAAAGTGCCCAGCACTTTATTCTACGATGTGCCACAGCATGTGGCTTTGCTGGAGCGTCTCCTTCAGGTACAGAATAACTTCTCATTAATTACAAATGAATACAGAAAGCATTTTCATGTCTGCAGGACTTTCTTATTGGCGATCACTTGTTGTTGGTGGGAAATCAAGGTGTTGGCAAAAATAAACTCATCGACAAGTTGTTGCAATTGATGAACAAACCACGTGAATATCTGCAGCTCCATCGTGACACCACCGTTCAAAGTCTCACGGTACAGTCGACGTTGCGTGACGGTCAAGTTGTCTACGAGGACAGTCCTTTAGTGAAAGCGGTGAAAAATGGTCACGTCCTGGTCATAGATGAAGCTGATAAAGCGCCCGTGAATGTTACCTGCATACTTCGCACACTTGTTGAAAATGGCGAAATGTTTCTCTCTGACGGACGCAAAATTGTGCCCGCTGGGGAACGTTTTGGCCACGAGGAGCTATCATCGATGTCTCAGGAAGTGATTGAAACTCATCCGAACTTTCGTGTCATTGTGCTGGCCAATCGCCCTGGTTTCCCTTTCTTGGGAAATGATTTCTTTGCTTCTCTCGGAGATGTTTTCAGTTGTCATGCTGTCGACAATCCTTCGCCCGATTCGGAGATTTTCCTATTGCAACAGTACGGTCCATCAGTACCCCAAAAGACTCTCAACACCTTGGTGAATGCCTTTGGTGAACTACGCAGCATGGCTGACGAGGGATTACTTAATTATCCGTACTCCACGCGGGAGGTGGTGAATATTGTTAAGCATCTGGAGAGATTTCCCAACGAAAACATGTCCGAATTGATCGGCAACGTACTCGACTTTGACAAGTACTCGCCGGAGGCTTTGGAGCAGGTCACTCAAATTCTGGCCAAACATGGGCTGTCGATTGCGGCCTACGCCAAAAATGAACTCTACGCGTTGAGGAAGAAGAGAGAACTTCAAGTGACGGTGGAGCGGACGAGTGGTTTAGGAGTTTCAGGTCTGTGGTTATCGATTTGTTGTTGTTGTTCTTGTTGTTGTTTTTAATACTGAAATCCGATTCGTTCTTAACACAGGACCGAAATACGGCAAAGTAGATCCCAAGAACGAACCTCATGTAGGCGGTAACACGTGGGCTGGTGGTACCGGGGGCCGCGACACGGCTGGTTTGGGCGGCAAAGGTGGCCCCTTTCGGCTGGATGCTGGCCACAAGGTGCATCAGCTATCGGATGAGGAGAAAAATGACATTCCAGAAGAAGTAAAGCGAGCAGCTCGCGACATGAATCGCAAAGCCTTCGAGGAGAAGCTGCGCGAGATTCGAATGTCAGCTCACGATCACAAGTTGTACGCTCAGTTCAGCGAACCGATACGAAAGCAGGTGCAGCAACTGAAAGCGGTCCTCGATGCCATGCAAACCAAAAGCAAAGAGCGTCAGTGGCAAAAATACCAAACGCATGGCGAGTTGGACGACACGCGACTGATCGAGGGCATCACGGGAGAGAAAAACATTTATCGTCGTCGCACAGAGTCGAATCCTTGGGCCGATCATGTGCAGGAGAAGCCGAATCGACTGAAGCTGGTTGTCGATGTATCGGGTTCCATGTACAGGTATAAAAGAACTCCTTCTTATATGATCTTCATCTACATCTGTCTTGCTTCCTCCCCGCCTCTTCCTGAACCCGAACAGATTTAATAGCTACGATGGCCGCTTAGATCGTGAACTGGAAGCTGTTGTTATGGTAATGGAAGCTTTCGAGGGCTACGAGAAGAAAATCGTTTACGATATTGTTGGCCACAGTGGCGAAGGCTCCGAAGTACCGTTCGTTTGTGCCGGTAGTCCTCCCAGGAACGATAAGGAACGGTTTGAAACCATACGAATGATGCACGCTCACTCGCAGTTCTGCTGGCCCGGAGATAGTACGGTAAAAGCTACCAAGGAAGGCATCGATGCATTGAGCGAGGTGCAGGAAGAGTTCGACAACTCGATTGTGGTGGTACTCAGTGATGCCAATCTCTCGAGATATGGCATTCGGCCGAAGGACTTCGCCACAGCGCTTATGAAGGGTGAACCAAAGGTTAAAGGACACGTTATCTTCATCGGCAGTTTGGCGGAACAAGCAAATGAGTGAGTTCCTTACTCCATGAATGAGATTACTTAAAGAATTGGATTTCAATTGATGTAACTACGTAACATCTTTCTTTCCCTCTCCTTCCCTTATTAGGATCAATGCACAAATGCCCCCGGGACACAGCTATATTTGCATGGATTTATCTAGTTTGCCACAGATTTTAAAACAAATTTTCACCTCTTCTCTGCTGTGATTCATCGTGGGCGATCAACATTAGGAACATCATAGGATTTGAACATTTTTTGTTGTTAGTTTATATGTAGAAAGTGAAATGTTTATGTTGAGAAGGGAAACTAGATTTGATTTATGTAAATTGAGTTATAAATAATAAGAGGTTTTTTCTAAAAATATGGTACTTCAAGCTTTGTAGCGTATATTGTTAACTACGGGGGCCAATGGGTGGTTTCGTTTTTGAATAAAATAATTTAAAAACAAACTAGCCGATGGCCCACCCTTCAAAATGATAGTTAAATCTTACAATAATTAAGTAAATTAATTATAATTGTAAATTAAATAACATAATATTGTGTTAATTAAAAATATATTTTTATAAAAAAAGTATTCGTATTAAAAAAGTGGTTTTTGGAAAAGAAGAGGTTCCGAAAAGCAATATTTTACACTCTACATAGTTTAATCGTAATAAAATTATATATAAACAAAAATTAACTGTTTTTTGTTCTCGTGAGATTTTTTATTAGTTTCTTTTAATAAATTTTTAATATTCAACATATTTTAGTAAACAACACGAACAACAAAACTTTTACAAATTATTGTTCTTTTATACAAGGCTTTATATTGTTTTATATTATAAATCATATAATCTTACAATTAAGTTTGCACACACACACAGACAGATATTCAAATACACTCACATAATCTTTCCTCTCATATAAACAACATTAATGATAATAGAAAAACACAAATTATCAGCTTAACATGATGCATATCCATAGAAATAAGAAATAAATTACTAAATACAGTAGTTACAAAAAAATACACACAATCAAGTAGACTATAATAACTAATACAAAATATAAATGTTAAAAATCGTTTTAAAAGAAAGACAGCTAAAGATATCCGTATGTATGAGTGAATGTCATTAGAATCTATTCGGAAGGAGTTGTTTTTTACTCTGCCGGCGATGATGATGATGCTGATGTTGATGTTGGTCTTTCTGTAGTGCTACGACTTCGGTTCGGACTGGCCAACAACCACCCAGTCTTCTACATCAGCGGCTGTGATCACCGCCTCATTTTGCATGCAACCGTCGTCGATGTTGCCGCTCGCAGAGTGACTCAGCTGCTGCGTTTGAGCGCTGCATGTCGCTGCTGATGTTGGCTGTTGTGTCGAGCGTATGCTTTCCAACTGCTGCTTCAAATTGTTGTACAAATCGAGCAGTTCCTCCTGGAATAAATAAGTATATAATAATTATAATAAATTTCTATTGTTTGATACAATTAATTTTTGTACGCCTACCTTTTCGCTAATCTTCTTGAGCAACTCTTGTTTTTCTTGTCGTTCGACGGGATCCATTTGAGCCAACAGCTTCTCCTTGAGATCCTGTGCATAGTAGAGCTTCGTATCGACGCGAAGGTACTCTTTGGCCAGGCGACGATGTTCCTCGTAGATTTCCTGAGACTGCGGATTGTCGACGATCGGTTGCTCTGGCTGCAGTTCGGGATCGAGTATTTCGTGCAGCGACTGATCCGGTCCATCGTTGTCACTGCTTTCGGAATCCTGATTCTCGTCGTCGTCGTAATCGTTGTTGTTGATACCCTGCGGCATCATCGGCTTGGCGTCGGTAACTGTGAGGCGTTCCTTGCCATCGCTTTTAGCTGTATATGAAAATGAGCAAAAGAAGGACGAAGAGAAATGAAAGAAGAGAAAAGAAAGAAGAGAAGAGTGAACAAATAAGTATTAAGTTTTCTTGGTTTATGTTGTAGTATCGGAAACAAGTATTGTATCAAAGAAGATCCTTGATTAAAGGATCGATCAGAAGTTTAAACAGAAAATAAACAACAATTAATTGCTTTTGTTGTTGCTTTTGTTTTTGATGCCTACTGTAAATAATCCAACAGCTGTGCAGATCGGTTTGTTTCGATGAGATTAAAGTGGTTGCATCACACATGTTGAGGTGTTTGTTGTTGTTTTTCCCGTGTGTTGAGTATTTAATTGGTTCAGGTTTTAGGTTCTAAATATTTCAGAAAATTGAGTTATTTTCCACGTTTAGTTTCGGCTCACACGTTATTATTTTCTACAAGTTTTTCTTTCATTTATTTGTCTTTGGTTTTACTGAAGTGCATTTAATAGTTGCAGCTGTGTTATAAATGCATAAAAAATAAATACGATGGCATCACAATTCACCGAGATTTTTACTGAATTGAATACCAATATAAAGAATATCGCAGTAACGAATACCGACAAATGAACGACTTTAATTCTTAGATACTTAATACTTTTAAAAGTCTTTGATTTGAATTAAATTTAAGATATTAAATTGGACGGTGTTGTTATATTAGTAATAATTTCCACAAACTCCATAATTTAATAATAATATTTTATTATTTCATGATCGCTTTAATGATGATACTTAATACTTTTAAAAGTCTTTGATTTGAATTAAATTTAAGATATTAAATTGGACGGTGTTGATGTAAGTATAAGTATCATGATCTTTAAAAATGTCCAAAAACTGTCAAAATAAAAGCAGTTCAGTGTCACTTCGATTCATTGAGAAGTTCAGTTCAGTGTACAAGCAATAATAAAAAAAAAAACAACGACAACAGATGATAATTTGAATCATGTTGATGATTTCATTCATTATGTTTATTTATATACGAGTAGGATTCGCATTTAACAACATCGCCATCATCATCGATTTAAAAGAAACATCAAATTTAATTAACAAATCATTTTCTTAATTTTATTCCATCAATAATTCGAACAACGAACACACAAAATTTACACCTGACCGGTGATGTTCATCTTTCGACGGTACACTAAACAAACAAATAATAAAAAAAAACAAGAACATCAAAAAACCATTTTCTCAGGCGCCCAGAAGGGGTCCGGGGAGTAGGTTGGTGCAGGGGTGGGGGGTCTCACTGTCTGAACGCACGACGATGATGACTATAAAATGATTAGATTGTGTTTTTTTATAGAATTTTTTTTATATACGAGTCACTCGTACGTCACTTCAATTTTTATGACTGCAAATTTGTACAATGAAAGATTTTTTATTTTGCAACTTTCAACATTAAATCAATAAAAGAATATAGAAAAAAATTAATTACGTAAATTTGTTTATTTTTGTTTTTAGCATTAACAACAACAATAGAAAGAAATGCACTCGGTTTCAGTTGTTTTTTTGGCTGTTGTTGTTGCTGTCGTCGATGCTAAACTTAGACGATGCTGAGTTTCATCAATATTAATAAATGCAACACTAGCAACACCAACAACAACAACAACAATAATAACAGCAACAATACCAAAAACAACTAATAACAATAACAACTAATAAATCGTTGACAAATTGTTAATTATTGAAATGAATGCACGCCCGTGTATCCAACAGATACAAATTCCAACCGGATTCTCAGATGCCGATTGAATGTTCTCGCCGCCGAACGTAGACTGAGAGCTGAATACTCACTGGGGCCGAGGCAACGTTGTAAAAATGCTTAGAAAACGTAAAAATGGCTTGAATAAAGTTCAAAATAAAAACAAACAACAACAACAACAACAGCGGGGGGGGAGGGGGACACATCCCAAGAAACACACCAACGTTCTTGACGATTGAATGAGCACGAGTCCGAGAGTCGATTTTGGGGGCAGTTTTAGGCACCGTTCTTTATTTTGACCAAAAACAAAATCAAATACAACAGCAAGAGAAAAAACACACGCTTTCATTTGAATGTGCTGAAGTACAGTGGAGCAAAGTTATAAGAAGTGCGATGAAAAAATTATCCAATCAGCGCGAGTGAGTCCGGACTCAAGAGGCTATGTTACGATAGGTGAGGTTAGGATACGACCAAATGATACTTTTGTGGTTTTTCCTAAACTGAAAGAACTTGAGTATTTCGGAGTATCTCTTTCAATCCCTTCCTCTATCCCTCTCTTGCTCTCTCACACAGTATTTTAATAAGTGAGTATCTTGAGTATCTTAAGAGTGGGTTCCGATCCCTGAGGATTAAAAGTTCCAAGATGAGTATACATATTTGAAGATAACTAAAAGATCCCTCTGACCATCTTTATAGGCGATAATCTTAAGAGCCAGAAAGTGATTTAAGTTAGTCACTAACTCCAAGGGAAATACAACTCTTAGCAATTCGATTCTATTTAACATTTGTAAAAAAACCCAAAGTAAATGAAATTGCGAATGTACAAGATTTTGATGAACGATCTTCACAAAAGAATTGAGTAATAAAAAATTCCTTGAAATATGTTATTATAAAAAAACCACATAAAATTAGAAAATGAAGACGAAGATGAAAAATGGTCTGAATGATAGCATTGCTTCCAGGAATTGTTCTTTTGTTCATTGTTGGTGTTTATTTTATTGTTTTTGTTTTTGTTGATTTTCTTGTGTTTATTGTTGTTTAAAATTTTCGTTGCTGTTTTTATTGTTTTCTGTTTACTGTGGGTCACGAATACAAACTTTTTTGCCATTCGTTTTCTCTGTAAAATGAACTCATGCTCCAAACTTTGACTCTAGCGAAGACAAAACAACAGCAACAACAACAATAATTTTTTTAAAGTCACGATGTTTTCTTATTTGCTCAAAAGGAAAGGCAAAGAAAAAGAAAGATCATGAAAGATAGGGGCGGGGGATGGGGGTTAAACGATTATGAACAGATTGCATGCATTCAAAAGATTCCCCAACATCACTGATGATTCCTATGACACTTTCAACAGGTGTACCTCACAACCGTTTTTGTTGTTTATATCGTCAGATATCCCGAAGATAAGAAAAAGCTAATAAATTTACTTAATTATGCAGTCTTTAAAAATACATAAACAAGCATTAATTAATAATGAAAAAGAATCGAGAAAAAATGGATATAATCTCTTTTTTAGTTAAGAATAAAAAATCGCAGTCGTCGTGTTGTTGTTGTTGTTGTAGTGGCAATCATCTGCTGTTGTAGACAGTATAACGTCTATCTATTGTATGTTGAGTCACGATGTTGAGCATCAATGAGCAACTACAACAGCGTAAGCAACACAAGTATACTAACAACAATCATCAAATACAAAAAACAACAACAAACACGATCATCAATCCAAACAAACAACGATCATCGCCAGCCAAACGCCGAACTTGCTGCTGGATGAACGATGTTCAGAGCAAAAGTTCACCTCTCATTTTCACCTCTTCACCACTCTGCACCAATGAACAGTGAAGCAAACAACCTAGTAAACTCAATCAATTAATTTATATAAAAATGCTTCTTTCCTAAACGATTTCATGTGTTGTTTTTGTTGTTGTTGGTGTTTGTTGTCATTTTCCTGTGAAAGAGGAAAACAGCAACAAATGCAAAAGAAAATAAAAGAAAGTTGAGAAATAAAAGAAAATTAAATTTGAAAAAATTGAGATGAAACAGAAGGGGAAATAAATCAAAAATTTAAAATACACAAGAAATAAAAAGAGAGGGGAAAAATAAATAAATAAACTAAAATTTATTGCTAAACAAAAAGTTTCTCAACTGTGATACTCATCGGATGAGTTTCCATTGTACAGTGGACTAGAAATACTTGACATTCTGATAAAATTTTCTTAAAGTGAGGGACTCAAAATCACTTTGATAAAAATGTGAATTAAATTCGAATTTAAATTTAAAGTTTAACAGTAATAAAAAAAGAATTTAACGGACTCGGGGCCCTTCAGAGTCGTACAGAAAAACTGTACAAGAATTTGTCTAAAATAGATTGTAGATATTTCAAAATTCATTTATTTAGAAACATACATTTTATTGTTAAAATGAGCAAAATCAGTAAAAGAAATGTTATGTTAAAAGAATGACATCTTGTCGCAAACTCGGTTAACTTTGTCGCGTTTTCATGCTCTGAACGAAGAGAACAGTAAAAATAAAATGACACTTTTGAGTCCTGAAAATACTGAAATATCTAAAAAAACGATTTATATGAAGTGACAAAATATCATATCACTCTCTGGGCTACAGAAAATGTGTTACTAACTGACTGATTGATTGACTGACTGACTCAGCTGACATCTTCGGTGTTTAGCAACATCTTAAATCAACTGAATGACTTCTGAGCTGTCAAAACATTTTAATGTCTGTCGATTCATTGCACTTTTTCTAAAGTTTTTTAAATTCACACGACGATGATGATGTGATAATAAAACAAAAAAATAAACGAACCGAATATTTATGGCAACATTATTTTGTACTTAAAAATTAACAAATAAAAAATATATTCCACGATTTTCACATGGCGTGGTTTGATAATTGTTCTTCTTTGTGTTGACTCAAACTACAATAATTTTGAGATTATGCGTTAATCAACGGAAATAATAACGGAATAATAATTATAATTATACTGTTGTTTTAATAACAAGGATCATTATAATCATTAGAATGAATTTTAATTAATCAAGTAACTTTTGAATTACATTCTTGATAATCGTTGATGATGTACGAAAAAATAGTATAGAAAATGAAAATAAATTTTATACATTTAAAAATATGTCACGTTTTCGAGAAATGCAATTTAAATATAATAGATAAAAATACAACATACAACAAATCGCAACATATGTCGTTTTTTTACACAATTTTACTTAAATACTTGAGTTATTTTCAACACATTGGCATTTAAAGCAGAGCAAAAACGGGAAAAAAGAAAGGAAACAGCAAAAAAAAAATTTAGAATGAGTTCAGAAAAATTTAATGTTCGGTTTAATGGATGAGAGAACTTTGTGCGGCCGTCTGTCCAAACCGCGGTGGGGCTGCTGTCTGCAGGAGAGAACGTGACTCATCTGCATCGTGAGGCATTAACTCAGAAGATTGACATATATTTCGACTTGATTTTGGCTTTTTTTTTAAGAGTTGGATTTTAGACTATGTATAATAACAATATAGAAACTAAAGCTATAAATACTAAGGCCATAGATAGCCATAGATACTAAAGCCATAGATTCCAAGACTATAGATAGACAGACTCAGTAACTAAAGCAATAGATAGTAATAGTATAGGTACTAAAACTATAAATCTAAGACTATATATAAAACCATAGACTCTGAAACTACATACGATAGACGTCCACAGTTCCGAGATCCGATACCGGTCTCTACAACAATTGTAATAAAACGTCAAACGCGTCCTTGGAAAAAAATAGACGTTCTGTGATATTGTCAACTGATCCTCAAGAGACGGGGCCCTGAAGATCCTCAAGAATCCTCTTAGGCATAAGATTCAGAATGAGTCGTTGTTGTTGTTGAATGAATCAATTTCTCTCTGATCTTTCTTTGATAAAATATTGACTTTAAAATGAACTATCAACAGTACAAAAATAAACTGAATTTAGATCAACATTAATTAAAAACCAAAATAATTCTCTTAGAACAAGCTGATGTTTTTGTTGTTATTTATCGTGTATTATTTAAAGGCAAAGGAACCATCTAACCCACCAACAGGTGGAATCATAATTTTCAATATTGTTCTAACATTAATAACAAATGTCAACTCTGCAAATTTAGCTTTTCACTTATCCGTGTAGGAATTGTCATCGCATTGTTGTTGTTGTAGTTCTACAATTTAGACGTTAGTATAATAAATCGTAAATAAGTGAATCATGTATTTAAGAATTCGAAATAATTTCTCGAAAGATGAAGATGAAATAATATGTTGGCAAAAAATACAATATAAATCTGTAAATTTATCTTTTATCTAACTGCAGATCTTTTGGCCAACAAATAGAAGAGAATAGAAAATAAGATAATTGAATAAATAAATATTATTGGACGATATATAATAATATCTTAGATTATTTTAACAACTCGTAGAGGAGAGAATATTTAATTTAATTGAATAAATCGGTCACTCGTTTATTAAAACCAATTGCATTTTCCATTTGACAGAAATAACAAGAAAAAATCTATTTTGAAAACTTAAGAATGGCATCCACACGAAGGCGACATGAAAACCGTTGTTCGGATGCCAACAACTGTGCGTGGTGTTGCTCCTTGAAGAAAGTGCGTCGTCGTCGTTGTCATCGTCCTCGTTGTTGTTGTCGATGTCGAGTTGATGACGAATCATTGCGAACACTCTGATCGTCAAACAGATCGTCTGATCGCACAACCGTTTAACAATCTAATCGTCTAACCGTCAATTCATTAATTCGGGCGTTTTTTTCACCGGATTTTTTTGGCATAATTAAGAGTCTAAAATTATTATTGCAAACGTCTGACGTGTCATTTTCCATTTTCTATTAAAGATTTTTCCATTTTCTATAAAAACTTAAACAAATACAAAAGTAAAAAAAAGAACTCAGAAAACTGCAAATAACTGTTAGTTTCTTAAAAGTTGTGTATTTTAAAAGTAAAAATAATAATAATAATAATAACAGCAACAACCATTTTAGCATTTGTACAGTCATGAAGAAAAAGATTCTCGCTGAAATTCGACTAGATTTCAGATTTCAGAACTCTCAGCAACGTAATTAAAATGTTCTCATTCAGTATTCAAAACAAAAAATAAAAAGTAAAACCAAAAAATTTATAGTAATCAAAGAAAGAAAAGAACCAGTAAATATCTTGTGAATGTCTGTCTGTATGTCGAGCGATAGGCCCGGCACACATCATGTCGCCAGTCCGTCGAGCAGAAAACTTTTCTTTCGGCCTCTTCATCGATGCTTGCGTTTTCTCATGTTTGAGTCATCATCGCCGAAGAAAACTCATTCCTGGCACCTCGTCTCTCATGGACACCGAACGAATGAACAACCAAATGAACGAGCGAACGAATGAACGGACGAACAAACGACTGAGCGACTGATGAACCATCTACTAATGAATGCCACGTTTGGCTACTTAAACTACGGCGAATTTAAATTTGATTCTATTTCTTTTTTTGGTAGTTGTTGGTAGATATAAAAAAGATCCATTTTACTCTTCTTTATATTCATAATGTTGTTAATTATTTTTCCTAGATTCTTTGTGTTTTGACAAAGAAGTATGTATTTTACTCTGTATCAAAAAAAAAAAAGGAAAAAGAACATTTTTTAATGGTTTGGAAGATGTAAATTTTTTTTCTTACTCTTTTATATTTTATTTTATTATATATTTACCACGAATATTTTCTAAATTAAATCTTTTCATTTTCTATATATTATTTCTGTTATTCACTATTCGATTCTATGATTATTAATTTAAACTAAAACTGACATGTCTATGACATGGCAATTTGTCATTCTTTTGAAGAATTTATTAATACAATTTTTTATTTTATTTATTAAATTTGAGTTGATGAAGTTATGAATAGAAAATTTATATTTAAATAATATATAAAAGAAATTAGAATGTAATATAGAAGAATATCGCAGGAATATGAAAGAAAATTATATACAATCAGAAATAATGCTATATTTGTCACCTCTGAGGACTGTGAAGACTTTAAATAGGTCAGGCTATATTAAAGTAGGCAGACCACGTCCATTATTGGCTGAGAAGAGTACGAGTATTGATTTCGTAGTTGTGCCATAGAAATTTAAAAAAAAGGACAATTTTTATAGGCTGAATAGTGGGCGAATCATGCCCATTCTTTTTAGGGTAAATAATAATATGTTCAAATGTTCAATGTTCACTTTTGTAGCTTAATAGAATCGATTTAACATTAATATTTTAATGAATATAAGGAATATCCTAGAATTTAAACCACTAAAAGCACTTTACTATCGGAGGTAAAACGTAATAAGGATCGACCAAGCCTGTCCCGGAAGATTTCTTATTATAGATACGAGATCGTAAATTTAAATTGGTTGCAGTTCTTCTGTTGTAGTTTACAACCAACACCATCTGCAAGAGTTAGATTACATAACTTTCAAAATATCTTTCTAAAACTTTTTAAAACTTCCGAGCCCATTATTTATTAATTACTTTATATAATTATATGCAATATTGTCGAATTTGTAGCTCAAATCATCAAATCTGTCAAATTGAAGACAGCCTGGGAGCCTGGGTGGTGTTTTTAAAAACTCTGTGACAATTTAGTAATATACTTTTACACACATTTCGAATTGAATTTCGATCAGATTTTGGCGAATATTGTGTTTGAGGTACTCTAATGTTTGTTCTTCGGAAATTAATAAAAATAAAATGCAGATAATAAACGCCTAACAGAAGACATGACAGAAGGATGACAGAAACAATTACATCAAAAGAAAAACACCTTGAAATTACCCATGATTTCAACTTTATGAGAAAAGTTCGAATGGGTGCTTCGGTGCAACATCCAGCCAGGGTGATCCAAAGTCGATTGTTGAAGGACTGAACAAAGTTGATTTAAAAATCAATGTTTAACACAATCGTGCACAATAATTAATTGAGTTATTAATACGCCGCGTTGCGTTGTTTACTGCTTCCGTTGATTGCACTCGAAGGGTGGTCGTTATTCGGGATCACTTCATTAAAAACCTCAATCAACGAAAAACGATCAAGCGTCAGTTTTAACAAATGTAAGAAAGAATCTCCCGCCACGACTTTAACTCGCTCGCCCGATCGTAAATGCGAATTTAAATACGGTGTTTTATTTTACTTTAAAATTTTATTAATTTTTATCAATGCGCGTCAGATGCTTGCTTCAAACTGAGCGCGCTCGATGAAAATGACAGAATATTCGGCCGAAATGAAGCGAAAGTTTCAGATATGTAATTGCATTCGTATCGTCGTTGTCGCCAAGCGGGAGGTGTGGTTGATGGGTCGACTGGTGGGGTGAGAGGGGATGGCACGGCACGGGAGGGGACGGTTAAATTGCCAGTCGTATTTTTAATTGACATGCGGCTGCGAATTTTTAAAGCAAAACAATTGAATCAAAGAGATGCACCAAAATGAGACGAGATGAGTACATAGAATGGGGTATTTTTGTTGGGGTGCCCGACCGCCGTCAAATTATAGTTTATGTGAGGGATTTAAAGCAAGGAGTATCGAAGAGCAAATACTTCAAATGTGATTCACATCATTAACAATCACAGATCAAGTGTTCGAATTTAATGAGTTCAAAAGTGTATACATATATACTCGTACATATGTATTTATGTCTATGTATGTATGTAAATATATTGCATTAACAATGCATTAATTGTTGCAAATCGAGGCTACGCATTTTGTCATCATCACCACATCATGAGCATGAGTAATAAGAAAAGCTCGCTACTATTCCTATAAATTTACATTATTATATTGAAAATAGTTTATGTCACTTTTTAAGTCATGCATTGATTTAAAATTACAGCTCATTAAATTCTAATAAAACGCTTTTGATTTCTTCTCTGCCTTTCAATTGAATTTCGAATTCAATCATAGAGTTTGAACGACACTTAATTTGGCATTGATTCATGGCTGCCGCCGCAGTTTAACGATTTAATTATCGTATAATTACAATATTATTATTACAAAATATGTATGAAGTAAAAATCAAATAAATATGGCGGTGGGTTGAATCTGAAAACAGTAAATTAAAAGGGTGGGGTAAAAAGTGCACACTTTGAATAACGATTGCATCTCACTTTATTAAATTAAGACTTATATATTAGTAATTAAAGAATTAATTACAGAAGGAAATAAAGTGATCTAGTAAGTAAATTAAAGGGAAATTGTTAGTAAAAATAGAGATTAAAATTTCTATTTCAAATTAATTTCGAGTGATGAGAGACATTTTTTCAAAGTAATCATAAATTCAGTAATCAACTGATCGTTCTTAATAATAAAATAAATAGATTCATTTTTACATCTTATATATGAATCGTAATGAATTTATTCACTTTATAAAAGTTCATTCAAAAAACTTAAGAAGTATTGCCCCATCCTCTGTAGAAGTTCATGAAGTTTTTCATGACTCATTAAGATCGAACTGCAGATGATTCGATTTAAGAAGGATTCGACTTAACTAGGATGATGTTTAAAAATAAAGCCAAATAAAATTATTTAAAATACAGCACATCATCAACCAAACGACATCATTTCATCATTCGCATTAGTCACAATTAATTATTTCGGTACGCATAACATTTGAGTACAGTTCAGAGTTACGATAGATTTAAGTAAATTATACACAAAAGTAATTTATTTAAAAAATCTATGAGACTGCATGTCTTTCCACACCGAATTACTTGTTATTTATTCATGATGAAAATATGTACATTATTCGCTCTCATGAATAAAGAACAACAGAATATGAGTACAAAAAGAATTAATTTTCTGCCAAATGTCAACTGAGCGTATTTTTTTCACGCTTAAATTCATTCGCTTTTTTTATACTTATTAATAATGTTGTGCCAGTTTGTCTGACAAGTTTGACGCTCTGTACGTGATTCAAAATAAGTTGAAATCTTTTTTGGGATTAAAATATATTAAAAAAACTTGCAGCCAACATAAAATAATATTGTTTAGATAATAAAATAAAAATTTGTAAGTGCTGTTTAAAGAACATTGAATTGTCACGTGAATAATTGAACGTGTTGAGATGCATGTGAGTCGTTCGTCCGCGAAGATTTGATGGGTGATGTTGTTTCCATCGTATTTTCTTTACTAACTTTTTTAATTTATTAAATTAAAATTGATTTAAGTTACCTACTTATATTTTTAGACGGAGGAAAAAACAAATGGAATTATTTTCATAATCAAGTCTTAAGACGAATTTTAAAGACAAAATTTTAAAACTTTCTTAACTTTTCCATTTCGAGGTTTTATTTTACACATGACGACATGATAATAAATTATTGAAAATTTACGATCAAATTCCCCCTTTCCTTTTTCAATTGAAGCATATTCGTTCTAAAAAGCCTCTTTAAAAAGAACTTTTCTGATCACTCAACATATAAACTAAAAAGTAAATATGTGGAACTTACCGAAAGGATTGCTTGCGATGAAGTCTGCCTCATTTTGATTATCGAGATCCCAAGCATTCTAAAGTAATCAATGATTTTATGATTATCAATAAAAGTTAGTATATTTATTGATATTCTCAACTTACAGGGTCAACATCTAAACTTAACGGTGCCATTGCTATACTGGCCAGCTGTGTCATTCCATTACGAATGGTGTTGTAGCGCTTGCTGGACTCCGCCGTCGGTGTCAAGCAGAATGGATTCCCCGATAGACTCTCTTCACTGGCCACCGTGGAATCCGTCTCGGATTCCTCAGGTATTACACTCCAACGTGGCACATTTGATTGAGATGCTTTTGCTGCTTCTGTTGAATTTGTTGGCGTTGAAGATGATGATGTTGTCGAAGACGATTGATCTGTTGTTGTATTCGTCGATGTAGTTTGTGTTGTTCCCGCACTGCAGCCCACAGAAAAATTACTAAAGCCGATTTCGTAGTTGTCAATGTCGGTGTTTGTAGACTCACCACCGGACTGCACTATCTAAAAAGATTAAAAAAATAATTCCATTCTCAATCTTGTTTGTTTTATTTATTAAATTATGGAAATAAAAATAACCTGCTGATTTACGAATTCATATTCCAAAGCTTCGCTGCCGCCAGGATATGAGTTCACAAGCTCATGCATAATATTGACAACATGCTGCATTGAAGGACGTAAATCTGGAGCGGTGGCCCAACAGGATGTCATCAGATCTTGTATGCGTTCCGGGCAGTCTTTGATCAAAGGCGGACGCTCACCTGAATTAAATCAAAATATAGTAAATATAAATTAAAAATTCATAAGTTTTTCGGGGTTGTGTTTTGTTATTGTTTTTTTTTTTGGGATATACTTAAACCTTTATGAATTTTCCACATAATAGAGTAGGTGTTGTCGATTTCTTTGAAAGGCTGCTGACGTGACAATACCTCCCACAATACAATCGCCCAACTGAAAACATCACATTTTTCGGTATATTTGGAACCTTCAAAAACCTTTAAATGATTTGTTTAGAAATCAAAAACAAAAAAAGAATATAGTTCCAAAGAATATGTAAATAATTTGATTTACTTCCGGTGCCATCCATGCGGCGCTGCCTTTATTGTTAGTCATCCACGTTGACTTATCGGCGACGGTGCCAAAATCACAAATTTTCAAATGTCTCCCTTTATTTGTGAGCAGCAAATTCAAAGGTTTCAAATCACGATGGATCAACGGCTTCGGTTTCATAGCATGCAAGTAAGCAACACCCTGTGAATGAGGGGAGGGGGAAACAAAGTAAAGTGGGATTTTATTCAGTCATTAGGTATATAATGTAAAAACCTCAGCACATTGACGCGCCCAACTCATGGCATGAGATTTGGAATACGGCGGCTTAACTTTCCCATGCAGGAAGTTGTGCAGCGAACCGCCTTCTGCGTACTCCATAATCAGGTATTTCGATTGATGATCGGCAGAGATGCCGTATAAAGCTATTATGTTTGGATGACGAACGCGTGACAACTGCTTTACCTTTTAATAGAAATATTTGTTTCATTAATAATGTATATACATAAAAATTTGTATTATAATAAAGTTATAACTATTAAAGTACAGACAGTTGTATTATGGATCAAATTTTAAATCACACACAAAGCTCAATTTAATAGTTATTGAATTGATCAAATTTTGCTTGAAGATTACCTCAGTTTCTATAGCTTTGGTTTCAGCACCGACACCGAACTCTTTCACAGCCACATAACGATTCCTCCAAATTGCTTTGTAGACAACACCATAGGAACCATGACCGACTTTCTGCGAAAAATATACCAATTATTATATTATGGTGAACCACTACAACAACAACAAAAGCGGAACTCACCTCCTGTAAATCAACTTCGCTAAAGTCCACAAACGGTTGCAATAACGTTAGCGAGCTGGTGCTGGCACCTGAACGACCTGGCGTACTCATCGCCGAGGCAGGAGTAGAAGCTGGTGAGCGGACAGAGAGGACTGGTGAACAATCGCTTGAAGCACAAGGAACACCATAATGATGACCACCTTCTGCCATGCTACTTGACGGTACAATTTAAAGATCTGAGTCCTCCAAACAATCTCAGTTCTTGAAAAGATACCAGATATAGGGAACCAGCACCTTGATTGCAAATCCTTGTGGCCAATTCTTTGTTTACTGCGAACGTTCAGCTTTTTCTCCTCTTGTCTAGTTTTACTTGCATTTTGTTGTGGCAACACAGAGAATCCGTAATGTTTTTTTTGCAATTAACACTTTTCAATCAATTGTTATTCAAATACAATGTAATTCTTTAAATATTTCACGGGACAAACTTTGGAAAATAGAAAGATAAATTTTTCGCGAGGAAATGTTACGACGGCATCGTACCAAGCGTTGACAGTTCGATGTCAAAGCAACAGCTGATTGGCTGGCGGAGAGTGTTCAGGATGGTCAGGGTAGTGTTGCCAGCAAGTAAGCATAATGTTCCGTTCGGAAAAATGCAAAAAAATTAGTTTTTTGAGATTTGCAGTAGTGAATGGAGAAAACTGTTTTGTTATTATATTATAATTAATTAATAATTCTAATATTTTTATATACTTAATTATTTTAAATTTTTTTGTCGAAATTTTAGATGTCTCCACAATCCAAATCCATAAAAATTATCCTAGCCACAAACCGAAACAAGCGATTAAATTCCCGAATTTGCCGCTGGGTGTTCTTTGGGCGTCCGGAAAAGTGCGAAAAATTTGTACGAATTTTGCAAGCACTAAATTTTGGGAAATGGGTTTTCTTGGTATTAAATAAATTCGTCTTTTAAAATTAAAAAGTGATAAATTAATGATATTTTTAATATTATGTGACAACGTATTTTATCCGTTATTAAGAGATTATATCGAAAGGAGAGCATTAAGTTAAGAGGTCCTGAAGTCTACTTCAATACTTCTTCCTTCCACCCCTTTCACTGCAGCCAGAGTACCACAAACCCGCATTCAAACCCGTGGACCCGCTGGCTTGAAATCCCCGAAGCATGAAGAAGTAATGAAAAACATTTTTGTACTTTTCATTCTTTTATCTTGCAACTGTAAATAATTTAAAATCCTTTCGCATATCATTATATGTATAGCCAGCAGAAACAACAACAACAGCAGCAGCGATATAAACACACACGCACACAAAAACTTTGCCTTTCGTTCTTTTATCTCGTGTGCAGCAACATTAAAATCGTGGATGGTGGTGAAAGGGTACAAGTGACCCCTTCTTTTCGACCCCTCCTCCAACCATCCAACCATCCACCCATCATTCATCATACAACTTAAGTGGTTGTTGTTGTTGCTCCAAAACTGTTTCCTTTTTGGTGCTTAGTTCACACTAAGAGATGAAAAGGACGAACGGATGAATGGATGGATGGATACTTTTACAAATAAATCTAAACGCAAATTTGTATCTGATGGATGCACGACAACTCGTTGGGTCATTTGCCAACCTCGTCCCCGACAACAACAACAACAACAACGACATCCAAAAACTAAAGCAACAAGAAAACATGACTGATGCTAGTGAGATGAGAAAGGATGAGACGCTTGAGGAAGGTGGGGGAGGGGGAGGGTGGCGGGAAATGCGAGGGTCCAAGAGTCACAGGTTTCTATACCCACATGATGCATAAAATATTCACGCTAGAGTATCTCTCGGATGTGTTCTCTGCATGCTTTGCGTATTCTTTACATTTTATTCTTTGTTTGTCCATTTTTTATTATATTTTTTGCTATGCATCAGGAAGCGGAAAGAACAGAAGAGCAACAACATTTACAACAACTTAAAACAAATGCGTATATAAATAATACAGCAACAGTAACAACAACAATGAGACATCTAACGAATCCACGGATAGACGGACAGACAGACAGACAGACAGATGAACGGAAGGACCGTATTTATCCTTAAGTTATACGCAAATGCAACATAAAATCGTCTTTTTCTTTGGTTGCGAATTGAAAAAGTTTTCCTCCGTGTTTTTTGCTTTTAATTCATGTTTTGTTTTTGCTTTGATTTCATTTTATTTGCATGTTTGAAGCAAAAAGAGTCGAACACAAAAAACCCAAAGCGAAGAAGAAGACGACGATGATGATGAAGATGACGATGGTGATGATGAAGCGGATGACGATGATGGAAAAAGGTTACAATAAATGCATTCGTATTCTTCTGATCCTGCATCGTTTTTGCTTGCAGAATTTTTGCGAATTTTATTCTGCTTTTAGTGATGACCCTCAGCTTAAAACAGGGAACTCGAACTTTTGTAAATTTCGATGGTGACGATTAACATCATGATGATGGCGGCGGTTGGGGCGAGCAGAAGAGAAGACGGACAGGGGGGGGGGGGGGGGTTAGATTTCAGCGACCCACAGGACAGTTGATGCTTTTGAGCGTCCCAAGAAACTTTTCAAAGTTTTTGCATGCAAAATACAAAGTAACAAAAATGGAGAGAAAAACAACGACAACAGCAACTAAAAACTACAGCTTAATCAACAACAGCAATGATGATTATGCTCGTGATGATGATGGTGCTGATGATGTATTTTAAATGTATTTTTTTCCTTTTATCATTTAGTTTTAACACAAGTTTTCACCAAACGAAGAAGCTTTTGAAACCGTGTGTGTGTGTGTGTGTGATGAAGGGTGAAAGAAGGGGGTTGTGGGTAAAGTAAAGAAGATTGTCGAGGAGGGGGGGGGGAGGGTGCGTAGAGGGTCCAACTTTGGTCATGGAAAAGACTTGTTGAAAACGCATTAAAATAATTAAGAGCTCAAAGAAAGAAAAGGTTTCTGTTGAAGTGGTTTGGAGAACAAGAAGAAGAGTTGCTTGTAGAAAAAGTACAAGAATAAAAATAAACAGAAGAAGAACAACAACAACAATAATAAAAAGAAAACGAGGAGATCGTTTTCGCCATTTTATTTTGGTGTCTATTCAAAAAGAAACCAGCCGATGGCCCACCCGATACTATCTCTCATGCTTGCATTCGAGATTATTCTGGCTACTGTTGGTCAAAAAGTGGCTAGCAATTTTATTGTCTTTTCAAACGCTTTATTAAAATCTATCAAGAGCCGTTAATAGCGCATATTTGCGAGGTATTTCATATATATTGCAGTTAAATCTAATGACACAGTTGATGTTATGAATAAAAAGTACCAAATTTTTGTCCTATAATTTGGCAAAAAGAAGCTAATAAAAAAAAAACAAAAAACATGTGCTTAAAAATGCTGACGCCGGAGTAACGCATCGTTAAATGTTAGTTGTTGTTGTTAGAAGCATAAACAACATTCAAACAAATCCGAAGAGTGAATGAATGCAAAAATTCACTCTTCGGGACATAAGAACAACAATAACAACAACAACAACAACAGGACCAGCAGTAGCATTAACAACAACAACAGCTCCATGCTCATTCCTACAGCACGCCAAACTCATTACTCTTCACATCGATTACTCACTTGGGAGCTGTAACCGCTTTTTATGGTTTGTTTTCAGGGTTCAATTTTTCATGCCTACTAAAAGTGCGCGGGGGAAAATATAACAAATGCAAAAAAAGCACAATTTGCCAAATATATCAATAAAAGAACAGAGAAGGGTAAATAAAAAACGATGTTTGTACAAATTAAAAGAAAAGAATTGCAAATCGCGTAGAGATTCCACACAACTTCTTCGCCAACATCACTAAATTTGCAAAAAAAAGAACAGGCAACAAAGGAAAAAAAAAATACCGTAAAAAGGGAATATAAAAAAGAAAGTAAAACAGAAATCAGTGCAAAATGTTGATTACTTTTCATTGAGGCAGAGACACTGTTTTAAGGGACCGGCGAAAATGGTGGGCCAGCGGCTGGTTTCTTTTTGAAATTGTGTTGTTTTTGAAAAAATTCAAAGTTAAACAATTTTAAATTAAATTTTAAGAAGAAAATAAAAGAAACTAACCGAAGGCCCACCCTATACCTCAAATCCCCTACTTAATACAGCAAACAACAAAAACAACAAGAACTCCGACACAATAAAAGTGTCCAAATAATAACCATGAACTGTTAAGAAGACAAAAACTGTGGTCGTGCTTGGAATTATATGGTTTTTTGTTAGTATGTCAACTAAACATCGATGGATCTCTTTAATAAAACGTAGACCATAAAAAAGGACGATTTGCTAAAAGAAAAGAACAAAAAAAAACCGATTGTGATAAGAGGACAATCATTGGCAACATCGGCATCAGCAGGAATATCGGCATCGACATCAGCATCAGCATCAGTAACAACAACAACAACAACATCACGAAGTAAGGATTCCGAAATAAGGACAACGGCAATGACAACAAATAACGATAATCAGAAGCATAAAAATTGACCGTTGGCTGGTCGGATGTCCTTCGTAATCTTATCGAGTGTCTGTTCTGTTCTTTTTTTCAACACGTTAGTCGTATTAAAGTGAAGTAAAGGTTGGGTGACGCTACAGTGGAGCAGACTGCGAGAAACACTGTTTAAATGGATTACGAGCAGCGGTTTCTCTGGACAACGAACAATTTTTGCTCCACGGTGACAATTTATTATTTTCAATGTTGCCAATTGATTTTTTCGGGTTTTTAACTGCTTACAACATAATGATAGAGACACAGACTTCCATGGAGCCAAATCCCTCACATAGAGCCACCCTCATATTCACACGCACACGCACACGGACACGCACACACATAGACGCATGTATTCTCTGTGTTTCAAAAAAAGTCAACCATAAACAGTTGACCCAAGTAAAAATAAAAAACGACTCAACATCACGTTTAAACGTTGCTAGAGTTATAGACAAAAAAGAAAAATATGGCTGGAGGGGGTGGGGAAGTGGGTAGAACGGAAAAAATGGCAGCACATCATTGGAATTCGAGTGACCCATTCAATTAAGCGTAAAAAAAGGCTGCTTTTACTGTTGCTGTAGTTGCAAAAACTCAATAAAAACGTATAGAAAACCGAATAAAGAAAGACTCGTCTGTTGGTTTCTATGGGTTGTTGCATTAACGAAGAAGAAACAACAACAGCAGCATCAGCAGCAGCAACGACAATGTTAGCAACAACAATAAAAAAGGACACTCGCCACTTAAGGAACTCCGCAACAAACACGCATCACTTGTCGCAAATGACAGCGTGGGGCGATGAGGTGAGGTGACGATGTCGTCAGCGCATCCTTATGCGAGGCATGCACAGGATATCCATGTCCGAGTCGTTGTTATTGAGGTGTAATACAATTTGGGATATGATACCCTCCTCCCTGAACGCTCGCTCCTCTCCGTCCTCCCGCTTCTCATCGTCCTTGCTGCCCTTTGGGGTCACACTTCTTCACATGCCCGAGGCGAGGATCTAGAAAATGTGAACGGAAGGAGACTGATTTTTATGTGATACTTTATTATGGTGGCGCGAAAAAAGCACACACACACACACATACAGATACACATGTACAAGTAGTTAAATGAAAGTGTGTGAAGAAGGGAAGAAGATGTGTGGAAATCACATGTGTCGCCAAAGTTTTGTCCCATTTTCGTTGCGTTTTATTACTAAATTTACTTCAATGTGTGCTTTTATACACTGTATCGCCTTTTGTTGAAAACCTTTACACATACGTATGCATGTGGGAGAGAGCAGGCGTGTGTGTGTGTGTCTGTGTGTTGGAGAGTGTATGACATGAAGTTACAATTGGATCAATTTGTAAATTCGTATAGAATGGGATCTAAAAACATGCGACCAACTTCGTGATCTGCTCATAAAGTAAAGCGATGGACGTGCGGCATGGAAAAGAGAGACACACTAACTAACTTTTCAGCACTGTACTTCACAGGATTATTGAAGGGGGCACAATAGACCAATAGATCGAAGTGCACTATCCCCACACTAATAATAATAATAATAATAACAAACTAACTCTTCAGTGGTCTTGTTTATGACCCGATGATATAAGAATTGGTCAGAATTGGGGTCCAGAAAGATGGGAGGGTCCATTTATATTAGGAGATGTGCGTTTCCTATTGATTTTTAAAGATTTCCTTCTAGGTCCCTATAGAACTTTACGAGTTAGTAACCTCCGATCACAAATCTAACTCAAAATACAATGTTCCATTCTCCATTTCTTTTTTCGGCCCATTCTTTTACAGGTTAAGTTAAGTCTCATTTCGACTTATGAAGAACGAGTTACTAAATGAAACTTTTTGAACATTTCACCCTCGACGTCCCTCGCAGCCTCACGAAAAACCTGTCAAAACAATGCACCCACAACTGTTCATCGTTCACTGTTTACCTCTCGACGCATCCCTCAGCGTCTCCTCACCAACAGCACTCTACTCCATTCGAAAGACCCTCATTTTGTCAAAGGGTTTGACACAAATGCGAGTTGTTGCATTTTTCTGACGTATCTGCCCGTGGGTCTGGCAGGTGGTTTGGGTAAAACCTCGTGGGGTGGGCGGGTTAAGACGAATCCTACTCCTATCAACCCACGCAGTGCTGAAAGAGTACCCGTAGGTTAGTCAAAACGTTCATCAGACCAACCGTAGATACAACACCCGTTACATTTTATAATAACGGACATTCTTTGTTGTTGTTGTGTTGTTTTTGTCCTCTTCTAGTTGCCCCGAAGTCCATAATGTTACTTTATTTATCTGGTACATAACCCCGCTGAAGACTCCGAGGTTACCCGGATTGTTTTTTGTGCTGAGGTTTGAAATGGTGTCGGAAAACGTATCCGCAACAATTAGAAGAAAAATCAACAAACGTAAAACGTAAAGAAAATAACAGCAGCAACAACAACAACAATAATAACTGAAATTGTTGTGAACATATGTAACAACAACAACAACAAATACTAACTTCCGGCTATTTGTACAATTTGGTTGCATGCTTCAAGTTGTTGTTGTTGTTTCTGTTGTTGCCACTGCTGCTTTTGTGCTTCGTGCTTTCTTTTTGTCGCTTTTGTGCTGTTCCTGTTGTTGTTCTTGCGATTGTTGTCGAATACTTGAGCTTTTCAGGTATCACATCACGTGTTTTTGCTACTCTTCTGCGTGAAAACGGAACCATGAAAGGTTCTCCAGGCTGCTCTTGAGACACTTGAGGATGCGTGTTTTTAGGTTATGTTTTAATTGCCTGCAAATAATGCACATCATAGGAGTGGTACAGCTGCCGGTGATTTGATGATGGAGCTGATGCTGGTGTTTTGCTTGTACCGGCGCTTAGCCTCATCGTAGTTCTGCCACGATTGACGTCAGTGGATTTTGACACAATATTTTAACAAGACATGGAAGAGATTCTATAAAAAAAACTGCTTCACTGATTTGATATAAAATTCTGAAAGACGTGGTATGAATTCAACAATATTCACCCTCTGATATGGTTTTATCAGGACTGTACAAGAAGATCTCCGAATAATCTGAAGACTCTATTATTTCTCGAAATGGTCGAATCAACTTCAACGTCGAAGATTGTTAATTGAACTATTTTTGGTTGGGTAACATGAAATCTATGGTATACTATGGCTTTTGTATGATCTCAATATCATTTCAAGTATTAAAACTGTTGTAAAGATGGCCCGGTGTATAGTGCAGATCACAGAAATTGTTTTCCCTTAATAATTACTAAAAGAATATCCTTGAAACCAACGAGTTCATTGAATAAATATTTTAATAGCAAAATAAGGATGTTTTAATAATTTATTAGGTTTTAAATGATTCCGGTCCCGAACCGGACCCGGTTCTTCTTTTAAACTGGTGTCGCACTTTTCATCTACACTCGAGGGAGAATCTGATGAAAATAAAAGCAGCTGTTCTGAAAAAGATAAAAAATCTCTTGGGTTGTTGTTGCTTTGGATTTGTTGTTTTTGTTTTCGTTATCGTTGTTGTTGTTCTTATATTGTTTCTACGGTTGCTTCTACGATTCTTCCAGTTTGCAGGAGAATCGAGTTCGCGCCGTAGCTTGGAAATAAGAAAATTCGTTTTGTTGCTGTTGCTACTTCTTCGTACCCATCTTCCTCTTCTTCCTTTCCTTTATCAACTCCTTTTTCTTTAAGGTCATTTTATACTTTTTCTTAACTAAGGCAACAACATCCACGCTTTCATCGTCTTGAACGTCTTCGTTATCATCTCATCTCATCGCATCTCATCTCATCACAACAACCACAACAACAACAACAACAACATTCCTTATGTATTTAGTGTTTTTGTTGTTGTTTTTGCGTTATACATAAAAGTGGCTATATAGAATGTCCTGGAAGTATCTTAAATAAGTACCAAGTAGTTTCCTGCAAGCTTCTTATCATCATCATCGTCATCTACTTCCTCTTTTTCTTCTTCTTATTCATCCTAGAAATCAGGATCTTATCGTCCCTTTTCACCTCCCCTCCCTGCTAATCTTGTTGGACCACGAAATGTTGTCAGCGGGCAACCATTTGTGTAGAGCCACAACGAGTTGGTGTTGTTGTTCGGCAACTTCGGCAACAATTTATAGGGTGTTAGTGTCAATAAGTCTTGAATTTTTAGAATAAAAAGGGAAAATAAATAACTTGTGGTCCATATCACATACTTTTATCAAAGAACATATCTTTGGGCCTTTCAGAATAACATATTTTAGAAAATAGGTAGCCAAATCAATCGCTTATCGTGAAAATCATCGAAGAAAGGATCGTAAAATATAAGAACTTCAATGCTATCTCTTGGAAAGATCGATCTTACTTGATATCACTTAAAACCGTCTCTAGAATCGCAACAGTAAATACAATGATAAATGACAATTTGAAATATAATGTGTTCTCACTAGCGAGGTTGTACTGTATCATGTTTTATTTTATTTGCCTTTACTTTAAATTTACTTTTATTTTTATTTTGTATATTATTGTGTATTATTATTCGAAATATTTTTATTAGATGCTACATTTATTAAAGTAGTATAGGTTTCTTTTTGTTTCAGAAACCACCACGGTACAAATATTAAGGATTTCCACCATTTTCTTTGGTGACCTCTTCGAGGAATACGATTGGTCGATGAGACGACATTTTTTCAACCGCAAAGAATAATAATTTTTGTGGTTTACAGTTTTAACCGCACACTCACCACCCTTTTCCAGTGTCGCCAATACCACCGAAAGAGAGAGCGAGAGAGCAGGAAAGAAACGGAAAAATTAAATGAGGCTCGTATAAACCACAACAACAACAACGGTACTGAAAACAGAGGATGCCAGAACAGAATCTTGATAGCAGAAAAAGAAGTTTGATGCGGATAGGAGAGGAGTTAAGATGAAGATCCAGCTGTCAAGACGCGCTGAAGCTCCGCCTTTATTCACTTACAATAAAAGAAACTGATGATGCCGCTGACTACAAACTTCTGAAATATTTTGTGGTGTTTTATATTTCTGACATAACCAAGGAAAGAATATAAGAAAAAAAAAAAAAGTGGGAGGAACCACACCCCAAACTCTACTCATATGATATATGCAACTTGCGAACGTGTGTAGCGAAGTGAGAGAGTGTAACAAGTGAGAGAGAGCGAGAAGCACACAGAGTACCGAAAGATCAACCTCAAAAAAAGAAAAACCATACATTAAAAAAACCAGCAGAAGTAAAATAAAAATAAATGGGTTGTCTTTAAGCCACAAACATATGAGAGCCGCAAAATAACTCATTTTCTCAGGATGACAGAGAGGAAGAAAAAACTTTTAAAGAGCCACTCAACATATGGTTGAAACTGCTAGCTTAGACTACTCTCTGGAAGAAAGGAAATCGAAAAAAAAACAAGAAAAAAATGAAAAGAAAATAAAGGAAAAAAGAAAAATAAAAGAAAAAAAATAAAAGAAATTAAAAGAAAAGACAAAAAAGGAAAAAAGAAAATAAAAGAAGGGAAAAAAAGGAAATAAGAAAACTAAAAGAAAATAAAAGAAAGGAAAAGAAAGAAAGAAAACGAAAGGCAAGGAAAAGAAAAGACAAGAAAAGAAAATAAAAGAAAGAAAGAAAGAAAAGAAACAAAATAAATAGGAAGGAAATGCTTTAAAGTTTATAAGAAGGGAAAGAAAATAAAGATGAGGAAAACGTACCTACGGATGGCAACCTGCTAAAGAGCAACAACAACATGTTGCTACTACTCTCAACTGTCTTTCCTTAACATTTTCATTACTCTCTTCTTTAAGATTTTATTGTGTTCTCTCTTCTTCTCTTTTTGATTCTTGGATTTTTGTGGGGTTTTCTTTTTTTGCATTTTTCCCCAGTCGGCTTTTTTTATTTCCCTCTTCTTGAGCTCAATTTTTGAGCGAATTTTTAAGCATTTCTTTTGGATCTCTTTGGGAGAGTTTGAGGTTTCTTACGGAATGTTCTCAATGTTGGTTTGCTCCTGTATGTTTTCCAGATTTTGAGTTCTTAGGGGTGGTTTTTTGTTGTTGGCTTTTTTATTTTATTGCTTCGGCTCTCGCTGGAGATGTACCATTACGTGGTGAACCAACATCGCCGCCACGTTGATGTCACCCCGCCTCGCCTCGACACTTCTCACCGACCCACGTCTCTTAGATTCATTTAATACACTGGAATGACTTCATGATGATGTGTTTCTTTCTCTGTCTCTCGCGTGCGCGGCTGCTGCGATTTTTTGTCATTCCTACAGAGTGGACCGCCCGCTGCGTTGGCTCCCCTGCCCCAAACCACACGCTTTTCCAACTTTTTTCATTGCTCCTTCGTTTCGAAGAGAAGAAGAGAACCGGGTTTATTTTCGTCCTGTCATCTGAAGGAACGCGAACGCATAATAATAAAAAAACAAGCTCTCTCAACAATTTGAAATTGAGTAGAAATCGACGTCGTTTTTTTGTATGCTGGCGACGCAGGGTAGTTTTTGGGGAATTGGTTCTTCTGTTGGTTTCTCTGGTGTAGTTGTTGTTGTTGAATTTTTTCCACCGAATTTGGAAGGCGTTGAATGATTTCACACTACGTGGCGCAACCGAGTGACACCATCGCCGCAGTCACTCGACTCGATGCTCAGTTGCTAAAAAGAGTGAAAAAATAGCTCCATCCTCCTTCACCATCGTTTCTCCACTTTTCGGTAACCACCTCTTCAAGCGGTTTTCTCTTCCTGGCCGCCCCGTCCTTCCACAGCTTCATTCCGCCGGATTGAAAGATGCTCCGCTTTTTTTTTTCCTCCCAATTTTTATTGTTTGTGTCTTTCTTTTCTTGAAAACTTTGGAATTTTCCAGCGCCGTCGCTTGTTTCTTGTTGGTTTTCTGCGGGCGCACACGCTGGTGGTGTATAAGAAGGATCCCGAGCAGCTTCGTCGCGGTGAACCAGTTATATTTGGCGTTGGGCGACGTTTTTTTCTCTCTTCGTCTTTGGTTTTGCTCTTGTTTTGGCCAAGTTTCGATGTGGTGTGGTTCGGTTCGGTTCGGCGCGGTGCAGTTCGCCACGATGCGGTGTGGTGCGGTGCGACGCGATGCGGCATTGCAGGCACCGCAAGAGCAACCGCTGCTACTGGTACTCGCGGTAACGGTAAAGCCGTAACGGTAAAAGTGGTAGATCGATGAGTGTGTGGAGTGGAGTGGATATAAAAATGTGTTGTGAAGGGTGAATAAGGGTGTAAAGAATGGAGGAGGGTGGAGGGAGAAGAGGATGAGGAGTGATGCTGGGCACATGGTTGGTTGCTGTTGTTGTTTTTGTTTTTTTCGCTGTAATGACTCTCGTTGATGTTGCTGTTAATGATGTTGGCGACGTTGGAATGTTGTTTATTCGTAAAAATGTTGGGCGGTAAATCGGTTTGCGTTGTGGAGCGCTGCTGCTGCTGCTGCGGCATCCGTTAGCGCTTCGTTGTCAGAGGGAATGACGATGAGAATGATGATGATTGCGTTGACAACGAGTGCGGTGGAAGATGACGAAATGACGAAAGGACGATGAGGACAAGAGTGACACCAGCAATAAAATAAAAAGTAATAATAACGATAGTAGCAGTAATAATAACAACAACAACAACTTCATCAACATCATCATCATCTCCTGCTGCTGCTGCATCATCTCAACCATCTTAAAGACGCTTGTCAGCGAGTGTGGAATGATTTCATCGCCGCTGTCGTTGGCGGCGGTGTTGCTGCCACAGCGCTGGAGTGACGCCGACGACGGCAGAGACGGCAACGAAGACGACGTCGTCATCTCGTCGTCGTGGTCGCGTTCATGGTTACCACAAAAAATGGTTTAATACCGTTGCGTCGTCTGATTCGATCGCCAGTTTAATTGAAATCTCCGCAAAATTCGAGTTGAGCGACGGACCCGCTGCGCTTCGGACGGCTACAGAGAGGGACCGTTAGTGAAACGTCGCGTCGAGTAACGCAGAGTGTTGAATAACAAAAAAAAAAAAAAAAAAAATTAACAAAACAATTTTTAAAAATTTGAAGTGGTAAATAATTCGTACAAAAAAAGAATTTTTTTATTAATTATAATCTCTTAAAAACCTAGAATAAAAGAGAAAATCTAAAATTAACTATAAAATAATGCTATTTAACTAAATTCAACAAAAACTGTAATTAAACAAATAGTAATTAATAGTAATAATAATGAAATTAACATTAAATAGTATTAATAATGTCAAATAATAGTAATAAATCATAATAATAATGTGATAATATAATAATAATAATGAGCGAAATGAATACAAATTGTAATCCTTTAAATATATTTTATTAATAGTCAAAAGACAGAGATATTAATTAAAAGTTTATAGTTTTTGAACCTTGACATGGAGATAAACCAATAAAAGAACATTTCTAAAGAAGGAACAATTACGTTGTTTTAAAAGCAAATAAATTACAATATTACTTAATATAGAATTAATAAAAGTATAAAGATCTCATTTATATCATAAGTTCATTGCTGTTTAATTCAAATGCTTTCATTGTTTTGTATTATTATTTATTGTCGTTTATTTTATAAGATTATTAGGATGTAGATTGTTTGCTTTACTGTTATACTTAATCTTATTATCATAAAGGTTTTAATAATTCTAAAGACATACTAAATATAAATTATTAAAGTATTATGGTAAATTTTTGTTCAAAGATAAACAGAACATTGAAGAAATAATCATTATTTTTTATGTTTTATTCTAATATTTTTTATTCAAAGACATTTAATCATAGTTTTGAGTTTATTTGATTTTGATTAATTATTAATTTGATTATAAACGATTTTGAAAAGATTTTTTACTATTTAACCATTAAAATTAGTTTCTTTTAAAATGAAAACCATAAGAAAAACCATTAAAATTGAAGCTCTATAAATTCAATTAAATTTCAGTCAGTTTAAATTAATTTTATTCTTCTTTGCTTTTAAATTGTTAAAACTTCATGATTTACTATGCGATTCAATTTTTTCTAAGGGTCGCTTGAGAAAAACTATTATTTTACTACTTCAAAATGTTCATAAAACAGAGTTTATTGAGGAAATATTTTCATATTAGTTTCTTTTGTATTTACTTTTATTTGCTTATAATATCTATTTTATTTGCCAGGCTCTCGATGATGAGCATCGCGATTGAAAATGTCAATAATAATAAAAGTACTAACATTGTATTGATTGTGTACTTTATGCCGAAACATGTACTATTTGTAAATGAACTAGTTTACAAATAGTACATGTCTCGCTTCAAAGCGAGATCAGTCGGCATAACAGACAAACTGAATGAGCTGCTTTTTACAGCAAAGAAGCGTATTGAAAAAAATAAGAGTTTCTCTGAATTGAATAATATTTAATACAGTATCGATGTATATTTAAACATACATATTATGCATTGCGTATGTAGCAATAAAGGAGGTCCAATAATATTTCTATTGAATAGAAAACTCATCTGTAAAAATATAATAAAATTTCGGAAGAAATAGATTCCTATTCAAAAGATGCTCTCATTGTATCAATAGTAATTAACGAAAGATTTAGAAAGAAATCTACTAACAAACAAACAAAAATTATAAAAATATTGATAAAAATATCATCATCCATAAACATAAATAATCATCAGTCGAAATATTATCATAATTCTGGTACTCAGTAAAAAGTTTACCAGTCCAGAAAATTAAAAATAATGGAAGGAAGGAAAATAATAAAAAATATAAAAAAATATAAGAAAATATAAAAAATATAAGAAAATATAAAAAAATATAATAGATATTCAAAAATGTAATATAATAATAACAGTAATGATAATAATAGTAAGAATAAGTAATGATAATAATGATAAATACGATAATAATAATACAAAAACCGTTAGAATTTGAAGGAAATCCCAAAATTATTAAATATTAAAAAATTACTGATATTATATTACGATGTCAATATTGAATAATGAAAAACTCGAAATAAGAAATAAATTAAGATTAAAAAATGATTAAAAAAATATAATTTCTACCTTGGAAATAATTGTTTAAAGTCGTTTCTGCGTTTCTTCTTCTACGTTTTCACTATTCGTCTATCTCGCTCTCTCTCTGCCACGGAACCATTACCACACCATCAGTTTATCTATTATTTTTATTATTTTGACCTATCTGTTTTATTTTTTTGTGTTTTATTTGTTGTTTTGTTGTAAAAAAAGAAAAACCGGTGCTTGATTTGATGATTTGCATTGTTCTTGTGATGATTTCTTTTTTGCATTCATTTTGTTGGTCTACCGTTTTCCGCAATTTAACTGTTAATTCACTCACTCACACAGACACACGCACATACATACAGATGCATAGACACCGACACATACACACAAACACACACACACTTCCCAATACTAACAACCAGCAGGCGACGATCAAACGTGCAAGTTTTTTATAATGAACTGTGATGTGGTGTTCAGTCCTCCTGTCATCCCCCCTTCCCACCACCTTCATTCCTGCCGCGCAACAATTATAACGGTTCAACTTGCGTTGACCAAAGCAACGGAACGCACACAATATGGCCAACTTTTGACTTTTCCACCGCGCTGTGTGTCTGGTTGATTGTTTTTTGTTGTTGTTGTTGTTTTTCAATATTTTTTCCGCGGATGTGAATACATATTTTTTATTTTTTTAATTTTTTGTTTTTTTACTTTTTTATACAGACTGCTCGAGTGTGATTCTGTGTGTGTGTGTGTGTGTGTGTGTTATTCTGTAACATGAGCCTCTCGCGCAGCTGGTCGACCTCTTGTTTGGCCGCATTTGTTACCACTTTTTCGGTGGCTGACTCATTGAAGTTGTTACAAAAAAAAAAAAAAACAAAAAACAGTAAACACAACAACAAAAACAACTACAACAACCGCTTGAAAACAAAAAGATACCATATGATACAAAACAAACTTTTGTCCACAAAATTGTTGCCTGCAAATTGTTTGCTCCTTCCTGTGTGTGTGTGTTTGTGTGTATGTTTGTTTGTGTATATGTGTGTTTGTGTATATGTGTGTGTGTGTGTATCTTCATTGTTGTTTCATTTTTGTTGGTGAAAATCGCATTTTTTTTCTTTGTGATCCATTTTTTCATGTCATTTGTTTGTATTTTGAAAAAAAATCAGAGTGAAACTGTAAAAAAACAAATAACAAAACGCTGGGAAAAATTGGACATTTATTTGAATGTGATTCGCGCTGATTTCGCTCGTTTACTGTTTCGAAAAGACGACGTGGCGGCTGAGGAAGCGAAGGAGCGGAATCACCACGCCAGCCGACGCCGTGTTGTCGCTTATCACGTGAGCTCATCATTAAAATCGTCATCAGCATCATGATTGTCATCCTCGACATTATCATCATCGCCATCATTACTCGCCATATGATTGTAATTATCAACAGTTTGCAGAAATCCACCGCGAAGTGAATAAAAATGATTGGAAGTGAAGACGAACGAGTGACAGGTACCGTTAACCATGGTTAAAATCACCCCAAAAATAATAATATTAATAATAAAAATAATAACAATAATAATACTAATAATAACAATAATAATACTAATAATAATGATAGTAATGGTAATAAAAATAAAAATAATAATCCTAATAATAGTAATGATAATATTAAATATTAAAATCTGTTTTTTATTTTTTCATTTTAATACTTTTTGTTACTGTAAAACTTTTATTTCTTTCATCGCGTTTCTTTGCAAATCTTTTCACATGACTTCAGACCTGTCAAAGTTTTCATCCTTACTGTACACGGAGCAGCATCGCGGCAGCAAACACTTCACACAACTCGACCATCTGCGTGAATCGGCTATTAAAACATGTGAAAAATCAAATAAAAGTGGACAAAAAGGATGAAAAAACAATCGCAGACCGGAAGCTGCTGCAAAAAAAGCAACACGCTAAAAAAGTGCGAGACACGGACACACGCATTTTTTTAATGCTTAAATTATTATACACCGCACGCGTTTCTGCAGGATGTTTTTTGTTTTTTAATTGTTAAGTTTAATTTTTTAAATTTTCATTTTTTTAAATGCTTTTTATTTTTGAGGTATTGAGCGGGAAACAGTTGTGTCGATGTTGGTATTGGTTCTGAGTGCGTGTGAGTGGTCGTCTGTGTTTGTGTGTGTGTGAGTGAATGAGGACAAGAATTTACAGTTTTTACTGGTGGTTGTGGTGGGGAATAAAAGCAAAAAACATAACGAAAAATCATCAGATCAAAAATCACAGCAACTTTTGCTCAACAGACACAGTTTTTAATTTCGAACGAGCTGCTGATTGCCGTTGATTGTTTATTCCCAGGTTGGCAACTCGGCTGATCGGAACATCGAAGTGATGAATTCGAAAACGTGGAAAAGTTAAGAAGAATCGAAAGAAAACGATTGTTGAAAGTGCAATAATAATAATAATAGTAGTAAAGATAATAATAATGGTAAAAATGATAATAATATTAAAAGTATTAACTATAATAATGACTATAATAATGACAATAATGATAAAGATACTAATAACATAATATATTGTAGATAATAATATAAATAATTGATATTATATTGAATATCCAAGAATAATAAAAATAATCAGTGATTCCTTGTGTGACCGTGGTTGTTGTTGTTTTTATTTTGGTCTAAACTTGAAGCTGAAAATCGCGGGGAGAGAGAAAAAATGAAAGCAAGGGCGAGAGAGAGCACGGAAACGGATGTCATCGAAAGAAGAAAGAAAAGACTGGCAATCAGCGTTATTAAAGAGTGACGACATCAAAGTTAAAGTGTCAGAATCAGATTCGGGCTCAGATTTGATGCTGGTGTTCAAGATGATTGACTTGTTTAGCTTTTGAACCCTTTCGATCGAACATGAGCTTCACAAGGAGTTTGATTTTGTTTTTTTTCGGCATTTTTCCCAGTGCAACATTTTTTCAAAGGGTGTAAAATTTCTTTCTCGTGAAATCAGCGTAAAAAGTGTCACAAAAACTTCACTTTCAGGCACACAAGCAGATGTGAGTGTTAATATATGCATGTATAGTGTGTGTACGTGTGTGTGTGTGCCTCTAGAAATTGCAACTGTTAAACTTGACTTCCGTTTCCGTTCGATAAACTTTCCACTCAACAGGTTTCGTGAGCCTTTGAACTCAATCTTGTTGTGGTGATGTTTTTCTCGCTGATTTTTCTGCTTTCTTGTTTGGTTTTTGTTCAAATGGTTGTTTATTTTGTTCAAAGTTAACTTCAAAGCCGCAACAACAACAACAACAGCAACAATAACAATTCAATTCAATTCTTTTTTAACACATACTCATTTGGATAGAAAGAAAGCCCTTGTGACGTCATGCATATTTCAAGTGAAGTCAGCTCAACGACGAGTTCTTCGAAACGTGGTTCGCATGTGTGTCAGTCTGCTGCAGCAGGCAGCACAACAACAACAACAATAAATAATAACAATAATATTAGTAATAGAAATAATAATAATAATACTAACAACAACAACAACAACAATAATAATAACAGTTCTTCCAAAAAACCAGTGGACAACAGTCCTTATTTGACACCCGAAAATCTACTGGAACGAACTGTAGACGTTTTATTAGCAGAACATCCTGGTGAATTGGTGAAGACAGGATCACCGCATGTGGTAAGTAGGGGTGAATATGATAATAATGATTGAGATGATGGCAAAACAACAACAAACCATCTATATTTTATAATGAATCATTTATTCAACATTCCATGCATTCATTCTTCATCATAACCCATTTATTCATGATGAATCGTTTCTTAGTTCCTTCACCATGAATCGTTTCTAGATTTGACCATGTTGACCATATCTTCATCATGAATTATTTCCTAATTTCCATATCAGCACCATGAACGATCGTTTCATCATGAACCAGTTCATCATTTCTTCATCATGAACCACTTCTTCATTCCTTCATAATGAACCAGTTTATCATTTCTTCTTCATGAACCATTTCTTCATTCCTTCATAATGAACCAGTTCACCATTCCTTCATCATGAACCATTTCTTCATTTCTTCTTCATGAACCATTTCATCATTTCTTCATCATGAACCATTTCATCATTTCTTCTTCATGAACCATTTCTTCATTCCTTCATAATGAACCATTTCTTCATTTCTTCATAACGATTCGTATATTCATCATGAATCATATCATTATTCATTTATTCATTATAAATCACATGTTCATAATAACCACATCTTCGTCAAGAAGCATTCCTCATTCACTTCTCTTGGTCATGAACCCATGTTAAGGATGGATTCATCATCGTCATCATTCTCATCATCACAAATACAATTGTTTTGGAATTTTTTCACAATTTATCCGTATTTTGTTCCCTCCGGCAGGTCTGCACGACGCTTCCCACGCACTGGCGCTCGAATAAAACGTTGCCGATTGCCTTCAAAGTGCTGGCCCTCGGCGAAGTCCTGGACGGAACCCTGGTGACAATACGAGCCGGCAACGACGATAACTTTTGTGGAGAGCTGAGAAACTACACGGCCGTGATGAAGAATCAAGTGGCGAAATTTAATGACTTGCGTTTCGTTGGCCGCAGTGGGAGGGGTAAGTAAAGGAAAGGAGAAGGAAAACGAGGGGCGAAAAGAGGGGGCGGAGGGACCTTCGATATGATACCATATGGTGTCTGTATAGTGTCTACTCGCTTTTAAACGACCGACGTTTAAAATTAAAATAGTTCATGAAACAGTTATTGAAAAGAAAAGGAATTCTACTTTTTTGATTTAAGAATAAAAAAAGTTTCCCCCAAAATTCGGTCCCTTTCTCGCTTTTTAAACGCCTCCATTTTCGGTGGAGTTGATTTTTGTTTCGGTTGCGTTTCTGTCTTCTGTTGCTTGTCAATTTTTCACAGACGACTTGTTAAATCAAATCGAGGGTGACAACGGAGGACGTCACGTCAGCTCTTGAAATACAAAAAAAAAAAAAACCGACAGGAGGAGAAAAGGAAGAAGAAGACAAAAGCTACCGTAAGAAATCCCTCTCAGATCGGTACACAAATCAGCGTAACTGTTTATTTTGCATTCACAGATTAAATTTTTAAGACTTGTTTCCTTCTTTCGGTTGCGCTATTATGGTTTTTTTTGTTGTTATCGTACTTAAATTTAAATTTTTCTGTTATTTTTTCAAGGTTTTTTATGAGGGTCAGCGGTGGATTGTAAGGTGGGCGGGGCGGTGCGGGGCTGAAAGCCACTTGTATCGTTGACAGGTTTGTAAAATTTGCTCATTAAGCGAATCTGTCGAGGAGTCGCTCTGTTGTTGTTGTTGTTGTTTTGGTTGCTGATTTTTTTTCTTCTTCTTCCTCATCGAGTGTTATTTCAAAATCCGAAAAATTGGAGGCCACGCAATGCTTCTTCTTGTTGTTGTTGTTTTTCTTCGTCTTCGTCTTCGTCTTCCTCTTCTCCTTCTTCTTCGTCTTCTTCTTCTTCTCCTTGTTCTTTACAAGTTTTTAGATGATTTCTTGAGTATTCAAATAATTCTTTTGACATTTTAAATGTGCGCCAGGATTCAGTATTTAATTCGTTTGGAATTTTTTTGAGGCAGAGTTTTTCCCCTCGATGTTTTTTATTTCTTTCTTCTTTGTTTTTATTTTTGTTTATTTTTCGTCTCGTTTTTTTTTTTAATTTTGAGATCTATTAAAAAAAAGGTACCCCTTCAAAATGAAGGTCCTTCATTGAATCCTTTGAGGTCACGTTGTGTTGTTGCTTTTGTTGTGTTCGTTGTTGTTGTTGTTATGTTAGTAATGCATTTAATGCTTTTGTAAATTTTTACAAGTTTACAGAAGGATTAACTTGGGTCATCGGTGACTTGAAACGCCGGCTTCGAGTCCGTTTTTGGGTGTAATTTTAGACTCCATGTTGTAAATGTACTGCTGCTGTTTCTTCTTCTCATCCTGGTTTTCTTCTGGTTGTCTGTTCCTCAAGGATTCCACAAAGGATTATGTAGTAATTTATAATGGAATCACTTGTGTTTTTCAATACTTACTTTTATTGGCTTTATTCATTTATTCATTTGTCTGAACTGGTATTAAAAGGGTTTGGAAGGGTTTCAATGGGTCAAAATGGCGGCTTTAATTTGAACTCATAAAAGGAATTTTAAAGACTCTGCGGGAAAAAAATAACTTCAACTGCTAGACAATATTTTTTGGGGTGGCCACCTCAGCAGCCACTTTCAAAGAGTCCATGAAAAAATAACAAACTTTAAAGGAATGTTCTTGATTTTTTTTATTCTTGGTAAATTAAAATTGCATAACGTAGCTGTTTTTAATGTTCTGCTTTTTTTGCTCATGGAAACCCCCCCACACACACACACACAGTTCAAGTGGTCTGCGGGTGTGGCACTCATACAAACACAACAAAGTGAAAAGTCACGAAAACTGAGGTAAGGAAACAAATTCAACTGAAGAGGAACGCAAAGAAAAATAATAACAATAATAATAACAACAATAAGGAAAACCTAATAAAAGGAATAACAAGAATAAACTGAAGAAGAAGGAGAAGAAAAAAGAAGAAGAAGGAATGCTTTACCTTTAAAAAGAAGTCTCCACTCATCCACCGTCTAATAGACATGAAATATTAAATTTTTAATGAAGTTAAAATGTACGCGGAAGTAACGAGATGGAAGAATGAATGGCTGACGAAATGAACGAAGGAACGAAAGAGAGAATCAGAAATAAAATGGAAACGAACAGAACGACGGTCCCGGAAATGAAGGAAGAAGACGGGGGAAAGACGGAAAAGTATGCTCAAGTGGCAGGTGTTCTTTAAGAGGTTGTTGTTGTTGTTCTATGCAGGAAGACTCTATACCAGGCTCCATATATAATAATCGTTAATTTGTTGTTGCTTTCTTCATTGAAGTCCCATTTTAACCATATTAAAATGATGAGGAAAACTTCGGCTTTTTAAAGCTCGTCAAAGATTATGAAGGAGCAATTTTTAGAGTAGTTTGCTAAATCATTTCGATTTTAATTACTTCCCTCCATATTAAAAAAGTAAGTTATTCTCCCTCCGCTTTGCTTTCGGAACCACACGACTACGTGGACGATCGCTTACTAATTTATTGATTGTGTTAGTTTCTCAAGAAAGCCTACAAAGAAAGCCAACGAAATCCGACGGGACGACGACGGACGCGAATGCGAAAGTATGCAGTTCGGTTCGGTTTTGTTATGACTTCGTTTCGTGGCAATTGTTTTTGTTTTTAACTCAAGTGTGGTTGTTGTTGCCTGAGAACAACAAAAACAACAGAGTGCATGCATTAGAAAAAAAAACAATTTCTAATTAAAACGAGAAGTGGAAACTTGTGACTTCTGCTCGTGATCACCGAGTGTCGTCGTCGGCTCTCTATTGATATTAGCAGAAGAAATTTCTACCAACAAAACTACTACTAAGCACAACGTCACGACGTCGATGTCGCTGTCGCTGCAAACTGCATCAGCAGAGCAACTGTAATAATTTTTAATACTATACTCTCGTTCATTTACTCCAATGATATACACTACACGATTAGTCCCTTTCTTACACACGTATTCATGCTTATTCAAATAGCATTCAAGCAAAACTTTCGATTACCTTGATTATCACTTAACAAATTAAAATTCCTGAGAATAATTACAATAATAAAAACAACAACAACAACAACAACAACAACTAATTATGTAGTGCATTTTCAAGTTAATGTTGCAAAGGTTTGTGCCACAGCAAAACTGTAATGAAGCTGCAGCACTTGTAAATTACCACTTGAAGGAGATGAAAGAGAAGAGAGGAAGAAACAACAGAGGCAGATGATAATCGTATCAAATGCACCAGATTAGATGGATGCATTTACGGAATTTGCACACTTCAGCCTTGGAATGGAGAGTAGATGAAGTGAATGAAGAGTGAAGTATTCAGTGTCTGAAGAGGATGTGAATATTCCGATGCTGATAACGATGGCGATTAGGTTGATGATGGTGATGATTACTACGATGATTTTAATGCTGTTGTTTAGTTAATTAATACATCAACTCGATTGCGTCGCAAGTGATTACCTTAAAATGCATTGAAGTACAACAACAACAACAAAAACATCGTTGTACATAATGCATTTCTTAACCACGATTAAACTGGCCCCGTTGAGCTTACATACACACACACACGTGGATGAACGAACGAACGAACGAACGAACGAACGAACAAACGAACGAACAAATAAACGAAGGAATAAACGAATGAATGCATGAATCGTGGGTGTGGAGGGGTTCACGGCATGGAGCGGGGATAAGATGAATGGTCAAATGGTCGGACGCACAACGCAGGCAGTCATGCATGACATGCAGCTAATGCAACGAGCACCAAAGCAATTCATTAGAGCGAAGTGAATCTTTGTTGCTAGAGTGGGTGGGCGGAGGGGGAGAGCCGATGTTGGAATGAGCGCATGTTTGTGAGTCTGTTTGCGGTGCAAGTAAAACAAACCTTCTATCGCTCTCTTTGTCACTCTTTCAGCCATGGATTCAACCATCATATTACAAGCATGTGCATTTTATGCATGCTGCCTCGATGCAACGTCAAGATTATTGCTCTGCATGCGAAATTTAAATTTAATTAAAATGTTTGACTGCTGACTCTCACCTGCTTCGCAGCACCTCTTACTTTTAATCACTCTCTCTCTCTCTTTCTATGTCTCCCACTCGCTCTTGTTGTCTACGGTTTATATGACACGCCGAGATAAAGACTGAAACATGCTTTGAGCGTAAGTAAGTGAAGAGTACACCAACAACATCAATAATAACAACAACAACAATATTCTGTCTAATGTTGGAATTTTAAGAGGCTTTAATGAATGTGTTGTGAACAAGACAATTAACTATAATACACACACACGTACGCACACACAAACACACACAAACATATACTATATACTGCAACACATCCTTAAAATAGATGAAAACGACTGCATACAATGAGGTCCCCTCCACTGATTGCACCCAGTCATCCCTTCAAACACTTTCTCCCTTCATCCTTCTACTCTCTCCCCGGCGATCGTGATGCATCCTTGCTTAGTTGTTGTGAGTTCAGTTGTTGTGAGTGTGAAATCTCTGGTGTGTAATAAATTTATTGATGGAATTTAAATCGGATGACCGGCTAATCCTGTAGACCCCGTTCCCCTGCCACGCCCTCCCTTTTTAATTGATCTATTTTACAAGAACCAACCGGGGTAGGCTTCTAAATAAGGATATGAAATCACTTTCATCGAAATCGCTGCCGTTTTTTGACTGATTTGTCATAAGCTATGGTTTCTGATCACTCTCTCTCTCTCTCTCTGATTTTCAGTCTCTGGCCTCGTCCGTCACGCTTCTGAGTGTTGAGTCATGCTGTCGTGATTTTCATGCACCCTCGGATGTGTTTTCCGGCTGAATTCCAGGATTTAATGGGCATCAAAAGCTATTATTTGGTGAATTAGGTTAGAGAGAGTAGAGAGAGAGAGAGAGATAGAGAGAGGGAGAGAGAGAGAGAGAGAGAGGAAAGAAAAGATAACCAACAAGTACGACAAAAAAGGAACACATACAAAACACAAAATTAAGCTAATAAATCCAACTCGATTCTTAACCTCAGTAATAAATTTCGCATTAGCAACAATCGACTTTCGTATCTCTTCGTTTCACTCTCTCTCTCTCTCTCTCTCCATCCTTGAGACATCTTTGAGACAAAAAAAATCTCCTTAAAATCTCTATAAACAACCAAATGTTATTCGATTGCAATTTCTTGATTTAAACGATTGAATCTGAACGATGAAAATCTGATTTAAGCGAGTTTTGTGATATTTAAATTGAATTTGAATTTTTATTGTCTTTTCCTTCGAATGCAATAGAAACCCCAGACTACAACAACAACAGCAACAACAACAATAACAACAACTAACCCACAAGAGAGATTGTCGTAAGTTTTTTTCGATTTCCTTCTCGTTATCATGATTTTCGGAATGAAATTCTTTGGCTCCCTTGTATTTTTGTTGTTGTCCTTTATTGGTGATTAAGTGACATTTATTGGTCCTGCTGTTTAAAGGCACGAAAGAATAAATTGCAGCAACAGTAGCAACAACAACAGAAGTCGGGGGGGATGCGAGGAATCTAATTTGAAGGCGCAATCAAAGCTCGTTGCTGTGTTCGTTGTTCCCCATTTTGTGACTTATTGTTTCACACTATCGTCCTCTCGCTCACACTCGTGCACTCACAGTCACTTGGCGTTGCTGCTGCTCATCATTATTAACAACATAATGATTACCTCGTGGTTGTTGTCATTGCTATTTTTTCATGTTGTTTGTTGTTGTTGTCTCAGTACTCAGTTTTTGTTGTTGTTGTTTCCCCCAACTCTCCGCAAGGTGGCTGCGGTGGTTGCCGTTGCTTGAGAGCAGCTTCTTTTAACGCAATCTACTTGTAGTCATCGTTAAGGTCGTTGTTTTTGTTGTTGTTCGTGGTGATGTTCTACTCCTTTGTTTTTGTTGTTAATTTTAATGCCTGGGGACAATGTTTCGTTTAAATGTCTGTATATGCATCCATACACTGTGTCTTTGTTGCTGTTTTCCCTGTAAAATGATGTTCTTCTTCTTCCCCCTCGTCACCTTCTTCTTCTCCTTCTTCTTTTTTCTAACAACTTTTCTCATTCATCGTTTCGTTCTCTCGAATTTCCGTTTTAATAAACGATTTTTCCGGTTTCTGTTTACTTTGTGATGCCATTTATTTTTATACGCAATGCTCGAGGCCGATGATTGTCAGTGTTGTTGTAGTCCTCGTGGTTGTTGTTGTTGTTTAAAATGAAGTTTGTTCATCTCTGATGGTTGTTTGATGAGAGGTTTGTTAAAAGAAGCCAAACGAGTGTTTTTTCTTGTGTTCGGTTCTGTTTTAAGGGTATTTTTTTTTTATATTCTTTAAAGATGCTATTATTTGGTAAACGCTGACTTTTCCTCAAGTTTTACCTTAATTTTTGCTACCAATTTCAGTACTATGACTCTATTTCCACTACTATTTCCACTACTACCTTTTCTACTACTACTTTTTCTACTACTACTCTTTCTACTACTATTTCCAGTACTATTTCTCGTATTATTTCGACTATTTCTCAAAGAATATCTTTAAACTTTTGTTTTTATTTCTTTTATGTACATAATTTTTTGTATTTAATTAAACCCGCATCTTTTTTTGTGTTATCCTTCGTTTCTGAATTTAATTAACACTGAATGCATGACATGCTGTCGTCTGTCTGCCTGTCCAACGATCTGTCTTTCTGCTGGCTGCCTATCTATCTTTCTCTCTTTCCTCCCTCCCCCCCCCCCCCCCCCTTTCATTTGATGTCTGTTGGTTAAGCATCGTTTGCTCTCTAATAACCAGAGCTTGTCACCGAAGAGCGTGAAAAATCTCAGCGCATCGCGGTGTTAGTTTTCCGTCAGTCGTTTCCCTTTGAAGGCATGCTCTTAATTTTCCTTCATTATCATCTTCATCATCATTATCGTCATCGTCGTCTTCTTTCTCTTTTGTTTATCTTTTGCTTTTCTTGGCTGATTTTCTTCATTCGCTGGCTATTAATTAAGTTTAACGAGGTTAAAGTTTCACCAACAGCTGTATATCGGCCTCTCCACCGCCCCATCATTACGAACAGTGTTGCCGCTACCATAAAATTAAATGTGTCCTGGGGTTGTACAAAAATGTGTCCACTTTGAAAAATGTGCCCATATTTAAAAATAAATGTGTCCATATCTAGGACGAAATGTGTCCATATTTCGAAATAAATGTGTCCATGTTTGGAAATGTGTCCATATTCAGGAAACAGGACGAGAGGGAGGTTTGACAGCACTGAAAGAACAACGGAATACATACATTATTTCGAAATCCTCTTAATTAATATTAAAGTAAACGAGCCTTGAGCGTGTTAAGTACACAAGTTTTGCGTCGCTCATTAAATTCTTGGCTCGGAAGCCTCGAAGAAATACAGAAGCTAACGACGCATTCGAAGCAGTCAAGCAGCTGGGCGAAACGAACCAAGAAAACCAACGAAATGAAATGAAACTTTTTTAATTATACGCTGCCACAACTAAACATCCAACCGTTTTGGTAACACCCTCCCCCTTTCACACCACCCTCTCGCTGACTACACCCTTTCTACACTCACTTCTCTTTCTTAAGATTTAGCATCTTGTCCACGGAATGAACAGTAAACAAGCATTTACAAGAACCCGTTATAGTAAGACGCCCGCCCTTCCCACCCTTCCCTCCCTTCTACAACACATTCTTCGCACTGAACACTCACACACACACACACACACACACACACACACACACTCAATACTTTCAAAGCATTCATTGCGAATAAATCTGTCGCCATTTTTAAGCCATGAAATTAAAGCGTAAACAGAGCGTCAGTCGACGCAGACGAGGAACCAAGACGACCGAAGTCGGTGATGATGACGACAGAGAAGACGGCAGGCGAGGGCGACGGCGAGGTAGACGAAGACATCGACGACGCAGATGACAACGACAACGACGTTGAATGCTGAGGTTGAAGATTCGCTAATAATAAGAAACAACCGAAGGAAATCCATTTAGCAGCATGCTGAGTGGAGATCCCTCTCGTTGCCCCTCCTCCCCTCCTACCCACTCCGACCCTTCCGGCTTCCTTCAGTTGCTACTCATTATTAACGCATTTGCTAAGGCGACGACAACAAGGAAAACAATTATTTGGCTTTTAAGAGTGGCGCATTTTTGGGGACGCTCGTTTCACTCGTTTGTAGAATTTTTAACAAATGAAGTTTAAGCAACTGTGTGCGGGGTGGGGGCGTGGTTGGGGGTGCGTCTGAAGTGAGCGGAGGCTGGCAATTTAATAGGTTTTGTTTTAGAAGCTGTTGCTTTTGTGCGGAGAGTTAAGGTTAATGTTGTTGTGTCTCTGATTGTTGTTATTTGCATTCTTTGTTGTAGTTGTTGTTGTTGTTGTTGTTACTGTTCATATAGTATATCATGATGATAATTTGACAACAGAAAAGTCTGATCGTGACACCACAAAAAAAAGACGCCTTTTGATTTGACTGCGATTTTGTTGTTGTTGTGTTTATTTGCTCCTGTCAACGTCTAGCAACACTTGTGGGCGGATCCACGCCCACCAACTGGGATGCCTCCTCACTGGTTGTCATTTTGGTGTAAACGAGGCTTCTAACAGAGTTTCTGAAAAGTTGTTGAAGCTTTCCTAACCAACAACAACAACAACAATAACAACAACAACAACGACAGAAACAACAACAACAACAACAAGAGTCGAAGTCGAAGTCTAACGTCGAGGTTTCATATTTTTAACCTTATAATAAAAGCCAAAACGTCGTCGCCATCGCTGTTGCCATGCGTTGATGTCTGTCATTGCAGATGACAGCGTTGATAGATGGCTACAATGAGGTGTATAATAACAACAACAACAACCAGTCAAGAAGAAGATGGGGTGGAGGGAGGGACGGGGAGGAGGAGTCGCACTTACTTTGTGCATAGCTTCAACGCAACGCAACGCAACGCCACTCAACCTTGTTACCTTGTTGCATGTTTTTCATTATAATTTCTATACGTTGTTGTTGCTTTCTTGTTGTTTTGTTGTTGCTTTTTGTTTCAGAGTAGATGCTGCCACAACAACAACAACGAGGAGGGCCACACAACAGGCTTCTTCCTGCTTTTGCGCTTTCGTTGCCCTTTTATTTGCACTCGAAGCTTTTTAATAACGTGCACCAGGACGACGTTCATAATTTTGACTCAAGTCTAAATAACATCATGTCGCCTGAGGTGTCAACAATTTGCGGTGGGTGGGTGGTCGGTGGGGGAGCGGTCGTCGGGTGGAGGGGGCGGAGAAGCATTCAAAAGGGGTGCCCAGTAAAGTTACAGTACCCGAAAGTGAAATTTTATGATTGTTCGAAGGTATTCAAGAAGAAAAGGAAAGAAGTATGGAAGTGGAACAGTGAAATGAAGGATGGAAGAAATTTAAGAGCGGAAATCAGGAAAGAGTTACTAACGGAATACAATTTAATATACGTACATTTATCGGAAAACTCTATTTAAAGTAATACTGTCCTTTATCAATCCATACAATTTTACACTGAGTCGAAATTCTGTTTATCACTCAGTCAAATGTTTGGCCTATTTTGAAACCTATCCCACTCTCTCTCTCCTCTGCCCCTCTCTCTCTCTCCTCTCTCTCTTTCGCTCTTTCTTTAAAGTCTAAAAAACACGATGTCTTAAATAACACGTTGTTTGCTTTAAATAACATATTTTGGGTTAAAAAGTCGTCTAATTTAACGATGTGACTGGAAAAATGATGCTGCTTACTTGTGCCTTGAGCGAAACACCAAACAAAAGCGAGTTTAAAGACAGCGAATAGAGTGATTTCGTGAACAATGAAAGACGGAAGAATAAAGCAAGTAAACACATAACTAAAAAATAAAAACATATATATTGTATATTAAATCATAAACAACAAGGAAATAAATAAAAGAATAGAAAGAAACAACCAAGAGACAGACATCGAACGAATGGGTTAACGATTTATGAATATTATTTATATTCAAAAGAAATGGTAAAGGGTTGATGGGTTGTGAGGGTAGAGGGGGTGATAGGGCGAAAACTGCAGAGGGTGAGAGCAGAGACAAATAATTCATAAATACGAAAAGCGGTGAAAAGTGTAAAAACAAAAATCAAGCAAGCAGAAACAATTCCCAAGGAAGAAAATAAAAACAGAGGCACAGAAACACAAACACACACACAAACGCCCATACACACATAGAATATTTATGATTTGAAAGTGTTGCGATTTAGTTGGGTGGTCTCTAGCTCCATTAAGGCACATACACTCACACACACACACACTTACAGAAACACACACACACTCACTGAAACACACAAACCCCCACACATATACAGTTATTACTGGCACACATGGAACCAGTGACGTTCGTTGGTGACGCTGAAAAATGGCGCCGTTTCGAACGCCGCTTTTAAAACATTACTTCATTCTTTTGTTTTATTTTTTTGTCGTGTCCTGAATTTTCTCAGCAGCTTCTATTTAATTGTTTCAAGTCGTAGCCAAGGGATGGAGGGGGAAAAGGAAGGTGAAGAAAGGAGGGCGGAGAGGTAAGGAGGGGGAGAGTAGAGTCCGCTGCTGCTTTTTAATGGCGGCACACATTTTGGCCACACTTGGCAACACTGACTGTTGTTTGTGCCGCAGATAGAGTTGCATTTTAAAACACACACCTACTCATACACACACACACTTAAAGATAGTCACTCAGGCCTACATACAGGACATACTTTCAATGCAACGTTTTTAATGTTCTCTAAAGAAGAAATTTGAATTTAAAAACATCCAAGTAATGCGTAAAAATCGCGCGATTTAAAGTATTTAGAAATATTAGCAGACACTCAAATAGTTAGACGAAGAGGCAGACAGACTGACAGACAGACAAACAGACACTCAGATAGCCAGACAGACACTCAAACCGACAGTCGAAGCGGCATATTAATTCACTTAATTTTCTTTTATTATCAGCATTCATTCACTGATTCATCGCTCTTCCATGTGTAACTCGCGTATCTTTCTGCCAACTCATGCAGTGCGCTGTTTATGAATTTTTTATATTCATATCTCGCTGTGGCATCACTGCGTCGCTACGGCTGCTGAATAACAGGGGGCTAGAGTGAAATAAGAGGGGTCCAGAGCACGAGTTGGCGCGTTCAGACGGGTGGCAGGTCCTGTTGACTGGTCTGGTCGATGGCTTGCTTGGTGGGCTGCTGCTGATGCCGATACTGATGCTGCCGTGTGAAGGGTGCACGAGTGACTTTCCAGCACGTGGGTGAGGAATTCTTTCGTAACACTTTGCGTAGTTCCGGTGCAGTTCGTTCAGCAATCGTATATCGCGAACCATGCAACATGGCGGCGAGTGCTGCTGAATGGCTGAGTAGCTGACTGGCTGGCTGACTGACGGACTGACTGACTAACTAACTGGCTGAACTGGCGGGTTGGTTGATTACTTAGCTAGATGGTTGGACGCCTGACTCGCTGTCATGGACACCGATTGTGTGCGGCATCGGATAATAAATTCGTGTGCGTGTTCGTTGCCACAAATAAGCGAAATCAGAAATTTCATTCATTTGAAAATTTTATGTCTTCATTTCGGTGCGAAATTTCGAATCTGAGGCTCTGAGGCACGAGTGCGATTTATGCAAAATGTGTTAAAATGATAGGAAGTGTGATGGGAGCGAGGGAGGGGTCTGTGGGAGCAGAAGGTGAGGTTATGATATTAAGCGTGGATTTCATATCGCTAACACGGGCCAAGAAGTTACGCGTATCAGCAACAACAACAACAACAACAAAAGCAACAAATCACCATTCCACACAACACACAAACAGTTCAAATTGTTTTACAGGAAATCCATAAATTTTTGAAATAATTACGTGATACCGAACAAAAACGGGGTTCATTATGGGCGAATAATTCATTAAGAAGGACGGGGAGGGTGCTAAAAGGTGTGGAAAAGGGAGTAACGGCGTCTTTGTTTAAAGTTCTTCAACTTTAAAAGTTTTCAATTAAGATACGCATACTTTTAGGTCACTCTTTATAATGCAAGTCGCTTTGAAGGCTGAACTGAAGGCAGAGTTAGCCGAAACGTAACGTAACGAGGCCATCTTGCGGCTGTCACTGGAACGATATCAACTGTCAATTACAGTGGCAGCCGATAGATAGGATGGAGCGGTTAACACACTATGTTACGTTACGCCTCGATTAACTGAGTCTTTCGCCTTTAATTTCAGGGTATCATCTGTAGTCTTTAAATCTTAAGAATTCTTTTAAATAACACACAATATATTTTAAGAAAGGACTCAATAAACGTTCGTATTCTGCTTCTTTTGCAGGCAAAAGTTTCACCCTGACGATTGTGATATCCACGAATCCCATTCAAATCGCCACGTATAATAAAGCCATTAAAGTGACCGTCGATGGACCGCGAGAGCCGAGATCGAAAATTCGTCACCAAGGATTCCATCCGTTCGCATTCGCTCCGCAACGCTTTGGACCGGATCCACTTATGGCAGGATTGCCATTTAAATTACCAGGTACATCCAATTCAACGTCCATAAAGAATGATAATAATAATCATGATGGTGATGATGAAGATGAATGGTGTTCATGTTGCTGTTGATGCTGATGAAGTTAAGAAGTACAACAGAAAGTGGAATATGAAGAGTATTCATGTTGCCAAGGTCACGTTACCGTTACCTATTATAATCGCCATCAATAAAGCGGATTTCTTCATGCGAATTCCTCTTGATTACTGATAAATCGTTAAAACCTACAGCAAAAATATACTCTGCTCCTTGTTGTTGTCTTTTATTTTGAAGCCCTGAAGGTATTTCGGAAATGGGCATACATTTCATCCCCACAACAACAACCTCAATGAAGCTGAGCGTCATCATTAAAAAATGGCAAGCAAATTTGTTTAGATACAAATGGCATGTTGCTAGGTTGTTCGTCTTCGTCTAGTTGCTGGATTTCATATGACAATCAAGTCATATCATAACATATCATAACGCATCATTTCACTGGAGAATATTCCTTGTTGTTGTTATTATTATTTGCTTGCTTTTATATTGCTTTCGGTATCGATGTTTGTTTTTTTAATGGAGTCTTTCGATTCAATGGATTAAGTTACCAGAAAATTCGGTTATTAGGGTTATTTTGTGGAGGATAAAAATACACAGAGCCATGGTGGGGCTCATTTTCTTGTTCTTGGGATAATATTGCAAAACGTTGCAATCCGCTTAGAATGAGTTCTCTTGAGAAAGAAAACTGAGTAAAAAGTAACAAAAGAACACTGACTAAAAAATGGTAACCTAAACAAATTATGTACAATTTTAAAGGTTTTAAATTTAGTTAAATAGAAACAATAAATTCCCCCTCTTTCCCTCTTCCCCGTCCCACCACTGATAGGTTTTATTTTTATTTCATTAGCTACTGTGCTGTGGCACCCTTTAACCCTTTCGAAGCGTCCTGTAACCCTCCTGTAGCTCCCTCCTATCGCTACGTTCCACCCCTATTTGAAAAGTTCACCAGTCATTTGACAGTCAAAACACGTTGTTCACACTCTTGTCACCTCAGCCTTTGCTAACAATCGCAGCTTTTAGCTTCATCCCGAGACTGAGCTTCATCCCCATGAATTTGTACCCTTCTTCCTCACTTTCTGTCTCCTTCTCAGTCCCCGTCCCAGTCCCAGTGCTCGTCTCCGTTCCTGTCTTCGTTCTATTCTCAGTTTTTACTCGTCATTCTCAATTCTTCTCACTCTATTGTGAGCTCTTATTTATGGATGCTTAAATGTTTGGAACCCTTCAAAAAATAACTTTACGTAGAAGAATGCGTTCGCTGAATGCGAAATTTATACAAACTCAGGATCGTTAAAGGATTAGAAAGTATTTAAACGGATTTTGGAGACAGCTTACGTCAAGCTGTTGTTTAGGCAGAGGGAGATGAAGAAGAAGAATAAGAAAACAGGGGTAGCTGCGACAGGAGGGGAGTGAAGGTGACATGGGTGGAGGTGGAGGAAGTGTGAACAATTCTAATTCCTTACCATTAGCATCAACTTTATTTGCATTCGTCTTCTTGTTGTGTTTTTCCCCCCTCTAATTTTTCTTCTTATTCTTCTTCTTTTATTTCTTCTTCCTCTTTTTCTTCTACTTGTTTTTTATTTTCTTAATCTGGTGTTGTTGTTATTGCTATTGTTATTATTATTGTTGTGCTAAGTGATTGTCATGTGATGTGATGTGTTTTGATATGATGTGGATTTCGGTGGCTGATGTTGGTGATGATTTTAACTCTAATGCTACTGATGAGTTCGAGTTTGTTGTTGTTTTTCTGTCCTTCTGCTTTTCTAGATTCGATAGAAAAAGAACCAATATTTATTCTGTCGTCAAATCATATGAATTCTTTGCATATTCAATTTTTTGTGGACAAACAAATCGCTTCAATCCAACCGCAGACAACTGTTCCGTAACCTCAGATACGGAGATTTTCTTCTCTGTCCTGCCTTGTCGTGTCCTGTTCTCTTCAGTCCTGTTCCCTTCTGTCCTGGTCTTTTCTGTCCTGTTCTCTGGCCTGGTCTCTTCTGTCCTGGTCCCTTTTGTCCTGGTCTCTTCTGTCCTGTAGTGTTCTAGCCTTCCTTCTGCTGCTTTGATTATATTCATATCTCTTTAATTTATGCACTCGCACATCTGTTTTTCTTTCGGTTTAAGAAAAGGATTCACTTCAGTGACATTCAGACATTCGTAAAGATATGCGGATGTCCTGTTCTTTTGTTTGAAAATCCCCGGAAATTCAGTTAGGAAATTGTTTTGGGTGTTCATTTCTTGTAGACTATTTTTTCAAAAGCTGTTGCAGCATTATTTGGGGTATACGTATGTAAACAGCATCGTGTAAAACTATTTATTTTCATATTATTTTAAGCTTTTTGAAATTTCATTTTTTTAAATATTACTCGTATTTTTACCCAGTTGATAATCTGTCCGATTGTCTTTCTGTCCATCTATTTATATATACATATATATATTATTACCTACATACTCATATCTACAGATTATACGCCGTTTTCTATTCCTTTTCTTCTTTTTATTTCCATTTTTTTTAATTTTAACACATGATTAAGTGAAAAACTTTTCGAAAACTTAACTTAAATCAATTTTCATTTCCTCAACACGTTTTCCTGTCATAATTTTCCGTGTTACGCTCAGAAGTGTCAGAATAATAATCAGTTCACATTACGGTATTTCAGGTTGGGTAACTTTTTTCAAGACTGAACTTCCTCCATTTTGAAGGGTAGTTTAAAAGTTGGTCGAGCCGTTTTAACGGGTGCTTTGGTTAGAGCAGGATGATTAGTTGATATGCTAGAGTAGGACATGATATATCCATGTAACGACACTTTAAGCCCCTAACTAATCAGTGTGATTCGATTCGAGGTTACTATATAAAGTTGGCATTATTTATCCGTCGTGATAAAGATCGAATATTGATATTAGACATTACGACAACATTTCGTTTTGTACTTCAGCGGAAAATTCGACTGAGTCGGGTCATGAACTTCTTGATAACTGAACTGAACCATTTCAACTCAAGAAAATCATCCTAAAATGTATTACATTCATAATTTATTTAATTCAAGTCTCAACACATTTCATTTCATTTATTTATCAAAGTAAAATTCACCGCTCGGCGTAATAATTTTAATCATCACATGTCAGGGGTTTCTAAAAAGGGTTGCTCTTTCCTGTGGAGGGTAGCATGAGGAGGGAGTGGATTACCTTTGTTAAAGGGAATGATTATATAGCAGTATATCATATAAAAAAAGAGAAATCCTTTCAACTTGTTATTCGTTGGATTGTAAACAACGGAAGCTCCTTCTTATCTTAAACACAGGACGATATACCCCCCGCCCCCCCTCCACTCTCTCGGGTACATATTTCAGACGGAGAAAGTTGGGACAAACTTGACTGCTGTAAAATGAATTCTAGTTGAAAATTCATTTAGGGCCTCATTCAAAAAATCACACACATACACATGCCATCACGTGTATCTGTATGGATATAAAAGAGAGTGTGTGCATGTGTGTGTGTGTGTGCAAGCGGCTTTCATCTTCATGACAAGTATTACATCAAGCGGAAAATTTTAATGTAATTTTCACTAAAAATTAAAAACTTTTCTTTTACAAAATATTCGCCGCTGCAGCTTCTCCTGTTGTAAGGACATCCTAAAAACACACACATACACTAACACACACACACACACTCGCATACTATGCAGCATGTTGTCGTGCCTGTTGGCAGGATGGAAGGCAGGCGAACGACCGAATGACTGAGCGAGCGTGCGAAACAGGATATCCGCCTCGGAAAAGCAACATTTTCTACACTTATGGCGACGGCAAATGCTAATGCGATTCGCTCCTCCTCATCTGCCATCTCCTCCCCTTCCCTCCCTCCTGCTTCATTCTTGACAACCCACTGGATCCCGTGTACTCATTCTGGCAGCTCGTGTGGGCTGCTGTGTTACTTTTGCTGATGTTCCTTTTAATCATCGACAAACGTGGCGCAGTAGTAAGCAGCTGCAACAACAACAACAACAACAACAAGCCGTACAACTACTACAACAACAACAACAAGCCGTACAACTACTACAACTACAACTATGCTATAGCAAGGAGCAAGGAGCAAAGTCTCCAGCAAATCCTAAAGCAAAAGAAGGTCCTTCAAGGATTCTAATGGCTCTCTGAATGTGTATGTGTGTGTGTGCGTGTGTGCTCGTGTATTTTTGCATGTGAATCTTCTCGTTTTTGTCACTTTGCAAGATAGTTTTGCAACAAAGTTTTTAAAATTGTTTGCTATGTTGAATGGTAAGAAAGGGAAACGAGGGTAGAAACAAGGCGGGAGGGGATGAGGGGGTAAGGGCTGATAAAAATGCGTCAACACTACTTTTGGATATCCTTTCAAGGATATGAATGAAAACAAGTCTCTATGCATGAGTACTTTACTGGTGTTGGTGGCTTAAAAGTAGAGAGATTTTCTTCTGCTTATTCTTCTTCTTCATCATCCTTATTCCCGTATCGGTCGAACGACAGATGAAGTTAAATTGAAATCATTTCCGTTTCCAACAATTCTTTTGTAATGAAATTGTTGATAGAGAATTTTTTAAACGATTTTTTAAAATAATTAAAGAGTTATTCTGTTATTTATTATATTTTTTTATTATTTAGAGAGAGAAAAGAACAACGTACTCTGTATTTGTAAATTATAAGAAAAAAACTTTGTATGTGGCCGAACATGACAAATTGTTCGGCTTTTTTCAACTCGCTTGCATCACTCGTTTCTTTTCGTACTCGCCAAAGAAAAATCCTACCAACAAAATTACTATGGGAGCCCATGACGCAGTCGTTGCCATGAGGTTGCTTTAGCAGAGCGGTGTATGAATCCGTATCATTGCAAAAAAGTGTATTCGTTGTATTTTTCTCGTAAATCTTCTTTTTACAATATTCTGGATTGCTGTACTATAGAAAATTTATTGATTCTTAAATTTAATACGTTTTTTCATATCTTTTCATTAAATTCAAAACTTGTGACCCAAAATCCCTCATTGTCTCGTAGCAGACAATAAAATCGCTGTACTGCTATAACAGTTACACTTGCCTACTTTTGAATATGTTACCCCGTCCATTCACGCCTCCAACAATTTCAACACAACAACAACAACTAAAAAAATGTGCTACAGGTGTGCTTAACTGTATACAACATCGCAAGTGTGTGTTGATTATTTGCAAATTACTCGATCGTGTGTGTGTGTTTGTGTGTAAATGCTGGTTGTCGAGCCTGGAAGTCGCGTGTGAGTGTGTGTGTGTGTCCCATTGTCTCTGTCAAGTGTCAAAAATTGCCTATAACGGTATTATTGAGGATTTGGCAGAACGTTTTGCAAAATGTCTTGTTTTCGCTCCCCTCAAATATTCACAAATTTTACTCTTTCCACCTCCTCCACCCCTCGGTAAACGACAAGACACAAATTTACCGTTGTCAACACTCAATACTCTTGCTATTGTTGTTGGTGTTGCTGTTGTTGTTGTTGCTGTTGCTATATCAAGAGGGTAGTTTAGTTAACCCCGGTTCATTTCCCTCGCCCTCAGAACAACAACAGCAAGAAGAATAAAAAAAGAAAAACACAAAAATTCTGCACACGAGAAAAACATATTTCGGCAAACGTTATAAATAATATTAAGTAGGTAGGTAGGTAAAGTAAAGTAAAACGGTAAAAGTTGCTGCTGTTCTGCTGTCATCGTTGTTGTTGTTCTTGTACTAGTATTCCTTCAGCGTATCCTTTCTGTGTTCCCCTTGCTTCAGAGCAGACAAAGCAATGCGTATTAGTATCGTATTGACATATAAATTGACAGAAAATTGAATCAATGCTGTAATAAGACCTGAGGGCATGCCGAGGATGGCTGCCGACTTTGCTGTCATCCCTTTCTTCCTCCCCTCTCCTGCCCTTCCAGCCACCCCATCACCAGCTCCGATTGCTTTTGTTATGACTTTAAAATTTCGTTTTAAATTCTAAATTGAGCTGTCGTCACGGCGTGTGTGAACAATATATAGTATATGAGTGTGTGTGTGTGTGTGTGTATGTAGATGTGTCTGTGAAATTGAGCCGCATGCGGTGCAGAGAGGGTGCATTTCTGGGCTATTTTTGCTATTGTAGTTGTTGGTTTTTTTTCCTCCCCGACTGCAGGGAGAATATTTTTGCAAGAATATGATAAATTGAAGACTTTTTATTATTATCAGCTTCGTAGTTTATATTTAATTTGCGCCGGTGACAGCAACCGCGCTGCTGATGCTCGCCAGGAGAAGCGGCGGGCTGCTGTCACTTGGTGTCGATTGTGCGCTGCGTCGTTATTATTTGTCACTTAAGCGTGTATGTTTTGACAGCTCCGAAGTTTGAAATTTGATATTGAAACTTTAATGGTTTTATTTTTCATATTGAATTGTATACTCGTACTCGATCCGTTACACGTATTTTTACGAGGTGGGTGGGACATGATTTATTTAACTTTTTTTTCAGAGCTGTTGTTGTAGGTGTAGATCCACAAATCGACCAGGAACTCTTTAGATGTTAAGAGATATCTATTTCTTGGAATTTATAGATTAGAGCCACTTTTCGGTCACTCCTAGTGTAGAAGTAGTCCTAGAACTAGTCTATAAAAGACTAGTATGAACGATCTACGAAACCATATTGCTTAATTTACGTATTACAAAATAGTATTCAAGTAAAAATTTAATATATTTCATCTTCAAACATTTAAGCTTTTAGCTTGCTAGCTTAAACGTATTTAATTTATTTTTCCTCAGTTCTTCTGCAACATAAATTCTACTTCATATGATACCCAAACATACCCATATGTATATATGTATATCTATATATATATACTTAGACAAACTGAGAGACTATATAAAAACCGGGACTGCTTTAAACATAAAATAGCAGAAGCCAAACCATCATAAAACGGTGTATAAAAAGAATAGCAGTGAAATAATGCGACCAAAATAACCAGAACCCAGAAAGCATTTTAAACCTAACGATAGTCTGGAGGAGGAAGCGAAGGAGTCAACGAGGCTCTAGTTCGGGATTAAAAAAAATAAGTTGGCTAAAAAAAAAATAAATAGTCTGTTGGGTGGTATTATATTCAAGTTATTATTCTGGGAGCTCATATTAGCACTAACATCTGTCTCTCTCTTTGCTGGTCCTTCTATTACATGCTGTCTCACTTGCTTTTCTACTTTATCATATGCTCTCCCTCCCTCTCTCTCCCTTCTCCCTTCGTGTTCTCTTTCCAACCTTCGCACCCAACATTTTTCTCTCTTTAATGATGAACTGTTGTGAGAAAAGTTTTCTCACTGCGCAGTTTTTGAATGAGTAACAGCTGTTAACGTGGCCTATTAGAAGCTTTTGGTATTTTGACCAGATTTATAAAGTGTGTGGGAGAGAGAGATAGAGGGAGGCAAAAAGAAAGAGAAAGAACGTGTAGGAGAGGAGAACAGCTATGAGAGAGGTTAAAAGAGAGAATAAGCCTGAGACTCTGAGAGTTCTCTCATTCACCAGATGATGTTGAGCTGTTGAGCTCTTGCAAGCTTTGCTTTCCTTCCTTAATATTTCTCATGTTGTTGTTGTTTTTCTTATTGTCGCTCCTTGAGTTGGAGACGATGAAATTCCTGCAAGTGTGTTGAAAATCTTGAGACATCTTCGGGAAGAAGAAGACTCACTCTGCGTCCGATAGAAAAGCCGTCGCTTGGCTGTTTAGGAAAGCGTAAGAATTCTGGTTTTACCGACGGCAATACAATATTTACCCGGACAACGGTTCCTTCAACAGGTTCTAAGAACTTAGTTAGAAAAAATAATAGTGGCCATTCTGTGTGCTACTCGTAATAATCTATATACAATCGAAAAGGCCTTAAAAATCATTGAGAACTGTAAAGACTACCAGAAAGAGTTATTGTCCCTTTCTTAAATTTCGTAATTTAATCTCGAAGACCGAATTAGTTGAGTTCATTTTTATGTATCTCCCGCCGCACAGGGACTCTATATTTTACATTATTTATGTGCGGTTATATACAGTACATAGATAACTGCTTCAGATCTTTCTATGTACGGGACAGGGAACTCGTACTGTTCGTTGGCCAAAAGTTTCAAAAACGACCACTTTGTGGGTGGAACCTACCGCATTCGGATGCGTTCACATACAGAGAACCACGAAAAAAGGACCCTAGAATAAAGGAAACACCGACCCGAGTGGATGCGAAAAACGAAACCAAAAAACGCTGAACCACCAAACGCGGGTGCTGTCAGAGGAGTTCCTTTTCTGCAGTCTGGCCAACTTGAGTTGCCAGCTCCGGCCCATATACTGGCTCTTTGAATATTCGTCTAATGTTTGGATTTTATTGCGGATGTGTTTTTTGTAGCTTTTTTTCTATTTCGAAGACGTCCACACAGATATACACACACATAGACGCTGGCTTACAATTGTTCAGACACACACACATCCTCAATTTCAATAGGTTTGTGATTGCGAAAGCTAGCAGCCGAAAGCCAGAGAGCTTTTTGCGGCGCACCAATGGGACCACGTTATGCCCCTTCAGTCACCACCGGCCGGGCCCTGGCGACGCCACAAATGCTAGTGAGATACGACCCACACGAACACATGCATGGACTCATAATATACACGTATACATACATACATACATACATATGTATATGGTTGAACTTTACAGCTACCTGATGCTGTTTCTGTTGCTTCTTCTCAACTTCTAATGTTGTTGTTGTTGGTGTGGCTTCTTCTTCCACTGAAAACCCAAACTCCAAAGAAACCCCGATCCAACCCAAACTGACACCAACCGTGGCTAACCCTTTATCGTTCATAGGTTTCCTTACAGGACCGCATATTTAGGTTTTTGTGGGTGGTGGCGGCGGCGGCAACAGCGGCGATACGCGGCAGCGGGACAGACAGCATCCAGTCATTTTGACTTCGTATCACTGCAAACCAAAATTTAGCGTGGATCTCCACCAGTTAGAGTAAAAATTGAAGAAGATGGTTATAAGAAAGTGTGTTGCTGTTCTTCTAATTGTTGCTGGTGTTCTTCTAATTGTTGTTGTTGTTCTTCTAATTGTTGTTGCTGTTCTTCTAATTATTGTTGTCATTCTACTAGTAGCGGCTGTTGTTGTTCTTACTTTTGTGGGTGTGTAGTTGTAATTTTATTGGGAAGATGACATTTCTTCTTTTGTAGTATAACACATATAAATATTAAATAAAATATTAAATGCGTTTTATCTTCGAACTTATGAATTTTTGACAAATTTCGCTGATTCTCTTCTCTGTGAATATTAATTTTAGACTGTCTCATATACAACAAAAATAGTGTACGGAGCATTAACAATACCAACAGCAGCAACAACGACAACAACAACTGTGCTCCTACGCAACCAAGTTGTGGGCCACATCTGCCCACAGACGGTGCACTAATTTATCCTCATTTGTTGCTGTTGTCGGTTCACCTTTAATTCAAGCCATGCCATGGTTGGTACTCGTTGCCAACATTCTGATCGGAAGGACACTCGAGGTAGCTCAGTAGAAACTCGAACAAAGACACAGAACACGCATTCACACGCACACACATACATATACATATGCAGACACACACACGCACACAGATACTAGCTTGTAGTTTCTAAGTTACCAGAGTCGGAACAAATTTTCGGTATTCCAGAGCGAAATAATCATAATAACGAACGACACTTTAATGTTGCCACTCCCGTTGATGACTCCCAGAGAGTCCTCCTAGTCTCATACCCATATGAGTGAGAGAAAAAGAGGGAGAGAGAGAGAGAGTGAGAGAGAGAGCTGTAAGGAAGGACATCTGTGGTGAGTTGTGAGATGGGGGATGGGAACTTTTGGAATCTGTGGGGATCTGTTGGGACGACCGAAATATTCTTCACTTCCACTATGAAGAGGATGATGATGCTGATGATGATGCTGATGGTGGCGATATTGGTGTTGGTGGTGGCGGTGTCGGTGGTGACAGTATTGGTTATATTTTGGTGTTTACCCGAAATGCTATGGATTGGCAAGACGATGCAGACGACATTGTATACTTAAGATGGTTATCTTGGTCTGTAGCTGATGTTGTTGTTGTTGTTGTTGGTGTTGGTGTTCTTGGTATTGTTGTTGGTGTTGGTGGTGGTGCTGCTGCTTGAAAGATTCTACTGCTCTTGCATGGTGTGTGTGTTTGGGTGAAATTTTGACTGCAATTTAATATGAAGCATTTGTGAGAGAGAGAGTAACATAGGAGTCAGAGACAGAACGAGAGCGAGCTAGTGTGCGAGTCATAAAGTTTTCTTACGATTCTACTTGCTGGCCAGCAGCAAGTGATCCAGCCCACTGTAGTGCGGCTTCATCCTTGCGGGCGTTGGTAGTGCGACTGCGGCGTGGTTTTTATGTAGTTGGTGTTGCCGCTGTGTGGGTTGGTGTGTTGGTAGTTGGTCGCAAAATTCCTAATGAATTTATTTAGCAGCAGCGTTGAGTCGGGGCAAAGAGTTGAGTCGGTATATAGTGGTTATGTTTTGCTGTGTTGCTTTAGCTTTATGCCACCTGCCACAGCACCATGTGTCTACCTCTCTCTCTCTCTCTCTCTCGTGTTGTTGTTGTTGGTGGCCGGCTCCCACCAGAAAGCGACCGAAATGAGCGGCTTGCTTTTGGTGTCGTTGTCGGTGGAGGTTGTGTGGCCATGTTTTTGTGGGCATCTGGTAGAAAATTTAAACTCCAAACTTTTACTATTGTATTTCGGTTTATTTCTGTTTTTTGCAGGTTTCCCCCATCAGTTTTTCGGCCTCCACAGTCACTTGCATGCCCCGGACTGGCGTGCTCTGGGCGCACACCCTGCAGCTTTGGGGCGACCGGGGTTTCCGCACGGTGCGCCTTTCTTTCATCACCAACACCCGGCCTTCCAGACACATGGACCGGCGGGATCCAACGGATTAAGAGTGCTGAGTGGTCAGTTTTTCAATGCTTTTAACAATTGGTTGGTGTTAAGAATTTGATTTGATTTCTTCTCTTCTCCCGCAGAGAACCATCATCATCTGTCTTCGCAACTCAGTCAACTATCAACCATCGGCGCCGCTCACAGTACCACCAGCCCCGAAGGGTCTCCAACGGCGTCTACCACTACCACGACGCTGCTGGGCCGGTCGCGTCTTCTTACCACATCGCCGCCACTCACTACGACGACCAGCGAGAATGACAACAACAACATTGATGCCGGCTTCGAAAGCGATAGTATATCGGTCACCGGATCGCCGCATCGAACCTCATCGCTGCACGACGATGACGACCGGCGCAGTCCGTCGCCCGCCATGAGCAGCGGCGGCGCGTTCACCGCGCTCATCCAACCCAACCCAGAGCTGCGCAAGAACGACTTCATCTCAGGATTCGCGTCGCACTTCCAGCCGTCGCACAGCTTGAATCCCGCGCTGGCCGCTCAGCTGTTCCTGCAAGGACCTCTGGTGCCGCAACACAATCACTGGTTGCAGCTCTCCACCGCGTTCTACAGCAACTACAACGACTGGTCATTTTTGCGCTCTGCTGGCGCCGCAACGGGAAACGGCAATCTTCCGGCGCCTGCAGTCGGCAACAATGCTGCTGCAGCCGCCGCCGCCGCCGCTTCAGTAGACAACGCGAGTGGAGTCAATCTGGTCAAACGCTGTGTGACGCTGATCGCTCACTCGAATCACAACGAATCGAACTCTTCGCCGCCCGTTAGCTCGACGCGCCGCTCACCCTCGCCGGTGGAGACGATCGACTTGGACGATGTCAGCACCACGTCGCGCAGCGGTAGCAGCAGCTTCGGCCCCATCCGATGCCGAACTCCGAGGCCGAATGATGTGTGGCGTCCCTACTAGCGGCGGCGTCGGCTGAATGCGAACGGCTGCTGCGAAGTGGCTGAGGCGCTTATTGACCACAGCGATGGAACTAAGTAGCTAAACATGGTGGATAGTAATGACGAGGATCGGATGAAGATGATGATGCTGCTGCTTCTGTTGCTGTTGTTCCAGATGCAACCCTCTGCGATGGCGCTGCGGTACTCGAAGCTGCTTTAGTCGTTGTGAATAGAATCATATCTCTGTGTATAGAAATTAATTGCATTTCTTTTCGTTTACTTGTTGTAATTAATATTTAGCTAAAACGAAAAAACATATCGTCGAATTTAAAGAAATTAAAAATTCCATGTAATTACTAAGTAGTCAAAAATTAAATCTAAGAATCGCTGCAAAATCAAACTTAGTTCGTATTAATTTAAGAAAAAAAGGAAATAAACAAGGAATGATACACATAATAAACATTTTTAAAGATAATAATTAAAGAAAGTTATATAAATTTTAAACACAAAGAAATACAGTCTTAAAAATTTAATACTATTTGTTTTTATACAAATAAAAAAAAACGTGTAAAGAGGTTATATTAAATATGTACATAGTATACCATTTTAGGGTTTATAATCTTGAAAGTGTAGATATCGAATAGAAATATCAAAACAAAAATAATAATAAATCCAATTAAATCATTAAAAAATTCGTGTAAAGAAAATGCAATCATTATTTTTTTCAATTAAAGAACCTGTACATTCTTTTGGTCAATTTAAAGAGAAAATCTTCCTTTATATCTGATATACACACATAAATTATAAACTACTTCAATGGAATGTATATTGAGTGGATATACAATACATAGAAGTTTAAATTTCGGATTTTCCGTTTTTAAATTTCAAATATTGACCAGAGTTTTTTAATTGCTATACTAAATTCCAAATTCAGTCCAAGATTTTCTAACTTTCTCATACGTTGTTAAAAAACTTATAGAATCTAGAAAGCAAAATTGAATTCATTAAAGATTATTACCTGATCGTCTTATAATCATATTTATATATACACATAAGGATATAATAAGGAATCTAATGAGTCCTTCGATTCTACGATATATTTTCGAAATGGGTTTATGGTCGTTTGTTAGTCTCAGATCATTAACTTTGATTCTATGTCTAATCAAAAAAAAAAAAGGTTACGAGTACATACATATAAGAGTATGAATAACAAAATAATTCCAGCTTCTGAACATCCAATTAAAATTAATGCAAAGTCATATATAAAGCTCAGCCACACCCCCTGCAAAAAAGGGTTTAAAATCCTTTTTCTTTTCCTTTTTCTCTCCCTCTCTCCGAGGTTATCCTTTGCAAAGTGCATGCATAGGAAAAATCTATCTACTAGCGTTGGAAATTTTGAAACAAATGACAACAAATTAACGTGACTTATGATTACAGCTGCGTCCTCAAAAAAGCTTACTTCAATTTGGGATCAAGTACACAATATTTACCGAGAGGAATGAAGAGTATGAACCATACATTTGAAGATACACTCTCGTACATACTATTATATTTACAATGTAGAATATCCTGACAATAAACCTCATTTAAAATTTACCTCATTTGACAGTTATATGTAGTGTACTTGTATAGTGACAGTTCATATCGTCAGTCGGTCTGAGAGTCGGTTGGGCGGTTAGTTGGTCCGCCGGTCGTTGGGATAACGACCAAAACATGATTATCAAGCAGAATTCACCCCTTTCCGCTTGAGGACAAAACTAACACAAAACTAAGATTGAATTCTTCTCTTCTTATTATCGAGTTGGGTAAATAAGGACAGACAGACAGACGGACGGACAGACAGATAGTCTTAATTCTTTGTACAGAAATCAACACTTTTGTCAACTATTTTCAAAGAAAACTAATGAAAGCGTCATGCTTCGTCAGGAAGTCATAACGAGGAGGTGGTGGCGATGGAAGGAGGGAGGAAGGGGAACATATGGGGAGGAAGAGAGAGAGAGAGATAGAGAGAGATAGAGAGATACAGAGAGAATGAGAGAGGGTTAAATCCAACCGAAGACAGGTTGAAGGCAACCGTTGAAGGAGGTTTGTTATGAAATCTCTGGAAGGATCGGAGAACCTTTCTTTAGTTGGTCCACTGGTTGGTTGGCTGACCATCCAGCCAAGCAGATTTTCATCGGATTTAACAAGGTTCTCGTCCCAAAACAAAGAAACTCCAACGCTTTTGCTTTCACTTGTTTTCTGTTTGTTTTCGATTCAGGAAAGGAGTAGGGTTCATCCTTCGGTTGTCGGTTGGTCAAACCATACAATCTTCAGTCAATTCTTATACACGACTAATAATGCCAGACTTTGTTTATTAACGAAGACCCTGGTTGGTTGCCAGGAGTTACGAGGGAACAAAGACGTCTTTGAAGTCATCGGCTTTTAGAGTCCTTAATAATTTCTCAGGTTCATTTCAGGTGGAACAGGGTGAGCAAACTGTTCTTTCCGGAATTAGGAAAAGAAAGGAAATAAGTGTTGTATGTCATTTTTTTAAAAGGGTGAGAGCTCTATTAAGGCATAGCCTCCTATATCTTAACACTATCGAAATAGAGATTCTAGAAATTTGAAACCCTGAAATCGTTATTTTTTTTTGGTTTTATTTTAGTTGGTTTTTTTTGGTTTCACTGCACCCTGTCAGAAAAGTTTCAGTCTTGGAAATTCTTAATAAACTTTCTTGCTACGTGTTGGTCTCCCCATCTATCTCTCACTCTCTCTCTCTGATGCTGTCTCTCCACAATCATCTGTCATCTGCTCTTGTAAATCGATTGTTCTTCGCTGTCACCAGGGCAACATTTTCGAGAAACCGAGGAAAACGTTAATAAATTTAATAAAATTCACTGAAAGCGAAGAAATTTAAAGAAAAAAAGAATAATCTTCGCTAATCTATCGCTCTAAGGAAACTAAGGTACTTCATTTTCAAATTAATTCTTAAATTATTAGTTAAGATTATACTATGAGTCACCAATTATAGTCACCCAAATGCTGGAATATCCTTGAAGAAGACACGAAATCATTAATTATGTGGTACCACTTTAGGTACCACGTGTGTGAGCTCTTGTGTGTTTGCACTTGTGTGCGAGAATGTGTATTAATGTGTGTGTGTGTGTGTATGTGTGTAAATTGCATTAATGTCATTGAAGATAATCGTACGTAGCTATGGCTGCCGAATTTTGTTCAGAATACCCTGCTATTCGAGTATCTTCACTTCAGGAGCAATTGAATTCATGGAAATCATCAATGAGAATGAGAACCTCTTGAAAATAATCGGAAATCAGTTATTTGATTCCATGAAGAAAGCACAACTTGGCGAAAGTCCCTACGTTTGACGATGATGAAGGTGACAGGAGAGAATTGAGCGATTTTTTATATGAAATTCTGAGGGATCTTGTATCATTTCCATGTAGCAGATCATTACATTATAAGAATCAATCCAGCCAGATCCGTTTTATTTATTATATTTTTAGATTTACAAGAATTCATTTAACTTGCATTAATTTTTAATAAACCTTTAATGTTGAAACCTTTAAATTTTCAACTCGAAACCTTTAAAGTTGAGCTTCAAGTGAGCACCACTCGATACATCGATAGAGCGTGAAAATCAAATGATTTCTTGGCTTTTACTTGAGTATCAATTTTAAGAAGCAACAACAACATAAGCAACAACAACAGCTGGTGTGACGAACAAAGGTAGGTGGGGCAACAACAACAACAACAACAACGATACAGAAGTGTGACATCAACAATTTATTAATTTCCACAGAATGCATGCGTGAAATTAATTGCTTTGTACTGTCGCGTACTCAAACCGTGAAACAATTTTAATTGATGATTATCATGATGATGATGGTCATGATGAAGATGATTCAGTGATGGTATTGTTGTTGTTATTATTCTCCACTTATTAAGTCACTGCAAGCAGAAGGCGGCAGTTGTTGCAAGAAGGAGTCGCTTCCTCTCCTCCGCCTTCCCTCATCTAAGTTGAATTTATTACACGAACACTTTGCGTAATGATGACATAATTAGTACAAAGCATCACACGTCACACACTCTCCCTTGCGTCACCACGTCTCACGCAGTCACCGCGTACAAACACAGGACAGACATACGCACAACTTACAATCATCACTTTCCTCACGCATCAGACGACTGAATACATTTCAGTAGCAGCAACAACAATTACAACACTTAGTGATTGCGTTAACGATGGCATCGTACTAAATTTTATAGGCGCCCATATTTAGAGCTCAACACATGCAGCAGCAGTCTTAATTGCAGGAGGCATCAAGTGAAGTTGCTGTGCACGATAACAAGTTTGATGGAGTCGACTTTGATGGGTGATGCTTTGAAGTGCTGCTTTAATGTATTCCAACTTCGAGGAATACAAAATATCTCTCGAGGGCAAGCTACCTGTTAAGCGGTTACGTGTTGCATGAGGATGATGTGATGATGATGGTGAAGAGTTCAGAGATTTTAAGGAAATGAGAAGAATACTTTAATTTTAATAAATTATGCAGCTCCTGCAGTTCCTTCTTCTCCTTCACCAAAACGGACTAATTTTGCACACAAGGTTTCTTTTAAGAAAATTAAGAATATACCTTTATTTATCTTTAGTGATGTGCCATATGTAATGAAATTTTGCTTAGATATAAATACCACGTCTTCCGCTTTCATTTCAGTCTTCTAAAGGTTTATCTTCCAATTGAATAATATTTATATTTAATCTTTAGTTGCTTCTTCTGAATCACTCACTAAAAGCTTCTAAGCTAAAGCATCTAATCGACTGTATTTAGGTCGATCTTAAGATTTCCTCCTTGTATATTCTCGTACTCGTGTATTGTATTTGTTGGTACTTTTTTGGGGGTCTTTCTTAAGGTAAGTATTTTATTTTAAGCTCTACTTCCGTAGAATTCCGGAAGTTGATTAGCTTCTGTGGAGAGAGACTTCATAGGCAATTTTAGGGTTGCTGGGGTTTCAATTTATTGTGTCCATGGGGATTTTTTTTTATTTTCCTCTTGCTGTTCTTGTTCTCATTGTTGTTGTAATGTTTTTATGTTTCCTATGCTTTTCCCTGGTTTTCTTCTCTTTTTTGTTGTTCTTTGTTCATTTTTGGTGAACCGAACTTCTTTAGATTCAGGTTGATAATCTAAATTGGTCACAGGTGGCCGGTGTTTGTACTGTTAAAGTAGATTTTAATAATTGACCATGACGAGGAGGACGGTCTCGAAATAAGTCGGGGCGAAAATGGGGAAATAATGATGTAAGAAAGTAAGAGCTCAAAGTATAATTTACTATTGAGATGAGAAAAGATGATCAAATATGAAATTAATTACTCAAATTAAATGTAGAAAAAGGGGACTTCTATTAGAACATGTTTTATATTCAAATAAGGGTTTTAATTACTATGCAATGAAATACAAAGTTAAACTGTTCTTTATTTTTAGCACAATACGCCAAATAAACTCATTACTCACGCTTCTAGGCGAGCTTCTAAGAGAATGGAAACCTTTGGCTTTCAATTCATTGAACCATTAATCAAATTAGTGTCCTTTTAAATTAAAAACAATTGATTTAACACCGAAGTGTTACGCTGGCTAAACAAAGCTTCCAATTGAGCGATGGTAAAAACCAAACGGTCTATCCAACTGCTCTTCCCTCACTTCTCTCTCTCTCACTCCCGCTCTGACTCACTCTCTTCCATGCTCTTGTGGTGGTACCCAGAGAACCCGTAAAACCAACCAATCGACCGACCAACCGGGCGACCAAATCATCGAACCTCCATCATTCGAAATTCGCAACAAAGCAAAACAGGATTCACTCATAGATGAACAGAAATAACGAGGACAGCACGAATCCGACGACGAGCGCATCGTGCAACAAAGTGCTGCGCATCACATGCGGCAGACATTCTTTTTTTTTCGTTTTGTGGTGTTGGTCGGTTGCGTCGGTGTCACACCAACGCGTTTTCTCCGGGTTGATTTCGGTTATTTCGGAAATTAAATAACAGCACTTCGTGTGCTTTTGCGTCAGTGTTGGGTGAAGAGGGCGTAAGGTTGAAAAGCCTGATGCTGGTGGGTCCATGTCACCCGGTACAAATACAACAATGAATAAACGAAAGAATGAATCAACTTCTGTAGTCCTGAAATTCATGAAATTCAAATTCTAAAACAACAACAAAACAGTAACCGAATACTGAAATACTCCCCAACGTTCGGACTCGGCTCGTAGCGGAAATCAATCATTAATTTTGTGTCGTTACCGTTGCCAACGTCGTGGTGATGGTCGTCGGCTCTGCGTTTTGCTGGAGATATTTTATTGCGTGCAGCTTTTGACGTTTGATGTTGACGGTTGGTAATGATTTGCGAAATGAAAATTTATTGAAACTGTCTGATAGTATAATTTTTTCACTCTCTCTCTCTCCCTCTCTCTCTGTTTAAGATATCCCGTTACTAGTTTTGGCTGAAAGAGAGAAGAAATCTGACTATTATTAGTTGTAGTTGTTGTTCTTCTGTACTTATACTCATTCAGAGAAAAGCAGGAAACTAGAACGAGACAGGAGACCCTCGCAAAGTTTTGGGTGTGAGTTCACTCACAGTCCCAGTGAGCGATGTGGGTGTCCATCATTCAAATGTGCTGCTGCTTGCTTTCGACAGCCAGGCGAGGGATGGATGGATGGCGAGACATCTGCTGAAGGCGTGACAGCTTCTGAGGTTCGAGTCTAAAAACTGTAAGAATTTTAATCAAATCTGGCAACATGTTTCATGGCAGGGAAAGTATCATTAATTTTCCCAAATGTTTGACCTTCTGAGGAGTCAAGAAAAGGAAACAAAACTAAAATCACCGCCGAGATTTTCATGTACCGTTGAGATGAACAGATGAAGACGAAAATTAATGAGGTCAAAATGATAAAGAAGATGGACGTAATATCCTTTTTATATGGTAACCCTGAAAATGATATGATTTCGATATGAAGGGAATTTGAATTTCTAATTGATTAGCTTTTGTTGTCTCAAAAAGTATCATAATCGACTGAAGATAATAAAATAATTTCGAATTAAAAGAGGTTTTACAAATGTATCTTAAAGGTATTGGGTTATAAGTGGATGTATTAAATTATATCTTTTGATTTTACCCTCAAGATTGTTACGTTTGAGAAGTCAAGCATCAAATTCTTTAGAAAATCCAGAAATAATTAACGGGTAGTAAAAATAAAAGAATTTTTAAAGCTTTCAAATTGTATCAGGATGAAAATCAAATCAAAGTACATCAATCAAAGTACATCAATATTAAACCTACTACTTTAATGACTACCGTTTAATAAGAGTACTATTTAGGGTATTACGAGTATTTTCCCTCAACATTCTGATCAGTTCTGAATTAGTTTGGTTTTTGGTGCTGTCGATTGATTGATTGATGTTTTCATTATAATGAATCTATAGAAATTCAAAGAGTTTATCCGAAAATGAAAGAGTTGAAAATAACTTTTAATAGGTAGCAATAATTGAAAAGTCAAACTAGCAGCTTTGTTGTCAATCATGAGGGTGGTTGGAGGGACGACGAAGTTCAAATGAATTGAGGGAGGTCGCTTGCGGGTTGTGGACGGACAGAGGGAGGGGGGGGGGGGGGGGGGAAGGGGTGGTTAAAGGATGTCGAAATGTTTGAGGTGTGTGAATCAATTGAGTTGTCAAACAATGATGAAGCGGAAAATCAACAAGCAACTAAATTAACAACAACTACATTAACAACAACAACAACAAAATCAAAAATAACAACACGACAGCAACATATAATAATTTAAACGTAACAACACCAAATAAGGGTCTAATGATGTTTACTATGACTTGCAACAAAGCAACGCTGAGTAAGAGAGAGACAGAGCGTGAGTGAGAGAAAGAGAGAGAGAGAGACATAGAGGATGATAATGCGACACACCGACCGACAGACAGATCAGCAGACATCCAATGAAAAAAAGAAACACGGTGACTCGTGCGTTGGGTGAGCTTCGAAAAGAAAAAAATTCAATTAACCTCACCACCAACAGCAACAATTGTTGGTTAGTCTGTTGGAGCACCAACGACGATGACATGTTGTTGCAAGTTGTGTCGATTGTGTGTGTGTTTGTTTGTGCGACTCCATCAGAGGCAGCAAAGTTGCACCATCAGAGGGAGAAAATCTCCAAAATGCTCATTAAAAATAACACACTAGAAACAACAACTACACCCCAACATTAGAGGCTGAAATTGTTGCTGTCACTGTTGAGTCACAATATAGCAGCAGCAACAACATCATCAATGTTGCTATTCAAAGCCTCTTTCATTTGCGTTTAAAATGATTTTATTTTGTTGCTGTTGATTTTCGCCTCCGATTTTTGTTGATTTCAACAAAATGCAACGCTGAACAAAGCTTTGCGATTTACAAAGCGGATTTGCTGATGTTGCTGTTGTTGCTGCTGCTGCTGATGTCAGAGTTCCGTTCTAACTTATTATCTGACACTTGCAACTGTGTGACGTTGATAAATGACTGTAGTTGTTGTTGATGATGATGATGCTCCTGATTTTGTTGTTGTTATTGCTTTCCATGTTAGTACTCGTAGGTACTCGTATACCTGTGTGTGTGTGTTTGATTTCCATATTCATTTAGCTGATTTCGCTGCCCAAAAAGTATCAGAATATAGCAGCTGATAATGAAATGATGTGATGTGGAATGGACAAAAAAATACCCTGGCGCTTGTAATCACATCGATTGACTGAACAGAGCGTCAGTGTGACCAACTCACAAAAACAACAAAGTGCAGCAGTCTTGGATCACCCTCGTCCGTCATTCGCTCACTCTCAGCAGCATCTCATTAAATTGCGCGAGACATTGATGAGTATCGAGACCACCAACAGCAACAACAACACGAGTAACAGCACCAGCAGCACCATCGTTGGAAGCACCATCGTTTGTCGGCTACTCCGCGGCGATTTCAGGTTGAATTTCAGTGAAAATGACAACCTTCAGGCTTCACATGAAAAACTGGTGTCGCGTCTGATATCAAGTTTTTGTCACGCGGCACGATCATCAAATTTGATGCTACTTCATTAGAGTTGTAGTCGGTATTCTTCCGGTTGGTGTTCGTATATGCTGACGAAGCTCACAAAGATTTCACATCCATTTTAGCATCATCATCAACGATTTACTGTCCCTACTCAAGACCTGTCAACGGGTCAACGGAACTGCCATGGAACCCAATAAATTCACTTTTTTAATAGCCACCAAGTTACGTTTTAAATAAAACAAATACAAACATTTTTAAGATAATCCGCTCATCTAAAAAGAATATTTGTCTGTATCCTTCATCTGCATCTTTCATCATCAGCGCCATCTGTATTTCAATCGATTCTTTTCAGTTCGATTGGCGGATTATTAAAGATTAACTGTGACTTTATAATCAATTCAATTCCTTTTAAAAACTCTAAAGGATCTAATATAACTTCGTATACCGTGAGATAGTCGGCATTAAAGTCTATTCAAAAATTCTCTCCCAGTTAAAAGTCTTATATAGGACTCTTTGGGTCTCTTCAACCGAATAAATAATAAATATCTCGACCATAAAATATTAAAATTAACCAAGAAAAAATACATATCAAACCACTTAAAATACACGCTTAATTAAGAATTCAATCGCCCTAAAAGTAAAAAAGAAAAGAAATATAAACGATGCCAAAAAAGGGTCTTATAAAAAAAAAGGAAGACATCATCTACTAAGTTAGCAAAAGTTTTGTGAAAGTCCTTTATTAACATTTAAAATCCGCTAAACGTAGTATAAAATGAGAAAAAAGCAACGAAAAAAAAGAAGAAGACGAAGAAAAGGAAAGAAGAAGCTGGAAAAGAAACATAATCGTAAAAGAATTGAACGAATGCAAGCTCATTTATCTTTTTAAGCTAAAAGCAACGCAACTTTTCCCATTTTTCATTAGTTTAATCAGAGCTTCGTCTTTGGCTTTGGCTCATTTCAGCTCATTTCAGCTGATTTTGGCTCTTTTCAATTTGACCAAATAATCGCCAAGTACTACACTTTCGTCTTTAGGGTAGGTAAAACATCGGAAAGGGTAAGTAAACATTTTATTTGGGGAAAAAATTAGCAGGAACTAAGAAAAACTTTGCGAAAAAAAACCTGTAAAACAACAAAAACTAAAGTAAACGCGTTCAAAACTCTTGGGAACCTTTAGAAATTAATTTGGCTGAAAGCTTTTCTTGGACACGTTGTAGAAGCAGCAGCAGCAGCAGAACAACGACTTTCGTCCTTTCGGCATAAATTTAAATAGTTGGGAAAACAATAACAACAACTTAAATAAATATAGAGCTGTAAATATAGAGCTTAGAACCAAGTTGAAAACAAAAGAGAAAACAAGGAAAAACATCACCAGAGAAGATGCATCGGCGAAGCAAGGACATCAGCTGTCAACGTGAATAAAAAGTGTTTGCAATATTTTGAAAGCCCAAGAAAAAAAGAAGAAAGGATTGATCCAAGTTTTTCTAAAATTTTATATAAGAAATGAAAGGATAAAATTAAGATTATTTCTGTTAGTGTTCAGATTCTGTCTTAATTCTTTTAATCTTTACTTTAGACGAGTATAATTACATAAATCTGAATAAAATGTCCGGAAATGAACACAATATTTACTTGTCTTCTTATTAATTTCTTATTTTTGATAGAATTAATATTATTATACTTTATAAAAGTAATTATGTATATTATACATTTTATATATATTTTTCAATGTATTTCTTTATATTTAAAATACGAGTCCGTACACTTTTAATTTAAAATGAATGGTTTCTCTTTTTTATTTCTATTATATTTTAAATAAAACTTTTCCCATCCAGAGATAAATCATGAGAAACCGGGAAATAATGAAATATGCGACCCAAAGAAATGCTTCACGCTCATAGTCACGATTGAAGCTCCGATTTGATTGCAATAAATCAAAAACCAGGCTGATGAAACATGAATTCGGTCACCAGAATGGAACCCTGAGTAGGCTTACAAAACGGTTAACGAAACCACACGACGGTGTAGAAAAAAGAAAATAAAAATAAGAGGAAAGCATAGAAAAAGCACCGAAATCGAAACGCATAGATAAGCATTAATTTTCAATTGAAAGCTGATGGGTTGCTGGGGGGCTAAAGTTCACAGACCCGTGTGTGTGTGTGTGTGTGTGTGTGTGTATGAGAACCGATTCGATTATTTTTCATGCCTTGACTACAAATTGTTGACACGATGAGGTCTCGACCAACTCCATTCCATTCATCCATCGAATAAGTCAACCCGACTCAACCAGAACTGCTTTGATCCGCTCCAAACTAGAATTCCTCTGCAACTGGAACCCCTGGCAACCAGACTTCCCGCCTACTCTCCCCTAGAAACCCCTTCTCTCCAAAAACAAAGGCAAATCGCTCCAATCGGTTTTTCCTGCCTCTGAAGTGTTAATTCGTCATTTTAGTTGAGTGTTGAGGAGGGGCGGGGGTGGTTGGGAGGTCGGTGGTGCCAAAGGAACCAACACGCGTGTCATAAATCATTGACCAACATGTTGGAGTAACAGTGAAGATGTACAAGAAGAAGTACGAGATTCGAAAAAAGGTTTTTTTCTTTACTCCTTTACTTGCAAGGACCATCATGAGGACGTGCGTGTCGTAGGAATTCTTCGTTCATTCCTTCCTCTTTCCTTCCTTCCTTGTTTCTAGCTTCTGGCATCCAAAAAAAGGCAAACCACGATAAGGATGGCATTTTTTCACGTCGGTATGAAAGAATTTTTCTTTTGCTGTCCTTGTTGTTGTTGTTGTTGATATTATTTCGAGCATGATTTGTTTTCCGGCTACATTTTTCGGTCATAAATCTTAAGACGTGTCTTCACATTGCGACGTCAACGATGGTCTGGGGCAAATATCTGGATCTGGAATTCATATGTGAGAAAACCAACCCACGAACCCACAAACCAATCCTCGAAAAGCACCATCTTATAGCAGAGTATATTTAAAGACTAGAAGTCACTTTAAAAGTGAAGCTAAAAGAATGCTACTTCTTTATTACAGCGAACCCCTTCAAATCCACCCCTAATAAGTGTTGTAAACAGTCCTCACTTAACAACAACGAAACTTAACAATAAAATTTATAGTGATTTTCTTTTATTGAAAACAATTTGTCGTCTGGCCGCACATCAGGTGTTTAATACAAAGAAACCATAAAAAACCAACCCCTTTCTTTACCCTCCTTTATATACGAGTATCCTGCAGCCAACCCTCTTAATAAAAATAAAAAAAATACCCATCTGTGATTCCCTGAAACAAACTTACAAGAATAATCGCAACTTATTTGTACAAATCGTTTTTCGTCTAAGATATTTATTGTTTTCCACAATTTAGTGGATAAGAAATTGACCAATCTACGGAATACACTGAGAATATTATCCTGCTGCTTCTTAGGGAGAAACATTCGTAAACATTTACAGTATCGTGTCTATAGAGGGGCCAAAAATGGTAGAAAGAAATCGTGTAGTATAAAAATGTCTTTAAATCTTGAATGGAAAACTTTAAATAAAAGAGAAAATCTTTAAAACTAAAACGGGACATTAAGGAAACATATCTCAATATCTTTCAGAATATATATGTACTTTTTCTAAATAATATAATATCTGAGATCTATCACACTATTCGGACTTTTTCAGGCAGCGAGAAGAGATTTACTGGTTTTTCCAATTGTAACCTTTCGAATAAATCATCTCATGTGTTGTATAGGATCTCAAATCTTTCTGTCTGTAAAAATGTTCGACTTCTAAATCGGTTCCATAAACTTGTATGCATCTACTCGTAAGTTTTGAAGTCTACAGTGTTAAGTGTCTACAGTGTTGTACTACAGTCTAAACTACAAACATATTAAAACTAATGATAGATCCATAAAAATCCTTCAGTCGAGGTGTCGAGAACCGGAAGAGGTTATAAAAGGATGTTGTATAGGAGTCCGATATTTAAACGAATTCGAACCAGAAAGCTATACACGGGGGTTGGATACAAACCATTATAACAAAAAAGAAAAAGTATTGTAAAAGAACAACAACAACAACAATAAATATATGTACATTCTCTACACTATGTAGAAAATATCTAGTCAAAATACCAACAACAACAAGGGCAACAACAACAACAAGAGCAACAACAACGAGAGCAACGCGAAAAATGTGTTAACAGAGTTTAATATGCTTGCTCAACACGAGCTTCCGAGCGCATAAAACGTTTCTCATGGCTTCACCGCCAACACAAGATTTAATTAAAACCAAAGACTTGATTTATGGGCCAAAAAGGATAGCGGGAAAGGGAGCGGGCACAGCGGAAAAGCAGATCGGGGCGCCACGCTGTTGGTAGCAAAGCAGAAGAGTTCCGGCTGCCGGCTGCTGCTGCTGCTTGGAATAACTGCAATAATGACGGAGACGACGACGACGAGCATGGCTTCTGCGACATGGACCGTTAGTTGAACCCTTTCATCACCGCTGCCCTCTCTCTCTCTCTCTCTCTCTCTTTCTCTCTCCGCAACACTGCTATCTCGAGGTTATGTTGAAAAATATCGATTTCAAATTGAACTCTGCTTTTGTTCGTTGTAGCGTTTCTTATTTTTTATCTATTCTTTGTTTTGTTTTTGTTTTACGTTTGCTTCCGTGTTTCTCTTTCTCTCTCCCTCTCCCTCTCTCTCTCTCTCCCTCTCTATGTATCTTCTTTGCACTTTTAGCGGTTGCAAAAATTTCATTATTTTAAATGTTTCTTTCTTCTCGCTTTATTTTTCTTGAGTTCCACGACATTTTTTTGGAATGGACCCATATTCGTTGGCTTCCCACCGATGGTATTTCCCCCTCCCTCCAGTCGATTCCATCCAATTCAGTGCAACCAACATCGTCAACCAGTCATTTGTACTGTCTGCTGTGGCTGGCAGAGGGAGGGAGGGTAGAGGGCTTGCGGAGGTACGGTGGAGGGTCGGATGAGGGTCGGAGGAGGGTCGGAAGAGGTCGGTGGAGGATCGGCAGAGGGTCGGTGGAGGCAGATTGAAATCGCTGTGGGGAAGGTCGTCACTATGGATTATTTTGTTGTCGTTTTTTCGCTCGTTAATGATGATAATCCTTATCTTCTACTCTTCTTCTTTCTTTCTGCTCTTCTTCTTTCTTTCTATTCTTCTTCTCTTTTTCTACTCTTCTTCTTTCCTTCTACTTTTCTTTAATATCTCTTCTGTTCGCAAATCTGTACTTTGTAGCGATTTCTTTTCCGTCTTTCAACTCTTTTGTTTTGTATTTCGTTGTTTTAAGGATGTGCGATTATGTAAAAAGGACAAAAGAAACTAATGACTTGGAAATCGATGGAATTGCAAAGCGAAAAAGCAATCAAATTTAAGGGTTATCATCATCGCACACAAACATCAGTGTTAATACGAGTATATTGCACTTTGAAAATTACTAAAAACGCATTTAAAAGGCGTTTTTAATTTGAAGGTTCTTTTATTATCGTAAATTATACGGAGCTTTAAGATTATTACGATATTATGTATGGGGATATCATCATTGATGTTAGTTTAAGTGAAGGTTTCCTGGAATATTCGAGAATCCCTTTAAAATCGAATTAATAAAGAAATCAGTGTTAAGATGTTGCTTTTAATTAATTAAATTGAATTTAATTAGTTCAAAAATTTAACAAACAAGCGACGCCACGACCAACGCAAGGACTCGTAGTCAGCGTCGTCGTCCTTTTAATAAGCCAATTCAACTTATTGCTCAACTGATGCTTTGGCTGCTCTTGCTATCGCTGTTGTTGTTGTTGCTCCTGCCATGCAAACAATTTTAATAAATATAAATTTTCCTCATCTTCACTACAGATTTTTCTGTTGTTGATCTTATTCGTCTTGTTGTTGTTGTTGTTGTTTTTGGGGGTTCGTTGTTTTTGTTTCTGTTTTGAAGTTTCCATGGCTTCGCAAAGCAACCACCAATGAAGGCGAAATACAGACCACGACTCTTGCTGCCCTAATTTGCAAATATTTTTGCTTCTGTTGGTTTTCATTTCTGACGTTTTTGCCTCCGATGAAAGTTTTTAATTTCACCAGCGAAACAGCCAAACGACCAATCGACCAACCAACTCAAACAACCTACACCCCAATCACCCCTCCGCCCCCCTCCCCCCATCAGCTTTCCTTCCATTACAAACTGATGCTGATGATGCTGCGCTGATGACGATGATGCTGCTGCTTTCTGTTGATTGCTCACTGATGTTGCTACTGTTGTTGTTGTTGTGTATCTTTGCTGCGGATTCTTTTCGTTTGGAACAACTTTTTGATTCCTCTCCATTAGCATGGAAAAAGTTGAGTCGAGTAGAGTTGAGTTGAGCACAAACGCCATCGTAAATCTTTTCATTAAGCAAACTTTTCATAAGTTTTCTTGTATTTGTATAGACGATGACAACAACAACAACATCAGCATCAACATTACTACAACGAGGTTCTCATTGTTGTTGCTATTATTAGTCTGATTAATTTGCCTCTTTTCATAAATTGCCAACAGCTTCAAATGCGCCCAAAAGTTGCCCTTTTGCTAGAGACACCCACAGACACTTCTTCTGTTTTGTTGTTGCTGCTTCTTATTCTGGTCCTGCTTCTTCGTCTTTTTTTGTGCTGCTTGTTCATTAGAGGCACCCAGCCCCGTATCCTTTCACTTGGATTCCACAAGCGACGATAAGAGTGCAGAACCACATCATACATTATCTTAATAAAGGATAATTCATTAGAGTTTTGAAGTCTTGACACTTTAAGGAGGCAAAAAAGGGGCAAATTAAAGCAGGTTTTTAGTTTTAGTCCTAATGAGGGATAGTAATGGGCGTGGGGCTGACGTAAGAAGGATAGCGCAGGAAGAAATGATGGAAGGAGGCACGGATGTAAAGGAGGACGTAGAGAAGGATGGACTAAAGAAAAAGCAAAATTTGAGAAGAATTTAAACAAAATTTCATCTAAGCAAATTTCATCTAAATTTCAGCAAGATTAAAAATTTAAATCAGAATGTTTAAATGAAGATTGTTAAAACAGTGTTTTTAATGATGAATGCGTTTAATCGAACTGTATTCAAATCAATAGAATTCCTCTTTAAGAAAATACTGAGAATAAAGTATTGAAAATTAATAAAATTCCAAGCTTTGCTGGCTTTCAGACATCGAGGAACAACAGTGAAGTATTTATTAATCAAGGAAGGAAGGAAGGAAGGAAGGAAGGAAGGAAGGAAGGAAGGAAGGAAGGAAGGAAGGAAGGAAGAAAGGAAGGAAGGAAGGAAGGAAGGAAGGAAGGAAGGAAGGAAGAACGAAGGAAGAGAAAACATACATAATTCTTCAAAATGGCAAAACATCGATAAATTCGAATTTATAGCGAAAAATGTTACAAATTCCGTCTAAGAAAAAACCAAATACAAATTTACATTTAATGTCTGCTCTATCAGGATAAACGCGGGATATAAAGGAACGTTTTATTAATTCTATAAAAGAACGGACTCAAGTAGCGCCATGTAATGTTTGCCTTCACTTTCTGATGCAGGAGTTTTTCAGTTTTTTATTTGCAATAACATTCAAAATTATTGGGTAGCATTCAAGCGATTTAAGGACTTGAGTTTTGTTTTTCATCTGCTTTCATACTTTTATTGGTAATTTGTTCCACTGTGCGGATGAAGCAACTATGCATTGCATTTTCGGCGAAGAGTTGAATTGAGCTGAGCTGAAACTTTAGAAAACGAAGATTAATGCTGAAATCTATGAGACGATGGTTTTTCTATAGAGTGCTTAAAAAGAAGATAGAGAAGCAAAGACACACAAACACACATATGTATATATGTATATACACTTGTTCTATCTGCGGTAGACTCTGCTTCCCCTTTTTAACCCGGCGCCGCTGCGGATTTCGATAGATACTCAAAAAATGCATTTACGGTGGTTTGCGACTCAAAATCCTCTTTGATGCAATGAAAAATAGTAACAACAACAGTAACAGTAAAATAAACAACAAGAATAACAAAAAAAAAGAATGAATTTTAAATAAACAACAACAACTAAAAAGTTTTCACTACAGCAAAAGAAGTACTTAAAATGTGGTGTACAGGGAACTTTAGAGAAACAACAACAACAACAGTACTAATAACAACAACACAACAAAAAACGCAACAACAACGAAACGCATTTCTGAAAGGATGCATGAGAATCCTTTCATCCTTAAAATGAGACAAGAAGACAGACGAGAAGAAAAGAGTCCTTCCTATGAAGGTGCGGTGCGGTGGTGGGGGGCGATGAGAAGAGTTCAACTCATGAGCTTTAAAAAGATTTTTAATGGTGTCTGGTTTTGCTGCTGCCACTGCTGCTGCTGCAACAACAACAACAACAGCAACGAAAGTGCATGTCCTTGAGCTTCAGTAACTAAAGCAGCATAAAGGATATAAAGTTAAAGAAAGCTTTGCATGTGTGTGTGTGTCCGTGTGTGTCTGTTCATTAAGTGTGCTTCTGTATGCTCGAATGTGTGTCCGTGTGTGTTTTTGTGCTTGCTGAGGAGTGATAAAGGACCTCAACAAACGACGCGTCAGCCAGCCGAAGCCAGCAGCGTCGTTGTTCTTAATTTAAATTCTTTTTCATTAAATATCGCTGGCGGTTTCTTACTTGAAAGGCGATCCTTTTAAACGTGGCAAACTATTAATTTTGTGCGGGCTGAGCGCAACGACGATAAGGACGAAGGACTCCCTCTTTGTTGTGTGTGGGTGTGGGTTAATCTTTGGTTTTCTTCCTCTTTTCCTATATAATTTTTTATCAGTAGCTCATCATCATTATTATCTGTTTTTATTTAATAATAATAAATAAATAAATAAAGAAATAAATAAAAAATTATCTTTAACTCAATTTTATTTCTTTTATTTTTAATTTATTTATTACATATATTTAATTTTGTTGTAATTTATTTTCATTAATTTTATATTTTTTTCTTTTAATTTATTAGATTTTGTTTCTGCTTTGAAGTCGTTTATAATCCTTTTTCTGTTTGCAGATATCTGCTGGCTTATTTATTGTGTGGAGAAGGGTTTTCATTCCTTTATTCTTGAGTTTGTATTTTATATTTATTTTTATTTCCATTTTGATTTTCGGTTTTTCCCAGTTCTGCTTTCAAGCAGGAGCTCTGAAGCATATCCTTTGAAGGATGCTTGTGCTTGACTTCAATTCAATCGACTCAAGTGCACATCCTCGCATCCTTACATCCTCTGTCAGATTAGAGAGAAGAGGACATGTGAGAGTAATTAGTGCGCTTTTAATATTTCGAGTGGGATTAATTAAAATTCTCTCCGAAAAGAAAATGTTTGTATAGATTTTTATTTTTCGGTTTTCCAGGATTCGTAGGTTTTCAGGTTTCTCTATGGTTTTCCTTCACTACACTTAAGCTTAAGTAAGTGTTTGAATTTATGTGGATTCAGAGTGTTCGAAATGAGGTGAATACAGCAATAAATTTAGACCAAAGAACAGACTCCAACTTTTAGCAATGGTATATGAAAAGATTCTACACATAAGAAAAACTTATTATGAATTATAAGCGGAATAAATAAACTTATATAAAAAGGGTGGGCCATCGGCTGGTTTGTTTTTCAAATTTTATTTGTTTTTCATATTTAACTAGAATTACATTTTGAATACATTTGTAAGCTAAACTAAAATTTGTAAAATATTAGAAAGAAACCAGCCGATGGCCCACCTTATACGAGTATATTGCAACAACAACCCACACAACTTTTATACTCAGTTCTACGGTAAACTTGGATCATGCGTTGTTCCTTGAGAATCAAAGTGTCAAAGGTACCTACTTACTTGAAAGTGGGCGGTTCCTATGGTTAACCGCAAATCATAGAAAACCATAAAAATTTGTATACCGAAAACGATACAAGATGTCGCTGTCGACGTGGATGAGGAGGAAGGTGAGGAAATATTAAACTGAACCCTTAAGAAAGCGCATATCGGAACCAAATCCAACCCAACCCCATCACAAAGCAACCCCATCCCAAAGCAACTCATTCGAACTCAGTTCAATTCAAGGCGAAGCAACAACAAACGGAATCCAAACCGAAGACGATAAACAAGGGTGGTTATGGTGAATCCAATCCAACAACAAACATACTTAGCATCACATAAACACAAATACAAACAAGCACACACACACACACACACACATTGCATGCCCATCACCAATACAAGCGAATACATGTGCCGAATATCGTCTTGGATAAATTTTGCGGTTAACCACAAAGTATAATTGGTCGAACTACTGCTCATGTGCTGAGCACACAAACGCTCACGAATGGATGCAATACCAGCAAAGGACACACACACACACGCGCACACATCGAATGCAAACACACAACTACACGTGAATAAATGACGCCCTTAGGTAAATAAGCTATAAGTAAAGAACTCATAAAAGTGTTAGAAAAGAAGCTGCCATTATAATAAAAAGGAAGAAATAAATTAATAAAACAAACTAATGAATAAATTACTGAATAAATAAATTAGTCATTCAGTCATTCAGTGAATGAATAAATTAATAAAAGAACGAATGAATAAATAAATGAACAGAATGAATTTAATTTACGAATATTATTTTTGATTGATGCTTTCTTCGCCGTACCAACAGCGCCCTCTGTTGCGAATCGCGTTAAAACTGTTCAAAGGTATGACAAAAATACAAAAAAAAAAACAAACCGGGAAAAAGTTCGATTCGCTTCGTCTAAAAGCTAAAAGTCTCAGCGGCGCTTTTCTTCGAAACTCTTCTTTTTTCTTTCTCTGGTTTTTATTTTCAGTCTCGACGACTCTCGGCGAAATCTTAAGAAATTCCTTCCAGGGAACAACAAAGAAAAAACAACGGAAAAAAAGCAAAAGCAAAGCATAATAAAATAGAAACAGGATGTAGAAAGAAGCAGGGGGCAAAATAAGGGGCGAAAAAGTTCCCCAAACTTCGCGTTGAGCAGCGAGTCTCAAATGTCAAGTATTCCAGGCTTCAATCTGAGCGAGAAGATGTTCTGAAGGGGTGTTTTCAAGGGGTGTTTGGAAGGAGTGCTGAATCGAGGGATATTTTCGAGGGGTCGAAGTTGATAGCGTGTTGTTTTGAGGGGGTGGTTTTCTGAAGGACGGTTATGATGCTGACAATCTCAAGGAATTCTTTTATGTTGAGGTGGAGGTGGAGGGTCCACATTCACCAGGTTCTCCATGTTGTTTCCACTGGAGACGTTTTCCTTCCCAAAGCCCTCCCTTTTTTTCTATATTAAATACTCGCTCTTTCATCATTTCCACAATTTTTCTCGGAGTTTTTTCCAGTTACGTTTCTTGCTCAAGAAAACTTTCTTGAAGCTTGTTTCTTCTCTTTTCTCTTCCTTTCCTTTTTCTCTTGAGTTTTTTCGTGGGGTGTTTTTTTTAAAGCTCTCTTAAGATTTTACAGACTCTTCTTATATGCGTACTTCTAGCAGCCCCTTCGCCAGGATCAAAGAAAGAAGAAGCAAGTTATTCTTATTTTTTTGTTTTCATTACGAAGTTGATTTTTTTTCCTAAGATTTACGACGCTCTTGAAGCTCAACAGATGGCGCTAGAAGGCGTACATTTTATTTAATGAAAATTACTAAAAAAATATATATGAAAAGCCAGTATTAGTATTATTTATTTCAAACTTTTTCATTGAATGTACTTGTATATATATTTTGTAATCGTTCATTGTAGTAAATTTTAATTAAAATGATTTGCAGCTTGCAAAAGAACCACAAAACATTTTCAAATGTTTGGCTATTGAAGAATTAAAAATCATTTCATAATAAAACGCACACGCTACACACACACACACAGATACAGACACATATGAATAACCACATATACACACACACATACATAAATAAATTTGTAGATTTGCATTTTATTTAATTCAATAAATTTAGAAAAAACATTTGCATTTGAAAGGTTTTCTAATTGTATTCAAAATTGCAATAAATAAAATTTCGAATGAGTTTTTCACACATCGAATGAAGCGTGAACATGTGTGTATTTTCATATATACAATATCTATACTCACATGTGTGTGTGTGTGTGCATTTGTGTGTAGTGAAAATTTGGGTTTGCTTTCAGTACAATCAAAATATTGTGCAAAATGTGTTCTGTAATTCGTAGAGAAATAAACAATTTAATTAGAAGTCCATTCAAATTCAATTCAAAAATGAGAAAACATTTCAAGAGGTGAGGGAAAGAACACGATCGAGGAAGGGGGGGGGGGTGGGATAAGAAGAATGTTGATAGTGAAGTATAGAGGACTTCAAGGTATTAAGCCTTCTTTTTTATTCCAAAATAACAACAAAACAGGAGATTTTTACACAATTTAGTTTCGATTGCTTGGGGTAATAAATCTATTTCTAAATACTCATGAATTTCATATTCAGTTGGAGTCAGTATCTCGATCTGTTGTCCATTCAGTTTTAAGTTCATGATGTTTGCATTGAAAGTTATGATGGATTACCAAAGGTTGTACATGAGGACCCTACAAAAGACCAATTTCAATAGAAGATTATATGTAGATCATAGGCCGTCGCAGAAATAAAGTTCAGAGAGGAGTACAGGAAGAGTAGAATAAACGACAAAATGAAGTTTCAAATGAATGAAGATGACATCATATGAAGATCGGACAGACTCCATATGAAAGTTCGGATGAAGATCAGATTGAAGTCCGAATTATGATGAAATGAAGATCAGATGATGATTATGTGGACTACGGATGGAGATCAGAGTGGAGTGTTTGATGTTTCAGATGTTTTTCTTTTGAAAGTTCGAAATACTTAATCGAATAAGCTTCTGTATAGTAACAACAATTAAAAAACTTCGAAAATGGAAACAGAAAATTTAATGAAATACTTTAAGTAATTACGTAATGGTTACGTTGAATCAAATGCTTTGATGTGAAATCTCAGTCAAAATATTTGAAAATGTTTGAAATGCGAGAAAATGTTTGAGAAAATTTCACGAATATTGATTTGAATCAATTAAATAGTGCGGTAAGCTTTGGAATGACTCCCTTGAATCTAATTAAATTTAATGCACGCATGTTGAGCAAATACACACAAATACACCCAAATACACAAACACATGTACACTCATATATATGTATAAACATTCAAAAGCATACTAATAGAATGATGTACATTCGGCGGGATGCAATTCTAATGGCGTATATCGCTGTGTAAATAGTTGTTGTTGTTGTTGTTGTTGTTGGAGGAGCAGATCTAAAACACAAACTCACACAAACACTGCCGCTTGCTTAATTCCCAAACAAACACGAATACACTCACACACACACCCACACACATACACATCCCCACACCCACACATACAAACAGTGCCACGCGAGATGCGCTAAATACGTTAGTAAATTTATACGAATCGATAGCTGCCAATGGGCCATGGTTTGGGTCATCCTATTAGGAGAGTGTATGTATGTATGTATGTATATGTGTGTGTGTGTGTGTGCGTGTATATCATATGCGTTTCTATTATGTGCCTGGCTGCTTTGAATGCATCTTGTTTAAAATACTATAATAGTTAAAATAATATTTTCCTCTTTTTGGCTAATCAATGGATATATAAACTTTTTTTTTTGTATTTCTGCATGGCTGATGATGTGCTGTTAAGTCTCTCTATATATGTGTGTGTGTGTGTTTGTATATGTGCCTGCATGTGTGCAAATTAGTACCACATCTAATGCGCTTTTCCACTGGAACATGTGCGAGTGCGATTGTGTTATCAATAAAGCTCTGCGGTCAAAATTACTCGGCCGCTCCCCACTCCCACCAATTTGTTTCCAAACTAAATTTAGTATTTTTAAAGTTATTTTTGTTTTCAACTGTATAGAGCATAATGGCTGTCTGCCCCGCCCCGCCCGTTTCACCACTGATGGCTCTATAAATGCCTCAAATGTTTTCTAAAGAAATTCCGATTACAAAACAATCCTTATTTTATGTCATTAGTTTAAACTATTTAAACTATATTAAAGTCTATTGTTAGTTTATCTCATTTAAAATCGAAAAAGTTTTATTAAATATAAAAGAATGAATGAATTCCAAATCAAAAGTGTGGAGAAAAACTGAAACGAAACAAGCCTCGATATAGTTTTGGGTTGCATGACCCCGCCCTGGCCTCCTGCTCGCCAGCCTGCACGTGGATACCCCGTTTTGCCCCAGTTCATAACCGCAAATGCAAAAGTTCATCTGTTTACACCTCTTCATGTGAAATGTTTTCACACAGAAATTCTCCGGAATACAGCGAATAGCTTTGCTTCAGCTTCTGTTCTGTGTTTGTAACCGCTGAATATTATTTTTTTTTTAAGAAATATAAACTCAGGTCCCGAGGAGCAGCACAAGAGTAGCAAACACAACAATTTTTATTCAGGTTCAGTAGGACAAAATAACAATAGTAATAACAACAACAATGAGAAGAAGAAGAAGAAGATGGCCAACAGCAACCTCAACCAAAAAGTTGAAATTTTCAAAAAATTCGCATAAAATTACAAAAATTACAGAATCACTGCATTATTTTGCCGTTATTTGCGACCAACCAATAACTATTTTGGGGTGAATTCAAATGGCGAATTTAATGGGATGTTGGGTGGGGGGGGGATGCTGGGAGGTTTGCCCGGAGATGGTGAGAAAAACCCATGCGTCGGGGAGAACTCGTAAAATTGTTTGTGGTCAACCCCAAGCATTGTAGCAACATCAGCAACTCGAGCAACAGAAGCAGCAACATCAGCTTCGTATTTTAGTGTCAGCAACTTTTTTCTTTTAGAACAACCAAAAATAATGCATTTGAATGCATCAATTTTGATTTCGTTGGAATTCTTTTGTTGCTGAATGCTTTGTTGTTTGCTGCAGTTGAAGTTCGACCACTTCGAAGAAGATGACCACTTTTAGAGGCCTCCTTAAAGGCTTTTATACGATATACTCAATGAAACATTTCAATTTTAGGATAATTTGAACGTTCTTTATTTTGGTTTCATTTATCCAAAGAAGCTCTGAAGAAACTCTTTCGTTTTTCTCTCTTCTTTTTTATTATTTTTCTTTCATGGATGGATTCAATGAAACCTTTGATGATTTCAGTGAATCCATTCTTTTAATTACTCCAACTTTGTTGAATCCCTTCGAAAGATTCAATGAGCCTCTGCATGAAATTCTTACAAATTTATTTTAAGAAATCCATGAAACTGTTTGATGATCCATGAAAGATTTTGATTATTCGATATAATTTTGGCAAATTTACAAAGCTTCTTAGGAAATCAAAAGATTAAATAAACCCTTTGAAGCCTGTAATAGAATCTGTATGAAAAGTTTAATGAAGGATTTCGTGAATGAATGAAGAAATCAATGAAATTCTGAGTTCTGAATTCTAGTAAAGTTTTTAAACATTTTTAAACATTTCATCCTGGATCGTTTTATGAATTCATTGAAGGCTTTTAATGAATATTCTGTATATTTTTCTTTATTAAACCCTCTAAATAATTATTTCAGCCTTTTTATATGATGTTCTTTTTTAAAAGTTTCTCATGTTTTACTCAAAAATATGTTCATTAATTGAAGTCTTGTTTATTCAAATATTTATAACTCTCGGTTAATTGAAATGCTTCTGTAGCACCTTTCTGAGTGTCTCTAAAATTATCAACAACAACAACAACATCATCAACACCACCTTCTACGCGTTCGTATTTTAAGCTAATGTATTTATTTTCATACGTCAAAATTGTAACCAAACCTTTTCCTTATTTCATATCCTGTCACCTGCCAGCCAGCCAGATTTTATACACTGACTCGGCATAATGATCCCCCTCCTCCTTGCCTCCCCCCAGACAATGGCATCCTTCAGACGGCACTCATGTGTTGCCGCCTAAAAAGCTGCTTCAAAAAGTTTTACATCCGCTTAATTAAGTTGTTGCCAAAAAAGGCGGCGGCACCGGATAAGATTAATAATTCGTTGAATTGCGTTTCACGCATACAAATGAACCAAATGAAGCACGCAAATTGATGCCACTCCCACTCACTCGAGTAGAAGGAAGCAGAAGGGAGGAGGGTGGGGGAGAAGAAGAACGAAAGGAAGAAGCTTCAATTGAGTTGTATGGATAAAAAAACTCCTTGATCTCTGTTTGAGAAATGCACCGCGTTGTAGTCATTCATTAGAAGGTACTTTAAATTATTACGAATGCGGGAAAATTAAAAAAGGAAGCAGGAAAGGAAGGAGGATAGAAAGGACCTAAGGAAGGAAGGGAGGAAGGAAGCTTGTCAGAAAAAAATGTGGGTTTAGATTTACTTTTAAACCTGAAGAGTTGGATCGGGCAGACGTTAAGAACTGGACACAGAACAATATTAAAGAACTTGAAAAATCGAATTGAAGGATTATCAGAAAGAAGGACTCTCTGATTTATTATTTATAACTTCTTATAAGCGGCTGTTATATTAAACAGTTTGCGATACGTTGCAGTTTTTCTTGTTATTTTCTATGTTATTTTCTTGTATTTTTCTATGATACAGTAGACAAAAAATAGCCATAACTACGAACGTCCGGGAAAACTTTAAGTAACACTTTCAACTTGTCAAAGGCACTTGAAGAAGGAAGAGTATTCTACATATTCACTCTCTTTCTCTCTCCCCAAGCAGGCTCTCAAATGTGGTCGCCTTGAGATTAAGGATATAAACACACACGTCATATCAACAGCATTCAAAGGGTACGCAGGATATACGGACAGACGACGGATGGACGGATGGTTGGATTCGGGTATGGATGTCGTTGCTACGCAGGAAGAAGAAGAAAAAGAAGATGTAGAAGAAGAATAAGAAGATGAACAAGAATCTCAAGCAACCCAAGTAGCAATAAATTGGTCTGTGTTAAAATGCAATATTTTAAGGACTCACTTCGCTGCCAAAAAAGGTACTCTAAGTATGTAAAGGTACCCTTATATATGCGTGTGAGTGTGTGTGTGTGTGTGTGTGTGTGTGTGTGTGTGTGAGTGAACGTGTGTGCAAGTGTGTGTAATTGTGCCTGAGTGTCTCAAGTGGATGAAGCGGCTTCTTAAAATGCTTCAAAAAGAGTTTCTTAGCGAAAACTTTGAAGAGTGAAACACTTACAAAGCGAATGAGGAGCAAGTTTTCGGTTTTTTCTTCGCCAGGACGAGTGTTATTATTACGACAGAAAGGGTTAATTTGTAATGCATACGAAGTGAGTTTGTGTGTCTGTGTTTTCTTGTGATGTGTAGAATTTTTAATTAGGCGTTTTATTGTTAAGCTCCTTGTTAAGGATCTACATTGTGCCGTGTCTGTCTGTTTGTGTGTCTCGCAGGACTTCGAGTGGCTGATTTGAAATGCGAAACATCTTCAAAATGTTTTCTTGCCAAAAATGGATTAATTAAAAATTGCAGAAGCAACGAAGGAGGGTGGTTTCAGCATTATTGAGATGATGATGGAGAGCGATTTAAATATCGTATTAAATTTTAGTTTTTCCTTACATTATTTTAAAGGCTTTTTACTCTTCTATTGTGATGTTTTTTTGTTATATTTTTTCATCTCATCTTCAGTGAAGTCTAATTGGCCAGCTTCTCTCGGGAGCTCTTATGGGACCCACAAGCAGCCGCCCCCGCCCTCGCCCATCGCGTTTATTGGTCCCATTACTAGTTTTGCAAGCTTAGCAAAGTTTAATTGCTCACCTTATATGCAGTGTACCGTTACAAACGGGACGACTCGGTTTGCCGCCATAACACATTCGTGCTCACTCACGCTCGCGGCTCCCCCTGGCGGCGAATTTCACGCTAGTTCGCGTTGCCGCTGAATCGCTGAAGCATATCATCGAGACGCGCGTCAAATGTTTGTCCAACCCAGCTTGTGTGGGTCCAACTCTGGACTCGGCCAGCTGTCCAGCCGCTGCTCCAACCCTTTCCGTGGTCCTTGCAACCGTCCTCAGCGCGTGTCATTTCATTCCGTTCATTTCTGCTGTGTTTTCAGCTTAATTGGTTGCCACAAAGCGAAATAAATTGAGCGTAAAATTACTTCGCATGGCAGGTGAGGCGATGAGGGCGGCTGGTGGTGGGTCCCTGATGGGCACCTTCGCCATTTCTTTTCGTTTTTTGCTTTGTTTGGGTTCGTTTTTGTCACGCTTTGTTTCTCATTTATACGTTGTTTCTAATGTATCCTGTATTCGTATTTGTAACTGTATTGTAATTGTATCTGTACAGCATCTCTAGTGATATTGTCACTTTTGGCCTCTATCTCTTTTCTTCTCTCCGTTTTAGTACCATTGTGTACATCCGGTCAAGCATTGAAATTATTTTCTCATCATTGAACTGCAAGGTTTTTATATACCCTCAACTTTAGGGATTAAAATCATTCTACTCTTTGGAATGACGTGCATATCCTTTAATCCACTCTATCTACTCCAAGAAAGCTACCATAAAATAATCATAAAGAAAATTAGAAATTGAGTCCTGAATGGTATACGATTATATTAATCGAATTAACAGTATCGATAGAGAACAGGTCCTGGAGATTGACAGTAACATACCATATTTACATACATTTATTGGGTTTTAGTCACATTCTTTAATTGTTTAGACTATCGTTGTTTTTTAGTCTTTTGTATTCTCCTCTGTTACCCAACAGTTGTATACTCCATAATGGAATAGCTCTCTTCCCCATAGCTGAAGAGTCCTCCTTACCGAACAGCCCTCTTTTCTGTTACCGAACAGACCTCCTTTGTGCCGAGCGACTCTTGTAGTTGTCTGTTACGGAAGGTTGATAGAATAGACCTCGAATAGACCATTCTATCAACCTTGGCTGTTACTTACCTCTCTGGGTGGGTACCTCTTTTTTTAGTTCCACAAAAAGTCACTCTTTTGAAAATAAGACCTACCACGACAGTATCCAAGTTTTACGGAATCTTTTATGCCTAATGATGGACAAAGTGCCTGTGAATTATACGGATAAACGTGAACTTGTTTAAGAAAAACAAACTTAGTATAGAAGCGACTGGAAGAAATTTAAATGCCACTATGAAACCTCTCATCATACAACATAAAGTAAAAAAATTACTGAATAAAACTACAATCGTGTTTCCATTACATGATCTCAATTTTTATTGAATAATGCTCAGTGTTTATACATCATCAGATTCAGTTTCAATTCAGATACAGATGTTTTTTCTATTAAATTTAGAGTATGACTTCATCGGAGTCAGATTCCGATTTCTTTAAAGTTCGATTTCATCAGATTCAGATATCATTACTCATTGACTCAGATGTCTTCCAATTTAGATTAGATTCAATTCAAATTCAATAAGAATCGCATTCAAATTTATTCAAATTCTGATGTCACCAAATTTAAGCTTAATAAAACTCTAAAGTCATCGGATTTAGTTTAATTTTATTTTCATGAGATTTACTTTGTATTTAAAATGACAATTTTTATGTTCGTTTTTGTTTTTAATACCAATAGACACTATTTACGGTTAATAACTGTGCTGCTTGTTGGACAATTTGACTGATTTGATAGGTTCTCTTCTTGGCTCTCTTCGATTTCTTTGGTTTAAAATTGAAAATGGTTTTATTTACAGTAAAAATTCAACTACAAATTTATTTAGCTCGATATTATAATGTTACACAGATTTAATTGTTAGTTTATTTATTAGACATGCGATTATGTTGTTGATAAGAACTCCTACAATCAAATTTGATTGGATTTCGATCGATTTCGATCGCTACTTAGAATACTTAAAAAATGCTTAACACGATTTTCAACTGACACTTAAATTGATATACAATATATTCATCTGCCATGACTAAAACTTCATAAAATAAGTACTAAGTTACAGTAAAACACAACAAATTGCACATTCATCATTACAACGTTACAATGTTAGTTCATTGTTACAGATTCTTGTCGCTATTTACACGAGCTCAGGATAGGACAGGACAGAACTGAACCGAAAGGACTCTAGGAACTGATACACGCTCTCTTAGAAATGCAAATAACATTCATATTCTCTGCTCTTCTCTCCTCTTTCTTCTCACTATTCTCCCTCTTCTCTCTTCTATTCTTTTTCTTTATTTGCTATGATGTGTTTTATTACTATTTCTTGGGTTGCAAGATTCCATCGTTCGATCGAAGCTCATTTGACTAATTTTAGTGTTGTTGTTAAACACAATTTTGACTAATTTTTTTGTAGAATTAAGCTGTGGATATCCCGTTGGTTTATTTACAGTTATTTACAATACTTCAAAGTTGGTGCGGTCATCATTCCACATGATTATGGGCTCTTCCAGCCTCCCTTCCTTCTTTTTAATCGGGGTCTCTCTTCTGATCACTTGCTGCCTCCGCCCTCCCCAGTGACGCCACCACCCTCTGCGTTCTCGTATCACTAAAGGACGGCCGAACCGCACCACAGCACCTGCCCTCAATATGGCCGCCACACGCTGCCGCCGTTGTCAGATGGGTTGTGGTGTCCGCGGTGGGCAGCGAGGGCGGCCACCTGCCGATTAGTGTTGCCATCCTCGATGTTACGCACCGAGGCGCCGCAGTTGCCGATCAGCGTCAAGTCACCCGGATGTGTCACGCCTCCGCCCGACATTATATGTTGCTGCTGGCGTACGCCCACGTTGCTGATGTGATCCATGACGCTCTGCAGTTCGCCGTGTACCGAGGAGTTGGGCGAAGCGTGAGAGGGCAGGGCGTGCGAATGGAAGCCGTGCGACTGGTTGGCGGCCGTGTAGAGCTGCGAGTACAGCAGACTGGCCGGCAGCACGGGATACAATGAGCCGTTGCAGCCGCTCCCACCGGCTCCACCGTGTCCACCACCCACACCCGCTACACCGCTGCTACTGTATGCAGCGCTGTTTTGCGTCTGATTGACGATGCCCGGGAAGCTTTGATTGGCACCGACCAACGCATTGTTGCCGCCCGCCCCCGCCGACGCAGCTCCGTTGCCGCCGACATTCGCCGCGCCGCCACCCACAACAGTGTTGCCCAGGTTGGGGGTGTTCGAAGTGAGGAGATCCTCCTGAACCGGCGATTCGGCCTGCGACGAGTCGCTCAGACTGCGTGGCCCGTTTTGGTTCGCGTGCACGTTGTAGTCGTGGTTGGAGTTGGAGTGGTAACGTGGCACCAGGATGGAGTTGGAGCTCGCAGCGCCGCCGTTGACGGTCGACGAGATGGACGCCTGGCCCGAGCTGCCCAGGAGGCTGTGATGCGTCATCTGGCCGGTGGTGCTGCCGACCAAATTGCTTAAGTGTTGATCCAGATCGGTGGCTGTGGAATCGGGAAGCACTGCAGGCAGAAGACGAAGAGGCAAAAAGAGAAAGAAAAAGAATAGCATAACAGCAAGTTATAAATGAAAAATTGGCTCCTTTGATGTTGCTACTCACTTGGAACACAATCACGATTTGCTGCCCCGCTGAAGTCCTGGTTATTGGCTTGATCGTTCGAGGAGCAGGTGAAACCCAGCGCCGGGTTGTTGAACTGCGCCGATGTCGGAGTGGTGCACGAGGTTAAGCCGCTGCCGGCCAAGTACGGTGAGTACGCCGACGCCGATCCGTAGCCCCAGTGGGTGTTGCCGGCACCCAACCCGAATTGGGACACGTCTATAGACAACAATTGGCCAGAAGAAAAGAAAAGCAGAAACCAAATAAAACGATTGTCGTTGGATGTGGATGAAAAACGAGTGAAAGTTAAAGACATACAAAAAAAGATGTAAAGATCTATAATATGGCAATAAAAGGAATTCTGATTGATTGAAAGATGGAGGAGTTCGGTAGTGATATTGGTCAATCAATCCATCAATCATTCAATAAAGATGAAAGTGACACCATTTCGGACGTTATAAGAGTCAGTAAATACAGCTGAATACACTCTAAAATACTACTTCGAACTTAATTTAGGCAAAATGTTAGCAAGAGTTTTAAATATTATTATTATTATTATATTATGTGTGTATATACATATATAAATATGTATACATATAAATGAGTGTGTGTGTATCCTTTTTATGGTATTTATTTTCGTTCATTTTCCGTCCCGTTTTTGCTAAAATCAGAGCGACGTAATTGTATTTTGGGAAATGGGATTTTTGTTTCTCGTTGCTTTTATTTTGCAGCCGAATTGCATTAATAAAGCCGCCACAAAATCAATATCCGTCCATTTAAAGTGCGCCTCGCTTATAAAAACTAATTAATAATTTCCGAATGGTCTATTAATTAAGCCTAATTATATGGCTTTGAAGCGATGGCGGCGCGGCAAACCTTTGAACGGTCGACGTCCACCAACGGCGGTGTACACACAGACGCATTTTAGAAAAAAAGGGGGCGCTCACGCCCCCCTCTAATGTGAAATCACGCTTGTGTTCGCTGCGTGAATTGAGTCACATTGAGCCACAGAGCATGCATTTAACACGAAAAATTGAGTTGATTTTCTCTGTGTGGCCATCATCATCATCATAATAACTCATTTTGTTGTTGTTTGTTTCATATTTTGCACACTTCTGCATCATGACGATGGTCAACACAAATTCATCCTTCCTCACCCCACCCCCCCCCCCCCTGATCACGTTGTCTTTAACATGCACCCCACCTCTTTTCTCACTCTTTTCCCTCGTTTTCCCCACGTCCTCCCTCTCTTCCCCCTCTTCGCACTCTTACCCAATCTTCTAACATTTTGGTTACACGTCAGCAACTCAATCAGTAGCCAGCCCGCATAATGGCCTCATTCATTTACACGAGCCGCCATGTTGGTATAATTAGCGGCCCATATTTGCAGCAGCACTCTAACATGAGCGAGATGGAGAGAAACAGAGACAGAGAGAGAGAGAGAGACTAAGTGAGTGAGTGAGTGCGTGTGTTAGCAGTTTTGTTAAAAGTCGCCAACCAACGCAAAATTCATTTTATTGAAATTCATATAATTATTTCACGAACGAAGTTGTTCTCATCGTTGTGTTGTTCTTGTTGTTGGTGTGTGCGGGTGTTTGTTGTTGTTTCTCATGATGACGCCGGCCAGCTCTACATTCAGTTGGCAAAAGCTTTTAGTTGAAGGCGTGCTTGGGTTGGGTTGGATGAATATAAATGATCTAAATCAGTATTGATGAAAAAATATGCATCCTGCTGCTGCTGCTGTTGTTGCTGCCGCCGCCACTCAACCAACAGCAGCTGCTGCTGTTGCTGTTCGTGGTTGTAAATTTTTCAGTTTTAATATTTTGATAAAATGTGGCATTGTACAGAATCGCTGCTGTCGGTGTACGCTTACTATAGAGCTACCTTTAAAAATTGTTATCTATTATAGCTATCTTTACTATTTTTATATTTTATTATTTTTTTATATTTTTATATTTATTATGTTTTTTTAGGTTTTTCAGAGGTTTTTGTTCAATTTAAATTGAAGTTCAAGTTTGACATCTTTTATATCTCTACAATTATTTAAGATACTTTCCAATCAATGATGATTTAACTGATTTAATTTAATTGTATTGATTACTAAATTGTATACAAAAAATAATTAAATTAATATTTTTAATTACTTAAAGGAAAATCAATCGAAGAGCAGAAAAATTTAATGCAATTACTAAAAGCATTTCAATTTATTTGCAATCAATTTTTAATTAAATTTTTTTCTGTTTAAAAAACAAACAAGCAAACTTTTTGTGCTATATTTCAACAAATTTATAATGATTTCATTTAAAAATTCATTAATTAAGTGAAAGCTGGAAAAAGGAATAAAAAATTAAATAAAAGCAAGTAACAGGAAAAAATTAAAAATGACAAAAATGAGAGTATTTTATAAATTATAATAAAAGCATTTGCAGAAAATGTAAAAAAATATTAAAATAACAGTAACAACAACAATCAACAATCATAAAAAACAATAACAACATTTATTTTACTGTATTTGGATTTGTTTTTATTTATACTGTGATTTTTTTGCTCTTCACAAAAAACATTCCGTCCCCTCTCTTTCCCCACTGTCTTTCTCTCTCCTCTCTCTCTCTCTATAATTTGTTCCCTTTTTTATGTTGCTACGGATGGTATAGAGAAAAGATGGGGCTGGCCTTGAGAGAGAGTCGCTTTCGCGGCCAGAGTATTGTAAGCACTGCTTAAATACAGTGGCCAACTACTTAACTACAACAACAACATTGTAAAAAAATAATTATACAAATTATAATACTAGTTATAATAATAGCAAGAATAATAATAATACTGATAATAGTAAGAATAATAATACTGATAATAATAATAACAATACTGAGAATAATAATAATATTAATTATTATTTTACAATATATTTAAGATTATTTTAATATTAATTAAATATAATAATTATAAAAACATCAACAAAAGCTATAAATGCAAAACAACAAAAACTTAAACACTTCAGAGGGACTATTTATTTGCTGTTACTGGTATTGTTGTTGTAATATAGTTTTAATTGAAGTTGCAATTGTTTCTGTTGGTAACCCGATTGACCAGAATATTTACCACATTACTATGGTTAAAAAATAGTTAAAAAGTTTTATCGATTCTTTTTTTACTCTTTCCCATTTTTTCATCCTTTATAATTTGTTTGTAATTCAATTGAATGTGATTGAGTGGAGAGTGGTTACTAATACTTGGTTTTTGTTTTTTTTTTTGGTGGTGGTTTCTGTTGTTGGTTTTTGTTTTTTCAACTTCAACACATAAATCAGTATATTAAAGTATTTAAAAATGATCGTATATAAAGTATGTATTAATTTCTTATAATTCATTTCATACTACTTACTTTGGCAGTTTCCGATCGGCGGCATGCGAAATCCGGACAATGGGTCTGTTGAGAAATGGAAGGGTCTCTGGCCGAATGCGAAGTGGAATTGTTGTTGTTGTCCTAAAAGCGATAACACTAAGTCTTTGAGTTGAAATTTCTGTTCTTATCTAAGATCAAGAAAGTGTTTTTGCAAAATACAAATGATCATGGATCGGTGAGTGGTTCGGGAGTGAGTTGTCGCGGAGAGGAGGGGAAAGAATCGAACGATGTTTCATTTCACTGTTCATTACTGTACTTTAAGGGAGAAATCGACAGGGAGATGAAAAAACTATTACATAATACGCAGCATTTAAATATCAAGTAGAATAGTGTAGCATTTGTATGTATTAATGTAGTCTATATTCTATGTATGTCTATATTCTATCTATATTATCCGATCTATATTTAATTTGGTATATACATACATATATGTTTTCAGTTTTTTTGTCTATGTTTGTTCATGTATATTTTGTTATTAATTTTGATAACAACCTCAACTCAAATGATTCTTTATTTTAATGAAATATTTTGTGTTTTCTCTTCACGTTCTCTCGTCTCCACTCTACTTCTTCACTTAGTTCTTTCCTCTCTATCTCTCCAGTAGATTTCACAACTCTTTCTACTCCGAACGTATGCTTCACTATACAATATATGAAAATAATACGCTTTTGTCTGAGATCCTTTACTTCCCAACGTTTCCCGTTCTGTTCTGTCCACTACTCTCCACTCCGACCTACGACTATCCACTGCCATCCTATACTGTCCCCTCCACTCCTCTCACTTCCTTCTGATCCTCGTCTTTCTTCTGACTTCCTTTGACTTAAAATATTTCTACCGAGATAAATCATTTGTGGATTGAATTGTTGCAACTAAACTTCCCAGTTAAATGATGTCGGTCTCTTTGTCTGTCTACAGAATGTCTGTCTGTGTGTCTGCCGGCCTGTTTGCCTGCACTTATCATGCACATCCACAGACATACAGCAAGTTGTGTCCGTGTGCTAAGCATATGCAAAGTAAGTAAAATATTTGCATCCTTATAAATATTAAGCCCAGCTTCAACATGAACTTTATCTCCATATCTGTCTCTCCAACCCTATCTTTGTCTTTCCTATTCTATCTCCATCTCTCTCTCTCTCTCTCTCTCTCTCTCTCTCTCTCTCTCTCTCTCTCTCTCTCTCTCTCTCTCTCACTCTTTATCTCATCTGCCGCTGCTTCGACACTAAATTCTAATGAATATTCTTCAAGATGAATGAATTGAGTTCAGGAACGAATGGAGAAGGAGGGAGAATATGGAAATAGAAGCCCAGGATCAAAGGATGAAGGATGAAGAAGAAGAAGAAGAAGAAGATAACTTATATTAAGGAGGGACATCAACAACAACAGAGTTGTTGCTTAGTTGCTAGAGGAGTGGAATGTAAATTAAATCTTTTCTTTGACATCGATGTGAGTGTTTGTATGTTTATTAGAGTGAGCAAGAGAGAAAGAGAGAAAGAGAGAGAGAGAGAGTGTGTGTGTGTGAAAAAGTGCATGACAGTGAGTAAATGAGTACGAGTGACTTTGAGTGTGGGAAGGAGTGCGTGAGAGGGTGAGACTGAGCAAATGTGTATAAAAAGCGATTGAGTATGTTTGCGTGTGCTTTAGTGTCTGTGTGTATGTGTGCCTGTTGATGTTTATGTCTGTCTTTGTCTGTATATGCACATATATTAGTTAGTTTATAGCATACTTACTGGTCTTGGAGCGTGGTTCTCTGGGTCCATCAACGGTGACTTTTATCGCTTTGTTGTAGGTTGCAATGTGGGGCGGATTGGTCGAAATTGTGATTGTCAGGGTGAAACTTTTCCCTGGGAATCGCAGCCAAAGAAAGAAAGAAAAGAGAACAACAACAGACACTGTTAATTAAACAGAATAAATTATTTCCACATAAAAGAGACGAGAAGAAGTTTAATTAATTTATTCGCTCTCAAGTTTATAAATTATTTCAATTATTTATGTTTTTAAGTTTTATTTTAACTTTAAGTTTTAAATGTACTATAAATAGTTGTAAAAGGGAAAAGGAAAAAATAATACATATACCCTCCATTGGATCGTTCTTCCCCGCCTTATTTTGCCTTGAATGCATACTAAAAACCCACGATTGATTTAAAAACTATTTTCAATCATTGAGAGTACATATTTTCACCTTTCAGAACCATGAACCACCTTGTACAACCCTGTACAGTATTGCTATCACCTTATAAAGGAAGAATATCGTTATTTTTCATAATTAACATAACTCATACGTCGTGGATGTCTCTTTAATTAATATGTCCTTCTTTAATTATGTTTTCTCAATGACTAAATAAATCATCATGAGAAAATATGATCTGATATGTTATGGGAAATGGTATACAAATTTAGAAACATATACCAACCTATCCAAGAGACCTTCATAGTTCCCTACCCGGAAAAGGCAACAATCGCATGTTGACACGCAAATAAATTCATTGATTTGCGATTGTATTTTTGCCTGTTGTTGTTGTAAATCTTTTGTTTGTTGTTGTTATTGTTGTTCATTTGATTTGCTTAAGCAACGTTTGACAAATAAGTGGCGCCCATAACGGAAGTGACACTCAATCACTCAAACATATCAGCTGACTGACGCTTGGGCTGTGATGGGCGTTAAATCTACAAGAAGGCGAGTGTGTTTGTATGTATGTGTGTGTACGTGTGTGTTTGTATGTCGATAGGCTGACACATGTATTCATTTATCAAGACATGCTTCTTGTATTGACAGGAATTTATTAATGCGTATGTGTTCGGAATGTCGTCTCCTGTGTTTGTGTGTGTATGTTTGAGTCAAGAGTATTCCTTTGGCACTTCCGTCAACAGGCCTGTCAGCATCCGGGCTGCTCTGCGTTCGTCCGAAGCGAAAACAATTTTACGGTACTTCAAGAGTTTGCGGTTTGCTTATTGAAGGATTTCGGCGTAGCACATGCAAATTTGTTGACGTGGTGAGAATCGAATTGTGTGTGTGTGTGTGTGTTGTATCTTATCCGTCTTTTAATCATACGATTTGAGTTTCTGTGATTGTGTTTCCTCGAGGATTATTTGCAATTAAATGAAGTTTATTCCTAGCAAATATTTATTTGTTGTCATTCTTATTTTCTTTCTACATTCATTCTTTAAAGTTGTCAAGCTTTCTCCCTCATTCTCTCTCCCTCATCCTCGATTATGTTTATTATTTGTAGAGTTTTATGAATGAAATCAAGAGAAAATATGCTTGTTTTGTATTATTATGTGTGTATGTGTATTTGTATTTGTATTTATGTTTGTGTTTATACTTGGATTTGTGTTTATATTAGTATTTGTATTTTTGTGTGCATTTGACATTATCTACAATGTCAATCGTTGCCACAAAGTGAATTTTATTTAGCTTTATTTGATGTCCGTTTAGTTTGCGAGATTGTTGACCTAGTAAAAGTATTTGTACATATATTATATAAGTACATTTTGTTTATTTACAGTTGTGTGCATTTATTTTGGGTGTGATTTTGTTCTATGATGCATAATGTTTATAAAAATCACTGTATATCCGCACCGAAGTACAATTTTCATTGCATATGAATGCCTTGAGTAAGTTTTCTCTTGTTTTTTATTTTGTTATTTGCTTTATGATTGCTTTTTAGGTATATCAAAAGTTATATAGTATATATATAGTTATACAGTACTCTGAGTTACCCGTGCTCTCCGTTCCTCACACTCTCAGTCACTCACAGCCTCAGATTCCATACACACGCTAAACAACGCGTCAATACGATTGCGAGTGTTGTCAATACGAATTCCGGCATCTGTCAGATTTCGATACGAAGCATGACACTTTTAATTGACGGTCACTCGTCGTCTACTGCAAAAATAAATCACTAAACGTCGTGCAACAAAGTTGACAGCCCATCATTCATGGTGAATATTTTTGGCAGCAAAACTTTTATTGATTTATAAAGATAGAAATCATTGAAGCAATGATTTAAGTGAACAAATTCGCTAACAAATTTATGAAAATTCAAGGCGATAAATCCGTAATCTCAATCAAGACGATTACATTCACCCTCGTCTGCTCCATCCTTAACCCTCTCCACACCTTCTCTAAATGTTCTCCAAATTTACTTCAGGTTTCCTTTAATAAGCTGCCAACGTCGATTGTTTGCGTTTCCCTTCCCATCAACATCGGTTACCACGGTTGGCCACTTTTACGGTTAACGGAAAAACTTTTCGGGGCTCCCGCAAAATCACAAAAAAAGATGGACGGAGAAAGGTTAAAAAATTACTGAAGAAAGAATGAAGGAGTGCGTTTATATGAAGTGAGTCCTTTTCATGCCCTCTCGTGTGGCCGCTTTTTGCTTTTTTTCTCCTGCCAGCCTTCTTGAAGGAAGCACCGATGAGGAAGGCAGAGAAAAGGTCGTCAAGAAAGAAGGAGTGGGTTGTTTATTTTAGTAACTAAAGCATGGAAAAGATGGAGAGCGAATGAAGAAGGAAGAAAGGATGGGAAACGAGCCTCGTCTTCAGTGGCTCTTCATAAGGATAACACGTTAAGCTACTTGTTGTTACATGTTTCACGCCTCCGAGCAACAGGAAAACTTGTTGAAAAATTCCAAAATGTCCTGTCAGTCGCTTATTATGCGCTTCCGTTTGTTTGCTTCCGGAAAACATTCGGAGTTATTCAGATGTTGTTCTCCTTTTCTTACGTTTTCTTTTTCTTCCTTCTTCTGGATTTTGTTTTTCTTTGTTTAACCGCAGTATTTTTGTTGTTTCTGATTTTTTTTCGTTCGTGTTGCTGCTGGTGTTAATATTGTTGTTATTGTTTCTGGTGTAACTTACAGTCGAGTGTTTCAAAAAAGATTTATGAGGATCAACTTCTCGGTTTCTTAAGATGCTGGATTTTATTTTTTTCTATTCGCCTTTTCGCTGTTTTCTGAGCAATATTTCATTCAATGTTGCGTTGTTGTTGTTGGACTCATTATTAGCATTTAGTGAAGTCTCCAGGCAGGTTGTTTAAGCGACCAGGTTTATAGACTTCTCACCCTGGCCTTCGACCCGTCTTCTGGTCTGTCTGTCTGTCTGTTTGCTTTCTTTGAACACTGAATCAAGACCGCGTTTTTCACTTACTTTTTCTATTAACACAACGTCTTCGGGTTTTCTTCTCCTCCTCTCTTCATTTTCCCAGTTTGCTTGTCTTCTGAAGTGTTGCCAGCGTTAACGTTAACCTTTTAAGTTGACAAACAATGCGTAAATCACTTTGCTTTGTTTAACTGCGTCTACATACTTGCATGTTGTTGTTGCTTGTTGACAGACGACGCAAGACAAAAGAGTGTTGCGAGAAACTTGTGCCTCACTGTCACCCGCTTCATTTCCGGTTGTCATTTTTCTTTTGTAAATATTTGTATTTGAAGCAAAGAAAAACAGAAGAAGTCGTGGAAATTGCGACATTCTGCCAAAAGTAATGCGTTTTTGTGGCTCAAATCCAGAATCGGGAGTTTGAGTGGGCGAGGCTTTTGCAAAAGATGAAGTTTTCAATGAAGCTAAAGTTGTCACTTTGGTAACAATTGCTTTGTTGTTAGAAAAATCGTCCTGTGTTAAGAGAGTGCTTTTTATCTGAGAGATTTCACTGTTGGTCGGAAACGAAGGTACTTGAATACTTTTAAAGGACTCAAAGAACAGAATAATTATTTTCATTTATGCAGAAAGAGTTCAAAAATTGGTATAAAAACACTCATTACACTCTTTTAGCATCGCGTGTAGGCTATAAAAACAGTTTATTTATTCAATTTATTATAAATTTAAGTCTTCACCACGTTCGCCATTTCATGAAACCATTTCACAGGCCCATCACAATGAGTGGGGGGGGGGGGGGGCGGGAGGGGAAGGAGCCCTCACTCCCCAACACGTGTAATTATTTTGAAACTACAAAATGTGTTGCTGTCATCCTCTCCTCTCCGCTCCTCTTCTCTCGGCAGTCGCTGTCACCAACAGGTACGCGGCACGTTAATTAAACCGTAGCTACTGACGCACAACTACTTGTGTATGTAGTTAATATTTCAAAAATCGATAAATCTAATTAACAACTACATGCAAACATAATGCAACTCATCAAATCAGTGCGAAGAGGAGGGTACAGCGTGGGTCTGATCGGCTCAGTTCCACGTCGCGGCTGAGTGGCGTACGCAACGCATACGTGACATTCGTGGAATAACAAAAATCAGGACACGAAACGCATGCTATGGTAACAAATCTAACAACCAATCCTCAAAACCCCGCACCCCGCCCATTTTAGTAATTCTCAGTACAGCGAGCCTCACAGAGGAAATGAGCCAACTTCCGGTTATTAAAAATATATGGTGTGTACATAGTTATTTGTATGTGTGTGCGTGTATGTGTGTGGTGGGTCTGCATGTAGTTAGTATATTTAAATAAACTATTTATGAATATTATGTACAATTTGATACGCAACGATAATTCTGAGGAAGATAAAGGAGATAGAAAGAGAGAGAGATAGAGAAAGAGTCCAAGAAAGACTGGATTCCATGATCTAGATGAAAAAAGACGACTACAAAGTTACGACTTATTGTAGTTCTGTATAAATGGATCTTGTTGTTGTAATTCGGTATAATTCTTCTACGCTGACCGCAAACTTAACTCAATTTTACTTCTCGAAATTTCTCGAAAACAAGAATGTTTCATTACAAAGAATGAACAATCAGAGCAAACAAACGTGGTGAAGAACGACCGAAATCATGTCCTCCGCAAGGATTCCTTAGAAGTCAGAACAACGCGAAATTTTGCGTGTTACTTTTTCGCGAAATTTGCTTGGATACTGTTAACGCCCAAAAGTATGCAACAAACGAAGGCTCAGCGGAAGCAAGAACAGGAGTAGCAGCAGCATGTTATGCAAATAAACTTCAGATGGTTCGCATTCATTCTCGCAGAATTGCTTTATTTGCACCGGTGAGAGCATAAAAACACTGAACTTAAATCGCCCGAATTTTCAACGACAGAAGGACAGAAGGACAGACAGACGGACAGAGAGTTCCGTTTATTTGGCACAAATGAGACAGGAGAAGATGAGGGTAAGGCGATGGTGGGGAGGACTACAAATGATGGCCGGATGACTGAACGACGACTGAAAGGTTGGCCAAATGAATGAATGAATGAATAGATTCACGTTAGAATGTTGTTTAGATAAACGAGGTACAACTCGGAAACCATCTCGTACTCGACTCAGCCTGGCTGTCAGGTCAGATCTGTTTTTTTTTTTTGTTTTTTGTTCTGTAATCAGAAGCTACGGATGAATACGTGTTGACGACCCTGTGGGCTTCATTGAGGCTTTGGTTTTGCGGTCCGACCGCAAAGAAGTATTTTTTTCCGAAGCTCTTTTCGGATGTTCTTTCGTTTTGTCTAATTTTTTTTGAGAGCAGACAAAAATATGCTGGTCTAAATGGGGAACTTTTTGCGATTACAAAGAGAAAGAGAGAAAAAGCAACAAAAAAAGGACAATGATGAAGGAACATCAGCAACAACAACCACAATCACTACAAAATGATGGATTGATGAATGATGGACGCCTAGAAAGTGGTTGTTGTGAGATGAAAACAGAAACTGAAACTAAAACCAATAAACTACCTTTAAGTTTTACTCTGGGAAGATTATGACCCGGAACTTCTGAGTACGGGAGTTCCAAAATAAGCTTGGAGACTTCTATTTTGAATATTCAGCAAGTAAAAAGAAAGCGTGTAAAGATTCTATTGAAGACTTGATAAAAGGTTGATGGAGAGTGTATAAAGTAATCGTTTAGCCAAAGAAGAGTTCCGAGAAAGAAGAGTTTCTACAGGAAAGTTGAAGGTCGGTAATTTCTAATTTTCGGTAGATTGGTTAAAGTCTCCCTCTTATCCAGCATTGACATTACCGTCATCCTTCTGAGTCAACCCATATTAAGTCTTTCATTTAATGTCTTTTCTTTCGCTTAACTCTCAGATCTCAGTTCCTCTCTTCGATCTCCGTTCTTCTGTTTTACCGCGTCCACATCGCAAATGGAGGGGTTTCCTTATTTCTCAGTCCTTTAGTACTTCAGTTCTCTTCCTATATTTCTCTCTCCATCCCTCCCGGTCGTGCTCTCTCTCCTCTCTGGCTGTTCCCTCTCCCGCCTACAGTGGTCCATGTTGTTTCGAGAACCAATTGTTCCGTGTTCTTTTTTTCTGTATTTTACTCTCGAAACTTTTGCTTTTTAATTTCCACTCAGTGCTACAGATGTTTTAGAAGCTATTTCAGTGTTCTTTTTTTCCACTCTGCAGGACCTTTTTACCAACCAACCGCGTTGCACCCCGCCGCGCCCTTCGAAAAAGTATCCAAAATTGCATTATTTCTGTGGAATTCTCTGAGTGTTCTCTGGTCTAATCGTCATCCACTTGAAAGTTGTTAACAACAATGAAGCAAGGGCAACAAAACTGGTGGGGCAGAGAACGTGGTCTAGGCGAGGAAAGCGTACAATTTTTTGAAGAGTTAACAGAAAAATAACGGTTGCAGCATTGTTACTGTGTTGTAATTGTTGTTGTTGCTTTTGTTGGTGTTGTTGTTGTTGTTGTTTTTCGCTTCAACACCATCGCATATTTTCACTTTAAGTTTGTCTATTAGCAAGAAAACATCGCAAAACAACAACAACAAAAGAGCAACAACAACAATAGCGACAACAACAAAAGCAACAACGACCAATATTGTTGTTGTTGTTGTACACTTGTTCTAAAATGCTACTAAAAAGCTTACTTTGTTTCTTCCCTACTCCACCCAGAAAGTGATTTTGTGGACGTCGTGTAGTGTTGTTGTTGTTGTTGTTATCGTAATTTTTATTGTTATTGTTGTTGTTGTTGAATGTCTCTGTTGTTGAGATTTTTTTTTTATGGTGGTAATTTTTTTAGAACAATCGACTGAATTAAGTTGGCATTCAAACAAGGATTAACTCTTAATTGAGGGTGTAAAACTCGAAATTGCTTTCATTCAGTTCTCATAGTTGAATAAAATTTTTATTTTGTGGTTAAGAAAGGACGACGACAAGTGAGGTCCTTAAAGTTTATACTCAAAATAATTTGATGGCTGTTGTTTAGATTCTTCTCGATGAACAGATTGATTACGATAAGAGAAAGGATCAAGTGTCGCCCCAAACTACAAAAGGATTTGTAGATTTGTATTAGAGAAAGCTCATAGTTTCCTTAAAGTTCTTTTACCCAAGTTTAAGAAGAGTTTCGCATTCTAGTTTAATGTTCAGTGGTCAACAGACTTTAAAAGATGAGTTCCGGTCGTATGGTTAAAGTTTCGAATAGGGTCATATAGGGTCCAAAATCGATTCTTCTTCTTCCTGGAGATAGAAGACAACATTTCCAACAACGTGTTGCTCGTATCTGTCTCAAAACTTTAATTCGAATCACTCCTCCAGGTAGTTAAATGACTCCCCGTGTCCCTTCTCGATTCACCGCAACTATTTCTCACCAAACTGGTACCCTCACACCCTCTGTAACTATCCCACTCTCACTTACCTCGTCCACTGCGGCCCACAAACCGCAAATCGTTGAACTTCGCCACCTGATTCTTCATCACCGCCGTACAGTTTCGCAGCTCGGCACAGTAGTTCTCATCGTTGCCGGCGCGCACCGTCACCATGGTTCCGTCCATGATGTCACCCAGCGAGACAACTTTGAAGGCCACCGGCAGCGTCTTGTTGGAGCGCCAGTGCGGCGGCAGCACCGTGCAAACGAAGAGCGGTGAAGAGGTGCGAATCAACTCGCCCGGATGCTCGGTGAGAAAGTCGCCCAGAGTGCGTTCGGCCAAAATGTCCGAAGTCATTTTCGTGTAGGCTTCATTTAGCAGCTGGGCGGCGGTGGGCGGGGTGTTCTGTTCGGCGGAGCTGTTGTTGTTGTTGCTGTTGGCGCCGTTTGTCGCCGAGCCATTGTTGCTGTTCGAACTGGAGTTGGTGTTGTTGTTGTTGGAGGAGGATGTTGAATTGTTGTTGGTGGCGTTGTTAGCATTGTTGTTGTTGTTGTTCGACGTCACGGTGAGATGCATGTTGAGGCAGCAGGCTTTAAGGTGGCGCCCGTGAATGGCGGCGACCTGTTTACGGCGAACAATTTTCGTAGAATCGTATTCGAGGCGTGGCAGTGTTTAAGTTCTGTCAGCGATTAACAACAATTCAGCTAAAATTCGAAAATAGAAAGAGAGAGAAAAAGAAAGCGTTAGAAAAGCGAAATATTTCATTTTTTTGGGGGGTTTTTTATTTGTTGGTGTTTATTTTTATCTTTTTTTAAGGATTTCATTAAATATCCACTAAAATATTTGCACTTACAAGAATGATGTGAAAAAATCCATCGCTGGAAACAAAAGATTGAAAAACTTTTCAAATATTTTCGAAATTCCGCCACAGACTCCACAGACGGAGCTTCCGTTCTGCATTCGGGAGAAAATACCTCATCAGCTGGCGTAAAAATCCAAAGTCCAATTAAAATTTAACTACATCAAAGCAGAAATGAGAGAAACGCAGAAAGAGTAACACAACAGCATCAACAACGACAGGAAAACGCAGAAAAACCCGGTCTTAACTCAGCTGGACGCATTTAACCGAAAATTCCGCCAACAAAGCCCCAGTAAATTGAAACAATTTAAAAGCTAGACCACCACCAGACCACCAGACCACCAGACCGCTTGGTTATCGATACCCTGTCCGGAGCGAACAACAACAACAAACCGCTCACAGGAGCGTGAATTTTGATTTACCTAACAACCGTTAACCTTTCTTAAGCGCTCCGGCAGGCGAAATCGATGCCGCTCTTTTCGCCGCAATCGCCGCCGTGTGATAGACATCGAGTACTGACAAAAAAAGACACAAGCTGTGACACCCCGGCAAGCTGTCGAACAATGAAGCACTACCGACAGGAGCGACATATGGGGCCCAACATGAGCCCCGACACGTCCGACCCGCAAAGGGAACAAATCAAGTTAATACTCGTATCTTGCGGAATGTTGTGCGGCTGACCGTTCGTCCGGCTGGCGTCATGTAGTCGAGTAGAGTCGCGTTCAACCGGAGTTGGTGACGCTGCACAAAAACCCGCCATAAAAAAATCCACATCGCGCAAAAAACGCCTCCGAAAAAATGTTCCACACAAAGCGGTGAAAAAAAACTGTGATGTGTGAAAAAATCGCGTCCCAATTCATGTCTTGTCCTTACATTTTTGGCCAAAAGTCAACCATCAGCTGCGGCATTTTTAAGTAATTTTTATCGCTTTCATATTGTACACTACAACGACCAAGTGCCACACCTACTATAGAGCGGCGGGGAGGGCGGTGCGATGGTCCGATGGTTGTACGGGGCCACGCGACTCTGGTTTTTCTGTTATTTTCGGTGAAGTCGCTGAGTCCGTGGCGGACTGCGCCGAGTTACCGACTGTTAACGGCTGGGGCTGAGTTGATGTGGGTTGCCGTCATGTTAAACACGGTCATTTCCGGGCACCATGAGGGGGCGAAGAGTGGAGATGATTCCTCAACATGCCGCAGCTCGTTGTAATTGAAGCTTGTGAAAGTCGGCACAAAGGATTAAAAAAAAGGAACAACAACAACAACAAGGACAATGACGACAAGGGTGCCGAAAAACAAATGAAGGTGAATAAAGCAATTTAGCGCATCTTTACAGAAATCTGCGCCGAAATACAGAATCCCCGTGTAAAGTGACCATCAATTTGGTCATTTAATATTGGAATCCTAGGTGTTGTTTTGGTAACACCGAAGAAGACTTAAAGAGGAGTGGGAGGGGGGGGGGGGGGGGGAAGGAGATGAATTGACATGAGTTTGGGTCCATAATATTTGGATATTTAAACAAGGAAAGATGAGTCCTATGAGTCCTTAATGAAGTTTTATCACTTCAACTGATTGAAGTTGGAATATGAAATAATTAGAAGAAATAATTAGAAGAATTTAGAAGGTTTTGAATCCAGGCCATTCACAAAGAAATGCTGTCCCATTCGCATTGCTTGACCCTGTTGCTAAAGTGGTTTCCTGTTGCAAGTTGTTACCATAAACAACTCAACAACTTCATGCTCTTCTCTGTTGCACTTCCTTAAAGCTAAATTTTTCAATTTCCCACAACGTAATCAACACGTTCCCAACCTCAGAAATGTTAATCATCTGCACCACACAAACACAGCACCCGGACCAGAAGTGTGTCTAAACCAGTAGCACAACACTTAAAAAGTGATTCATCTTGCGGAGCGATTCTCTGGAGCAACGCCACCCGAAGAGACTTATTATGCCACTTTAAGCTCAGAAATAAACCAAAAAATAACCCGAAAGCGACTTATAGGCCATCCAGTCGCTAGAGCCGTCTGTAGTCCACATACGAGGCAGAATTCGACAGAGCAGACGACGGGACGGGACGAATGGAAATACGAGACATAAATTGCATTTCCGGTTGCCTCAGAGAAACAGCCAGAATGCATTTCCGGATGCAGGATTCCGGAGTACAGGCAAAAACAACAAAAATTGGCACCGTGCAGTGTCCGAGTCTGGGCAGGACTCACAGAAGGAGTGGACTCTACACAAACACACGTACACACGCACGCACGCACGCACGCACGCACGCATGATGCACCAACATGATACAACATCCTGTGACTGCGACGTGCGTTGGATGCATACAGACCCAGTCCCAAGGATTGCGTTTCTGTCTGTTGTCTGTCGCCTGGACGATTGTCGCGGCGACGACAGAGTAGCTAACCAAATATTATTGCAAGTGACGGGATCCGCTGAGGCGTCATGAGGTTGCGGCGAGAGCGACATCCCAGTGTTGGGGACACGCAGTGCTACCGGATTCATGTCTCAACCGTGGCGCCGTGGAAAAACCTCTGGAGAACAAGTGACAAGCAAAACCTCGAACTGACCAACAGTCTAGTTGCTTCTGGCATCCGGTTGTGGGTTGCTTAGACAGCAGTCACCCTTCCGGGATCACGGGGAAACCCCGACCGAGTGAGTGGGTCGACCAGTGCATTCAGGGTAGGACTGCATTCACGACATGCATCCGTTTGCAATGCTGGCCAGAAACATAGGTTTACCAAGAAATGCTGCCTAAGTCAGCCTCCTTCTCTTCCTCACCTCTCTTCCAGTTCCTCCTCCGGTTTCCTTTCGTGCTTCAGCTTTGGCTTGTAGTGCGTACTCCGGGATGGGCCGGGCCCGGGGGTTGGGAGCGTGAATGCCTGCCTCGAAGGTTTTTCGGCTTCGTGCGTGCAACGAGTAGTTGGCTGCATTGCTTTGTTACGTTTGTACGTCGTCATTGGCAAGACTGGTGTCTGACGTGGTTCGGCTTCTGAGCTTCAACAAATGCGTAAACAATGTCCAGCTAGAAGCCGGGCAGAAATGATTATCATCTCATGAGCATTCGGCTAGACTCCTGGCCAAGTTGGTCTGAAGTCTGTCGCTCTGTCGGTTTCAATTTTTGCTACTCTCTGCGATACATGAGTGTAGATGTCCTTCTTGCTGTTGTTGTTGTTGTTGTTGTTAGTGTTGTTGTTGTTGTTATGTGACCATTAAGTGACCCATCAAGGCTGTTTTGTAGGTTATTAACAAAGTGCACTTTAATGGCCAACTGAGTTGATGAAAAGATGAAATATTTCTCTGATTTCTGGGGAAATTCTAGAGGATTTCAAGAGGAAATTCTATTCCAGTTTTCTGAAATAAATTGCTTTTCTTTAACTTCATGAATTGTAAACTTTCGTCATATTATCAGTGTTTAAGTCTCCAGATACTTTAGTATTCAAGGTTCTGAAACTAGTCTTAGTTTTTCAATTTGTGTCGGTCTGAAAAATGAAATAAAAACGCCTCCTACTTAATCGAGTCTTCGAGTTATTTTCCCCGACTGAGAACATCGAACAATCAATTTCTCAGCCCTCAACGGAGTATGAACGAAAATTCATTAAACTATCTTCGGGACCCCAGACTCCGTTCTGAGCAGATGTGATTTTATTGAAATAATTATAAGCTGCACAAGTGACTGCAAGTGACAAGGTGGCAACCCTGCTGACAGCAGAAACTCTAGAGCGGGGACGCTTGACCAGTGAGCATATTTTGACAAATGGGACAAAACACTGACTGGCTGTCAATGCAACAGCAGGTCCGAGATGACAATGAAATCAAGAGACGTCGGGTGTGAAAAGAAGGAGAGAACAAATCAAGGAAGATGTAAGTGAGGGAGGTACGGGAAGAAGTGAACGAAGGAAGAGAGTCTCGGCTTTAGAAAGAGAGAGGGAAAGAGCGATAGAAGGTGAGGAAGGTTGTCGTGTATGGAGCATCGATATGGCTGTCAAAAGCATGGAGCAAAGGATCATGCGGATAGGAATGAGTCAGCTGATGAACGCATACTCCGTTCTCTGTCTCACTCACACTTTCTTTTTGTCACACATCCATGACAAAAATGTCAAAACAATGTTGACTCGAAGTCATTTAATTTGTTAAACTGAAAGATTTGCTTTTGTGTTGCATTCAAGTGGCAAGCTGAAGCAGGGTGAGGGGAAAGGCGATGAGTTGGGGGAGGAGCAATACTCCCCTACATATGAGTTGCTGGTAGTAGGTCCCTCGATGGTTATTCGACTGCATCTTGGCCAACATCATCAACAGCATGCAACGTTTTCGGTCCAAATAATTCGGGTACGAGTGCGGAATCGTACGCATCCATGTCGCCTGCGATGTGTTGTTGTCAACATTGTCGTTGCATGTGTCTGCGGTTTGGACTGCGAAACTGCAAGTGATACCGACGGAACCTGCAACCAGAGCAGTGGTACTCTGATTGTTGGCACACCTCACCTCCTCATCCACCAACAACTTCAACTGCTACAGTTGATGAGTTGTAATCTATGAAAGGATTCCATGTTGCATGAGGGACACAGAGGGATAGAGAGGGAGAGAGTGAGTGAGAGAGAAGGATTCTGTGAGGCTGTGGTTGTGCCTATCTCTGTGTTTGTGCCTGTGTTTGTCTCTGTAGCTAAGGATGTGTCACCGGAAATGCAAATTATGCATCGTGTCAAGTAACCGGAAAATTTGTTTTAATTGACGCCGAGGAAATGCAATACTGTATTTAGGCCGGCCTCAAATTGTGATCGAGGAAGTGTTAACACTCGAAACTGGATGTTGTGAAGTCTGCTGCAAGTCGGCTGCATGGCTGCGGTTGTTGTCAGGATTTCGGATTTAATTCTATCAAATATTTGAGCATCTTTTTGCTGATAACTGCATAGTTTGGAACAGAGACCGTGTGGAAACAAAGACAACAAGATTCCAGCATCGCAACCAGATATTATGTTTTATTATCGAATTTTACCTCTTCAAGTCTTCTATGATAAGATAATATGATAAACTGTTTTATTCTGTATTCTCTCCGAATTCCCCACACGTTCTTTATTGGTTCTAACAATCGGCATCTTCTAACGGTTGACGGTCTTTAATCAAGACATCAAAAGGAACATCGAAATGACTTCGCCGTTGTGATTGTTTATTAACATCATTAAAATTATATGATCATCCACAAACTTCATCAACATCATTAAAGTAAATAAACTCAGCCTCGTTATCAACATATTCATTCAACTTTAGCAACATTTTATTCAACTTAAACATTGTTTGCTTTAAGAACATCTCTATCAACATCTTCATCAACATTATCATCCACCAGTTTTAACAACATCCTCATCATCATCAGCAACATTTGCATCTTCAACTTCATCTGCATCAACAACATCATCATCATTATCATAATCAACATAATTTTTTTTGGACAACATGTAACCCTAAAAGTGCATCACAAACACAATCCCCCCGCCCCTTCGCCCATCCCCCTCCACCGACAACAGTTGGCACCCGTGCAACACGCATTTCGGGCCACAAAACGGGGGCCCCATCGGGACCACCCTCGATTTCACTGCGGATTTGTTATTGTTTTCCATTTGTTTGTCATAAATGAAGCGTTCCTGCACACGATTAACGATGCGCCCGCCTTTGATACCGTTTTATGACCTGCTATTAACCCATCTTGATTCGTCTTGATGCCTGATTTATTCCGATTTCATGCTCTCACTCGATTGCATGACTTCAATTGTTTGGCTTCATCGTCTGTTGTTGTTGCTGTTTATGTAATTAAAATGCATTAAAAATAAAAAACTACGCACTCGTGGGGCATGAAAATTTGTTTGTTTTGGTTATCATTAGCATCGGATGGACCTCTTTGCGGATGTGTGTGTGCGGATGTGTGTGTGTGTGTGTGTGTGTGTGTGTGCATGTGTGTGTCGGGGTGTGTGTCTGTGTGTCTGCGGGCGCTGGTGCAATTGTTTGCCTGTGTGTGGTTTATTGCAACATGAAACATGTTTCATGATCAGAGATGAGTTTTTGTTACTCTTGTTGTTGTTGTTGTTGTTGTTTATTTTCTTGTTGTCTCTAATTGCGTCCTTCAGAGATAAACAACAAAATGTATAATTTTTGCATGCAATCAGTTTAAATTTAGAAACATTTTTATGATGAATTATTTTCTTCTTCTTCTTCTTCATTTTCTTTTTCCTCAACTAAGCAATAAATTATTGTTTATCATTTATAATTATAAGCAAAGAAACATTCAAACATTCAACACTCAGCAAAACATGTGCTCTAGAAAAGCGCGTATATTTTTCATAAATTAAATTGTTAAAAATACCCAATGATTTTTTATAACCTTGAAAAAAAGACTGCAAGGAAGAAAAAGGAATTTGAGAAAAATTTTAAAATAAATTAAGAAACGTATGAATATTTTCAACATCAACAATGTTCGAAACATCGCTATCAACATCTTCCGTCGCATCCTCATCTTCTATCAACATTAGCAACAACAATGTTGCCCATTGAAATGATGAGATGATGATTGATGAACTGATCAAATATTCATTTCGAAGTGAAAAGTCTTAAAGTACTTAAAACTTTGGGATAAAATAACTGATGTATAAATAATGATGGCGGCCCATCAGCTGGTTTCTTTTGAAAATTTCACTCTTGTGTTTCACTGAGTTTTAAAATAAGAAAAGCAATTTAAATACAGAAACCAGCCGATGGTCCACTCTTTATTTTTTCAACTCGTATAAATTGAAACTGAAGCAACACTTTAAAAAATCCGAAAAGACACTCTTTTTAGCTGGGCTCTGTTGTGTTTGTGTTTTCTTTTTTTGTTTGTTTTTTTTTTTAGTTATTTTATTAACACTCACCGATGCTCTTCAAACGCTTTATTTGGCCACAAAACATGGTGTGTTGACTGCGTTGTATTCGCACCACAACGGTAACAATTCAGCAACAACTGGCAACAAGCTGCAACAACAATTATTGCAATTATTTGTTGTTGTATTTGTTGTTATATTTGTTGCTATTCTTGTTGTTGTTGCTGCTATTGTAGTTGTTGTGGTTGAGATTGTTTAAAGTTGCAACAACCTCAAAAACCGACGGCAATTGAATCGGTTCCAATTTTCGCCATAAATGAATAAATAAACTCAAATCAATTGAATTTCTTAAATTTAAACATGGAACTACGTATTTTAAATAAGTTAAAATGCATTTTTTAAAGTTTCATTTAATTGAAACATGAAATTTTAGTTTTTCTCTTTCACAAATTTTTTCTCTTACAGATTTTCACAATTATTCACTTTTATTATGAAATTTCTTGTTTGGTTGCTTTTTCCGACTTATTTCAGTATTCGTCTTGAAGTTAGTTTAACTTGTGAACCGCTTCATTTGAGTCGTCGATTGAATCACCGCCTCCGCTGAAGCCGCCGCCGCGTGGCCACACTTCGTGGCATGCGATTTGCTTCGGTTTAGTTTGCTTTTTTGTTGTACCTTCGATGTGGATACTTTTTATTACTAGTATTTGTTTCGTGGCAGAAGAGACCGTAAATCGGGGGCGTCGAAGAAAAACACCGAAGAAGAAAATCGAACAAACAGATCACCGGATTCACTGGCGGAAATGCGTTCCTTGTGATGTGCTGCTGATGCGGCTGCCGCAACTGTTGATGATGTTGATGAGTTGAAATCTTGAAATTTTGTGTTGATTTTATTTGTGTTTCGGTTTCGTTGCTGTTGCTGATTCTTGTTGTTGTTGTTGTTGTTGTTGCCTTATTAACCAACCTCAACGATGTCGTCAGCCAGTCGTTCCGTTGGTTTTGAAGCGCTGCATCAGCAACACACAGAAAACACACACGGAAAAGCATAAACAACAACAACAACAACAACACTAAGAGCACCAACAGAATAACAAGAAGAAGAGGACAATTCTAACGAGAGGAATGTGTGAGAGAGAGACAGAGTCATGTGTGTCCATGAGTGCCTCCAACACATGTGAAGCTCTGGCGAAAAGTCGTCTGCAAAGTCAACCACTCCTGCTTCACACAAGTGAGTGAGTGAGCTGCATGGGTGTGAGTGATATGTGAGTATAAGTATGTGTGTGTGTGTGTATGTGTGCCAGTGTGTGCGCTCCACATCCGCATCCGTTTTAATTAGTGCTTTTAACAGCTCTCTATTAACAGCTTTGTTTTATAACTGAGTGAGCTCTCTCTCTCTCTTTTTACACCCATCTCTCCGTCTCTCTCTCTCTCCGTCTCTCTCTCTGTCATATTTACTCTCACTTTAATTGTTTTGCGGCGCTCTCTGGGGCTTTGATGGTGTGCTGTTTAATTTTAACCCTTGCAATCCGTTTGTGCAGACCGCCCTTCGTTACACAGCCTCCCTCCCTCCCCCCACAGAATATCAACCCACAAAAGTAACTCCAACGTATGCTCTCCGGAGAGACAATAAAACAGAGATGGAGTGAAAGAGAAAGACGGTGCAAATGGTAGATGTGACAGAGAGAGTGAGATAGTCAACCATCAGTTATGCTCCCCGGTTTTTGCCGTTGGTTTTTTCTGGCTTCGGTCAGTTCGTGCACTTGATTCGTAGGGTGAATTCTCTGTTGTTGTTGTTGTATTCTACTCCTTTCCATGTGCAGTCATACAGTCACGCAATCCTTCATTCAGTCATTCATTTATTCATTCATTTCTGCTCATTGATATACCTTTAATCAGTAACTCTTTGAAAAGTACTCGTAAATCCCTTTTTTCTGCCTTTTTTCTCAATTTTTAAGGGTTTCTTTTGTTAATAAAATATTGTTTTTTATTTGCATATTATATATTAGAAATATATACCTCGATATATAAAAAATTGTCTTGATTTCATTTCATATGTTTTTTAAATCGTGTGTGAAGATTAATCACAATTTTTTCGGGTTTCCATAATATCCCAATTTTGATGGTCGCTCTATACTCCATTTTCTCTGCTCCCTCTGTCTCCCCTTCGCTTCCATTTTCTACTATACAACCTCCATCATCTACATATGTATGTCCTTATTATTATTACATAATTCTCGAAAATTCTTATTCTTCTCATTCTAGAAAAATCACTCAACTCGTCAACGTTTATTATTTGTTACTTGATAAAAATTTACTTTTAAATTTGAATTGAATTCCGTTTCTTATCCACACAAATCACAGAATTCATCGAACGGCGAAAACAGTGATGATGAGTTCTTTGTTCTTTTTTCTCATCGTTGATGACCGCGGATACTCGTAATTATTCTGATCCGCCACCAACTTCATTAACAACAACGGTGTGTTGTTGGCCTCATGTTTGAAGTGTCAACAAGAAAAGAAAATACAACAACAATGACAACAACAACAACAACAACACTAACAGTAACATTAAAAGCAATGGCAACAAAAGTAGTATTTTTTATCTGATGGCAAACGGCGCAAATATGACGACAAACCACTACATGGTGAAAATATGTACTATAATGATAAACAACAATAACAACAACAACACCAACAACAACAATAAGAAGAAGAGTAACAACAAATATTGGAAATAAAATACTTGTAAAGACCAAAAATCAGCAATGAAATGCGGCCGAAAACGAACGACCTACAATGGATGCATACAACAACAACAACAACAACGACAATGACGAGAACAATTGTAAAAACAACGCGAATTACAGTGGGCAGAAAAATGTGAACAACAACAACAACTATAATAATAAAGCAGAGAAGCAACTCTTTTGGGGTTGCACGGAACCACAGAAGTTGTTGCTTCATCATGATTTCCATCGTTGTCATCAACAAGCGAGGTAGCAGCAACAACAACAGCATCAACAATAACAACATCATCAACAACAACAGCAGAAGCTGAGGCAAGTACAGCGACTGATAGAGGGCAGCACACACACACGCACTCTCGCTGACGTCTGCTGTAAGACAACAAAGAAATCGCCTATCAAACGGAGGGTCAAATGGACCGTTGAACAGACGGACAGATGGAGAGAAGGACAGATGGACAGCTGGACAGATAGACAGGAGCACCATCGGACAGAAGGGCAGATCGACAGGAGTACCATCGGACAGATGAACGAATGGCTGAACAAACGGAAGTCGTGGGGCCAAATGCGGGGCTTCCGCTTCTTTGCTTCTCCGCTTCGAACAACAACAGCAAAGTCAACAAAGCTTTAAAAAGTGTAAAAAGAATTCCGATTGGCATCGAAAGCAACAACAAAAACAACTACAACAGCAGCACCAGCAGCAGCATCGAGTGCATAAAGCAATCTCCAAAAAGACAAACAACAACAACAATAAAAAAATCAATATTCTGCATTCTTCACAGAGGATGCGTTGAGGACGTTCTGCAGTTCAAACAGAAGCACAAAACAAAAGCAAGGAGAGGAAAAAAAGCGGAAGGAAAAAATTGGCAGCCAACAAAAAAAGGACTCCCATACAATTTTTCGCAATTGATTCATTTTGTACACCGAACCGCGGGATGCGATGCGATGCCGCACATGATGCAAACCATGCGACGCGATGCGATGCGATGTGTTGCCCTCGTATTCAATGCAAAGCGATGCGATGCGATGCGATACGATACGATGTCCTGCGATATGTTACGCTGCGTTACGCTGTGTGTTGAGTTGCATTCAGTTTGGCGTCTTCTTCGATTTTTCGGTCATTTTCGTGGCAAATAAAATGCAAACAAATGCAATTCAATGTTTGCTGTGGCCAACCCAACAAAAACAACAACAACAACAACAGCAGAGCCCAGAGGCTCAGCACAAAATCAAAAAACTTTCCGAAAAAAACTCTGGAGGAGGCTGCTTGGGGTGTGGCATTTCGGGGTATGCTATCATCACCATTGATAATGTAAGCCGCGGCTGCTTGTTTTTGCCTGCTGCCGTCGCGTTTTCTTTTTAGGCTCCTGAATTTTCTCTCACTTTTTGCTTCATTTTTCGGTGCGAATTTTGTGGCCACGAACATAAGTAAATTTCGCTCTCGTTGTTGGGGTCCTTTTTTCGGCTAACCAGTCAGTTTGCACAAAATAACAGCAACAGCGAAAGAAGAAACGCCGTGGCCCATTCAAATTCGCCAGGATATGAGTTGTTATGGTACCTCAATGGGCTGAAAATTGATAGCAACCGCGCGATGGTTGTCATAATAAAATCCCATGACAATGATGAAGTGTTAAGTCTTTCAGTGGAATGGGACGAGAATAAATGATAGAGTGAAAGGCGGGGGAGAAGGGTAAAGGAAGGGAAAGAGGAAGTAAGCGATAATGAAGAGTATATTCGTAGATAGAGTGATAAAGTAACATGTTTGGATATACATGTATGTACTTATAACGCCTAAAACAATATATTAAATATGGTAGGAGCGGATTGTGGAAGGAGAGTAAAGAGGAGGATATCTCCTTGCTATAGATCCGATATAGAAAGCGGTAAATCTTGAGTCAGTTACTCACTCACTCAGCCCAACTTTTGTATATACAAATAATTAAACAACTAAAGAAACATACTGTATTAAGCTGGGGTAAAGATCTCGTTAACCACAAGAAGATTGAATTAATTTTTTATAATGTGAACAAACAAATGTTTTTTATAATGTTTACAAAAAACAATAGCGCGGGATAGACGAGGTACCGGTTTAGGATCAGATTTAAATAAAAGCGGAACCTCATACATCAAAATTTTAATATTAAGTTCACAATTTTTAATACAGAGATCAAATCAGAAGTGGATTAAATATTTTACCATTTTTGTAAGGATACAAAAAAAAAAAAAATATATACAACCAGGAATAAATAAAAACTGGGCAACACGTTCTACTTTGAATGGCCACAAATTCGAAAAAGAAAGATTTTTCAAAACCACAGGAAGCAACAACAACAACAACAACAACAATGTTAACGACAACGACAACAACAACAACAACAACGAAAGCAGTAGCAGCAGCAGCAACAACAAAAACTTGTAGCAAGCAAGCAACCAACCAACAAACGCCACCTCGTGGTTATTTCCGTTAATAAACTACGGTCAGGCAGAAAGCGGATGTAACAAGGACAATGACAACGACAACAACAACAACAATGACAGCCACATAACAATACTAACGTCAATAATAATAACAACAACAAAAACAACAACAACATTCTGTAAATATGGCCGCCAGCGCATTTTTAAGTGGATTTAATTGACGTTGCAAGCCTTCGTGAGTTTATTAACGTTGCGTACGCGCTCTCTTCGCACGTACTGACAAAGCGTAACAACAACAGCAACAACAACAACAAGAACCGCAACACCACAAACAACAACGATGATATTAATAATAACAACAACAATAACAACAAATGGAAAAACCAGGCTTCACATGGGTTGTAGATCGCTTTTGAGCAGAATCTACGAACGTTTTAATGAATTGTAAGGATTAAAGGAAAATCGAGGATTTTTTATTGAATTATTTGCTGGCGATGGAATGAACGAACAGTGTTGCCAACCTGTGCGTAAAGCGCTTATTTATTAAGTCATTAGTAACAGCGGTGATGGTGGCGAACGATGATGCTGATGCTGGTGGTGGTGGTGGTGGTGACGATGGTGATGTTGATGGCGATGGTGTGGGAGTTGCTACTCATGGTTGTGATAGTTTTATTAAGGATACCTCAGAGGGTGTGGCACACAGTTTCCCGTATGTTTGTGTATGCTAACAGGGCGAGTTCTCTGGGGAGCTCGTATTGATTGTTGAAATTATGCCGCTTTGGTGGCATCATATTAACCTGGTCAAGAACAACGATAACCACCATCGCCGGCAACAACAAGCAACAACAAAAAACAACCAACATCAGCGACAACAACAGCGACAACTTGTAATTCTTATTAATTGTTTGGCAACATCAGCATCAACTACGATACATGAACTTTTCGCGGTTGGAAAAAAGTTTAATAATGTCCTCAATTAAATATGGGTAAGTATAAGTATTTGTATATACATATAGTAAAATATATATATGTATTTGCCCATTTTGACATCGCCTGTCCTATCAGGAGTTTATTTCGACACACATCCTGGTCATAGCTGTGTACCAGGGTAACGAAAGACAATATACAGTCTTATATTATTAGTGTTGTGGGCGTGTTGCGTCTCCTATTTCATTATAACAGGATCGGGCTCAGCTACAAATTGAATACCTGCACATTTAATATAAAGAATATCAATCTGCCTACGAGTGGGCGTGGTCTGATCACTGCTATATACGAGTATATACCTCATAAAAGATTGCCGTCTATAGAATTACATTGGTACTGAGTATATACTCAAAATACACACTCCATCAAAGGTATGTAGGTGTGGTTCGCCCACTTTCCCATACCAGTATGAGGGTGTGGCGTATTTAAGCTGCTTTCTGGCCACTCTTTCTGGTTATTAATAATGTTCTTTGTTCTTCAAGTGAGTCGGTTGGTTGAGTTCCATGTTGTGGTTACTTTTTAATGATCAATAATCAATACGTGAGTGCATTATGTGTGTGTGTGTGTGTTTGTGTGTGTTGGTTTATTCTTTATAAAACAGCCGCCTGATGGCTGATGTACAGGCACCGCTTTAATGCGACAAATTAACTGCGTTAAATACGAGCAGAGAGAGTTTAAAACTCACTGCATGTGTGAGATTTTCATTTACTAATTAGTGCGAGGTAAAAATTAACAACAACAACAAAATTATATACTATACATACACCGATGCAATATAATTACTACTCAACATATGTACATATGCTGCTCGATAATACCAACAGCAACAACAACAACAACGTTAACAACAGCAACAACAACAGTTTTTATAATAACTCCAAAGTTGACAGTTCATTTAAATTATTGGCAGCTTAAAACTTCTGCTGCTGCCATCGATTCTCATAAATCACTTCGTTTTCTTGTTCGTCTTCGTTAAATCGCATTTAAAATTGGAATTTTTTTATATTTTTAATTTAACAACAACAATATTGAATAAACTATCGAAGATTTTTTATTGATAGATTAATACTATGGATCATTTATCGATACATACAAGCTAGTAGTTTTAAGAGAACTTTTGATTTTAATTAGAGAACAAAATTTGTCTTTCGATAGAGTCTGGGAAATTAAAATCCAATATCGTGCCGTTTAATGTCAGAAATTTTCTGTTACTTTCATTAGTTTTGCTGTTATTTGAAGTCTTGGTTCTTTTATAGTGAGAAATCAGCAACAGCAACAACAACAACCATGTTCATCCAATCTTGGACATGTTGATGGAACATTGTTCGCCTTTTAAGTGAATCCTGCTATCACCGGAGCTCATCCAAGTCCAATGGGCCGATATTGTCGTCACTTCGAAAACTAGATCAAAAAGTAAGACGTTGAGGATGCGTTCTCTTTTCTAGGACTATTCTGGGATTTCTGGGCCCCAGATATGGCAGTTTTTCACGTTAATATAACCGCTGTTGTTAGCAAAATCGAAGTCAATTTCCAGCTCAATTTGGATATAAGTTTTCCGTATTTCCCACCACTGTTCAAGTGTAAATCGTCATCATTTGGTAATGCGGGTTTTAACGCTGAATAGCTGTCAATTACCGTGAACAAATCAGTGCTGCCAACGTCGAAATAACATGTAATTCGAAAACAAACCAGCCGATGGACCACCATTTAATATCAAAATCAGACTCCGACATATTAAGACCTTGTATTAAAACGGGTATTAAAACTATCAAAAATCATTTAAATAAATAAAAGTTTTTACTCAACTTCAATTAATTTAATTTAGTATTTAATTATTGTGCAATAAAGTTAATTATAAATCTAATCTGCAGTAAAATGGATTGAAATCTGCGAAATACTTTAAATAGACCAATACTTTAAATAGATCCTTGTCCATTTAAAACTATGCTCTCAGTTCTGATGACTATACACTCGAATGTACTCGGATATACTCAGAAATAAATATAAATAATGTGAATAAATAAATATTAAAGTAGAGAGTGAACAAAAAACGCCGCCGGATGAATCGAAAGGATGGAATCAGTTGTGGAAATAATTAAAATTTCAGCAACGAAACGCGAATAGCTGGGAGGGGGGGGGGGGAGGAAGAGGAGGCTGTTGAGGTTGGCCATTCAACCGGGTGGAGAGCAGAGTCGAAGCGCGTAGAACAGAAATAAAAATTTTGTGGAAAATCGCAGAGTTGCAGAAGCTGAAAAACGATTGCGTTGCATTCATCATTCGTTCTTGTGTCGCACAGCGTTGACTGGCTGCCGGACTGCACGCATGACACGCATGAATTTCGCATGCAGATTGTTTTTAATTCAATCGATAAATTTTAAACCTGCGACGAGAGTATCTTTTGTTGTTGTGCGTCTTTTTTTAACCATTCTTCATTGGTTACTTTTAAATGTCAAAATGCGATGCGTATGCATGCATGCATGCATGATGTACATGCATGAATAAAAAATGCATGGAGTTTTTCTCACAGTTCAGTTCTCAACTCGATTGCATGCGATTCGAGCACAGAAGTTTTTGATTTTTGGGAGGTGCGGGGATGTTTTTACTGTTGTTGTTGTCTTTTGTTGTCGCTGCTCTTTGAGGTATTTTCGAAAACCTTAAAAAAGGGACATAAAATGCATATATAAAAACCCATGCACATCCTGTTGCATTCCCCACAAAAACACAACCGTTTGGATGACCAAATTTAAAAAATAGTAGAAAAAATAAAAAAAATATCAGCTTCGGAGTCAGTTTATTGAGTCAGCGAGGCGCACGCGACACGCTGCCACAATTGAAAGCCACTTTTGCGGCTTGTTGGCACCACTGAAACGGCGTATCAACAACAACAACAACATCAACCGAAGCCCGCTCTACCTTCGCTATCTCCCAACCCCGCCTCTTCGCCCCTCCCACCGTAGCCCCGGCGAACAGAGTGGCCACAACTGGCCGGATTTCATTGTTTTTTGTTGTATTTGTTGCTGTATTTTTTGGTCACCGACACCGCAGAAAAAAAAAAATACACAAACATTCAAAAACAAACCCTGCCCAACAATGAAGAAAACAACAACAAATAAGAAAACAACAAAAAATCAAACCAACAAAACAAAAATAGACCAAAAAAGATGAAAAAAAATCAAATAAAATAAAAAATTAAAACAGAAAAAAAGATGGCGACTAAAAAACTATGAGATGGCGTAAATGATGTTGACGATGATGATGATTAACATCGGTCATCGGTGGGTGACACTCTGCAATCAACTTTTAGAATTTGGTTGGGGTTTCCCCCTCCTTCTTCCCTTTTCTTCTTCTTCTTTTTAATAAATTCCATAATTTTTGAGATCCTTCATTAACACTTCATTCAAAATCATTTTAAAAGTAGTTTCATTAAATTATTGTTGCTGTTGAACTAATTTTTTGGATGATCATAGATTCAGTTTTAATTTATTACTTGATTAAATTTTACTTGATTTAATTTTTATTATTTTCTTGTTAAATATGATTTATTTAAGCGTCAAATATTTTTGCACAGTTATTTATTTTAATTTTTCCATCGTTTTAATGGTTTTTAGTGCAATTCTGATATTTATTCTATTCTATAAATTTATGGCAATTTATTTTTGATGATTGTATTAATTTATTTAAGAGCTTTTAAGGAATTTCAAAGAATTTCGCTATTAAATCCAAAAATATTCTCTTCGAAGTGTTTTTTGCTTACGGAATGAATACAATTTTTAAGTTGATAGTGTTTTTTATGCTACTGTTTTTGTTGCCATTATTGTTGCTATTAGTTTTGTTGTTGTTGGTGTTTCCACTCATCCAACAATCGAGTTGTTGTACACAACGCCGCTGTTTGACGTTAAAAGAGTTGTTAAAATATTCGGTTAATCTGGTGAACCGCAGCTGAGTGGTGAAAATAAATCGTTGATTTAAAGTGGGGGAAAAAATAACCATGATTTGACCACAGAAGAAAATACTTAATTTTTATTTATACATTTAAAAAGAAAATAAAAGCTGCAAATAAAATAAAAATTGTAAAAATGTGGTGAAAAAATTACAGGTTAAAAACTGAAAAAAGTAATAAATACTATTAATAATAATAGTAGTAAAACAAGTTAAACTGATGTCGATTTAGTTTCCAGAGCTTCAAAATAAATCAAATAATCGCACATAAAAAGTATATGAAAAGATTTGTAAACATAATTTTGATCTGTTATAAAAAATGCTCCCATAGTTCTTTTATTTTCACACTTTTTCTATGGAATAAAATAAGTTTCTTATCAATCTGCAAGTGAATCAAATGAATCTTCGGTGAATGATCAATGAATCTTTAGTGAATGTTCAATGAATCTTTAGTGAATGTCAATGAATATTGTATGAATCACATTCGTTTAAAACAAATTTAAATCAAATTTAACTTAATTATTTAATACTAATCGAAGGAATATTAACATAAATCGAGAATAGCTTCCATTCGGACTCCTTTCTTTCTTTCGAGTCTTCATTTGGTGACTTTTTTTGATCTAAGCTCTTGTTTTACTATAAAACTTTCGCTCTTCTTTGCTCCTCTCTCTCTCTCTATCTCTGCCCCTCTCTCTCTCTCTCTCCGCGTCTAAATGAATCTATGGTATTATATTTAATTATGTGGTTGTTGTTGTTGTTGCTGTTGTTGGTTGCGGTCAACCAACCAACCGAGTTGACCGCTAAAAATGAACATCAGTCGGTTGAGAAGAGTTTTTTTAAGCAGTATTGTTGAATATTTTTTCGTTTCTGTTCTCATTTTATATACAGTAGTTTTTGTTGTTGTTTGGAATCCTTTTTTTATTTCAAAACCTTTTATTTGCAGTCCTTTTTTACTCACTACTCAATCGTTAAATCAATCAATTTAAGTGCAAAAGTTGTGTGAGAAAAAAGTGCGGTTTCACAACACTTTTCAGTGGTCAATAATAATTCTATCCGTCTGTCTGTGGAACCATCTGTATGTCCGTCCATCGTCTGTCTGTCTGTCGGTCTGCTAAAATTGACACTTCACACAAATTTTGGGCGTGTGAATTGCGTTGATTTCCGTGGTTTTTAAAAGCTTTTAAAATGCTTCCAGAAGGTTTTTCGAAATTTTTTGATACTTTTGAGTTTTGTGTTGGAGTTTTACGAATAATTAAAGAAAGATTCTTCAAAAACTATTTCTTTTATTACTAAAAATGTTGAAAAATTTATCCATCTTTTATTTATTATTTTAAAATTCCACTTGACATATTTTCACTTAATTTCACATTCTATTCTTCTAAATGTTTTCCATTTAAACCTTGATGAACGTTTGAGTCGTTGAAAGGATTCGTTTTTCGATTCATTAAAGATTAATTTACACCCACTGAAGATTCATTGACACTCACCAAAGATTCAATAAAGATTCATTTCAAGATTCATATGAAACTTTTTTACTTCCATAGAAAAATTGTGATATTAAAAGATTATAAAAAAAGAAGATTTAAAAGAGTTTTTTTTATATTAGTTGTTTATTTTTTTTTATTTATTTTATTTATTTAATTTAATTGATGTGTTTATCGATATTTTAAAAAATAACGACTTATTTTGGGTTTTTGTTTTAATTTCGTTGATCTTCAAATTCGACGGAGATTTTGTAAACCTGTCTCAAGGGTGGGCTATCGGCTGGTTTCTTTTTGAAGACTTCAATTAACTACTTAATTATTTTTAAATTAATTATTGAATTCAAAAAGAAACCAGCCGATGGCCCACCCATTAAAACTCACTCATTGAAGTTCACTTGAATTTCTCACTCAGGTTTTTTTATTTTCAAAATAAAAATTAATTGAAAACTTTGAATTTTTCCAAAAACAATTAATCTATTATATTATATTTAAATAGTCATTAATTCTTATTACTTTTCTTTGGAAATAATTATTAATCTAATAACAATATATTGTTAATCTTATAATAAACACTATAATAATTATAGGGCTTTCCAATAAGAGGTGTAATTTTGAATAGCTATGGCCCTGTAAGCGTGGTCGAGGTGGCCATTTGGCTGATGTTGTTTTTCATTATTAACGGCATACCTTCCTCTTTACTACGAAATAACATGCGATAATTTATCTCAAAAAATGGCGTTTTTCTTTGAATATCAAAATTACACCTCTTATTGGAAAACCCTTTATTAGTTAAAATTTCATTTAATAACAAACATTTTTAAACAGCTCTCAGCGTCGGCTGTTCGTCGATTCGAACACTCGATTGTCTCTAAGTTTTTCCTTAAAAATCGTCCCTTTTTTAAACTTTTTCAAACATATTTTGAAATATCTTTTTATGGTTGAATACTGATACTTTATTTTAATAGTCTTTTGAGTGTAAGGATTTTGAAATTGAGGAAAAATAAATATTGAAAAAGTGGTCATCTAATTATTGCCATTTGTGCAGGTTCCCCTTTTATTAAAGGTTCTTTTGTTCAAGTAGTTTATTATAACCATGAAAGTTTTGTTTTCCATTTCATTTCAATACGTTTCAACAATTTGTTTTTAAATTCTATTCGAACGAATTTGACAGCTTTTGAATGTTTTTAATTCTCCTGAAATTCCCGGATTTCTTTCGGTGGGAGGGGGGATTTTTTATTTGCTGAATACAATGAAAACTTACCGTAGATGCACCGAATCGTCGCTGTGTGAGTGCGATTGTGATGCTGGATGTTATTTCGTTGTTGTTGTTTTTTTGGTGGTTGTAATTGTTGTTGTTGTAATTTTTTCTGTAATTTTTTTACTCAAATCTCAATCGAAATCGCTTGCTTTTGATTTCTTCCCGTACTCTTTAAGACAACACTAAAAAAAGCGAGGCAAAGACAGCCAACAACGTCACTTGACACAATATTTAATACCCGATCGATGGACGACTTTTCAATTAAATTGATAGTTGAATTAATTTTTCTTTACTGTTCAACTTATTCAATATTTTAGTACTCGTTGGTTTTTTCCCGACATTTGAATGAATTAATTTTTGTATGCAATTTTCACGAACTTGCAATCTTTTTCACTGAGCTACTGAAATGATTTATCAGTCGATTTTTTCTTATGATTTTTTTTCTTTGATTTTTTTCTGTGGTTTTTTCTACGATTTTCTTGCTATTTTTACTGCTTTTCTTCGATTTTTCTCGCTGATTTGACGTCAAATAAAAAAACTCGTGCCGCAAAACTCGAGTCAAGTTGAAATTTTGGTCGAATTTAATCCGGAAACACGGCCGCCAACTTAGTGGTCAGAATGCAGAGTGACACACGTGAGCCGCGGACACAATCGAGGGAGCAGCAGCTCCACCAGCAGCAGCAGCAGCAGCAGCGGTTCGCAGCAGAGGCTTCAGTATGGAAACAACGCAACTACGATGATGATGACGACGATGACGATGACGGTGAGGACGATGGCGATGTCGATGAGACGCGGACACGGACACGAATACAGTCACGGATGCGGATCGTATTGAAGTGCATTTCGCACGAACGCAACGCATGCAACGCAGCCAGCAGAGCAGCAGAACAACGCAAAAGATTCAGGAGTCAGAATCAGAGTCTGCTCCAAAATCACAGTCAGAATCAGAGTCGGATTCAAAGCACCAGAATCAGCACCAAAGCTGAAGCACCACGGCACGAACCGAGCGCAGATGACGAACCGAACCGAGCCGAGTGGAGGCGAGTCGTTGTTGACGTCGTCGCTGTCGTTGCGTGAGTCGCGCTGCTCTAACGGAACGAATTCAAATGACGAATGCGGATCTCAAACGGATTTTCGAGTTGGAATTTTCAAAAATACGCCGACAAACTTCCCGAACCACCCAAAAGTTTGGAGGAAAGGAGTAAAAAGCAAGTAAAAAAGGAGTAAAAAAGGAATTACAAAGAACGGAGCTCGTAACAAGGAACTCGTGTGTGGTTGCAGCACGCAGCTGAAGGAGAAACGCTGCAAACGCTGCTTGTGAGTGAAGGAAGGATCACGAGGAGGAGGAGGATGAGCAGCAGGAGGGGAAGAAGTATGAATTTCCTCGTGTTTTAATGCTCATTTCGCACTCTCGTTGTTTTGATTCTCTTCTTCTCTTGGCTTAAGTCTCTCTCGGTGTCTGTGTTGTTCTCTCTCTTTCTCTCTTTAGCTCTCTCTATGGTGCACTTTGCAGACGGATCCGGCTGCTAGACCCACTTCACCGCTCGACTCCCCTTCTTTTTGGCCCCGGAAGTGTACCACAAACAAGTTGCTGGTATTCCGGCGACGACCATCGATGGGATGTTCTGCTGGTCAGTCAGGAGCAGCTGACAGGCCGGCAGCCGCCTGTCAGTCCGTCGATTCGTTGCCATCGCTAAACGCTCACTGAACGCATTCGAAAACCGAACGCAGACCAGAGAGGCTTAGAAAATGAAAAACCGGCGAAAAACCCCTGAAAAACTGTTAAACAGGGTGAAACATCGGTCAGTGAGACGGTTGGTCAGACGGTCGGTTGGTCAGTCGGCTGGTCAGCCAGCCATTCTGCAATCCAAACAGCGAATCATTCACTCAGTTGGTCAAACTTTTTAACCATTACAAGTCCTGTGTTCAGGGCGTTCATAGCCATTCGTGTGTGTGTGTATGTGTGTTCATATGTTTGTGTATTTGTGCCTTGAAATTAATGCGAATTAAATGCATAAAATTTACTACGGGTTGCCTTCGAAAGGGTTGCTCTACGCACAACACGCGTTCCCTGAACACCTCTCATCCTCTGCAACAACAATAATAACAACAACAACAAGAATAACCGCCCTCCTTCCACCTCATTTCCAGCTCCGGCTCATTTAAATGTTCATCGGCATTATTTTTCTATATAAAACACATCAATTTTGCATCATTATCAGAACCGGCGTCGACGACGGCAGCAACAGCGACAGCAGATGTTCGCAGTAGCATCGAACAACAACAGCAACTCTGGAAACAGTAGAAGTAAAAGTAGTAGTAGTAGTAGTAGCAGTATAGTAGTCCAATAGTAGTTGTGCTCATTTGCATGTGAGCAAGCGATGTCCACCTCCTTTACCCCCCCCCCCCCTCCTCATCCTCTGCCCCTCCTCCCCCCTGCTCGAGTCACAAGTGAGACAGCAGAAACGACGCTGATGCTTGAAATGAGCGAGAGCTCATTACGATTAACAACACATGGTCGAATGCGAGGTTTATATAAACTATTTATATACACCATTATATGGTATATAGAAACACACACACACACACATGTTCAGAAATACAGACACACATCTCCGGAGTACTCACTAGCATTGTAACTCAACACTACTCAGCAGTGTTCACCACTACTCGGGGTATGTTCACTATACTCAGGGACGATACGAGTTCGCCTATTTTTATACATACATTGAATACATACAAACATTGAATACATACAGACATTGAATACATATTATAATTTATTATATACAACATATACAGTTATCTAAAGCTTTTCATATGTTTTTGAGCATGTAAAATAGCTTGAAACTATTCGAAACTCACTCGAAGTGGCAGGAATGGTTTGCATACGTGTACATCTACCACTACAATATTTTACCCACACGTACACACACACATACATACACCCACACTTCCAGAAACACGAGTACAAACTTACGCATGTGAGTACCTTGGATAGTTATGTTTATATTATGTATAAAAGCCAGCGCGGTGTTGTTATTCATTACTTAGTTATGGACTTCAATTTGATCTGCACCGTGGAACAAATTACTGAAGATGTGAATAGATTGATGACATTTTTTAATGGGTTTCTTAACTAATTTCGGATATTTAATGCAAAGAAATAATGGTGTATGCTCGTTTGGTTTTAGATCACGTTGTAGCCTCAAATATGTTTATAAGTCATGTCAACATTGTTTATAAACATACGATTTCAATAAAGAATGAATAAATGTTGCTATGAAGTCCAAAAAAAGAGTGAATATGGTTGCTGTTGTTGTAGCTGGTTTACACTACAAAAGAATGGAGAATTCAATGAGAGATATTAAATAAGATGTAACGAGGTGTTGGGAGTTAATTAAAACATGATCATGTATAAGAATGAATCAAGCGGAAGGGGAAATTTTGTTCGTATCGATATATGATCCATATTCTTAAAGAAACTGATTTGTTAACAGTTCAGACTGTGAGTAACGGTTGTTTGAAATGTCAAATAATGTCCCAGGTGACAATCGATGAAATGCAAGTGTTTTTGAAGCATTATTTTACGTTGTGCCATCTTTATTTCTATACAAAAGTTTTAATGAACACGCGGGAGCTTTTCGGCCCACGGTGAAGTCTCCACACTCTCCAGACAACGAATCGAAGCCACACACGAAGCAACAACATCCGAAGTACGACGGACGCATTCGCGTGTGTGTGGCGGACGTTTTCAATTTAAAATCTGAACTTATTTCTAAATCAACTTGCAGTCGTGTTAATGATTAGAAGCGGAATTCATGACATGGGAGGGGGACAAATGGGAGGAGAGGGGAAGATCTCTGAAACAGGAGCACACACACGAAAATAACAACAACAACAACAACAATGAAAATTAACATGCAACATACACGAGTTCGTGCCGAAAAGCGAAAAGCGTCCCTTCTGCGATCCACACACACTCTCTCCCGCTCTCACACACACACTGTTCTCTCTCCCTCCCTTCCTCCCTTCCTCCCTTCCTCACTCCCTCCCTTCCTAAACAAAGCAGAGAGCAGAACTTTCATCGCTTTGCTTTGTTGCTGTTTTTCCACCGATTTTTCTGTGTCAATTTAAATGATTTTCTAAAGCAAAACGAAACAAAATCAACCGAGTATAAAACAAAAAACAGGAAAACTTGTTAAAAACAGATTACAAAAATACAACAACAACGACAGAAGCGAAATGAAGCTCGAAAAGCTGTGTTACGAAACAGAAACCGGTTTCGTAAGTTTTGACAGGATACGCGCGCCAAATTAGGACATGGAAGGGTAAGGAGACGAAGGACACACACACACACACACACACATGTACGTACATGTTTTGTTATGTGAGCGCGGAAAATTCATACGAAAATCCTGCCAAATGTACGCAGTTTTCCACAGTTTCATTGTCCTGGCAGAAGGAACACTGTAAAGTGGCAGGAGTTGAACGGAGAGGGGGGGGGGGGGGGGGGGAATGAGAGAGAGAGAGTGAGAGGACGAACGAGGATATTTTAACAGACAGGATATCAGTTAAAAACCTGTTTGTGGCAACCCGAATGCAAATGAAAAACTGTGTAAATGCAAGTGTATGTGTGTGTGTGTGTGTGTGTATTCGTCTGTGTGTGTGTGTGTGTTTGTCTCAGAGTGTGCGTGGTGAGTGCGTGCGTGCGCTGAGTAAAAAATTAAAGCAAAACCAACAACCATCCAATAAACAAACAACATGGATAACAACAACAAACAGACAAAACGACAGACATACAGACAGACAAAAAGACAAATGGACAGACAGACAGATGGAACAAACGGATGGAAGTGAGAAAGTGTGAGTGTGTGTGTGTTCTTTAGATAGTGTTATTATATAACGTCGAGTAATAAACTGTTGAAAATTCTAATGTTTGAAAAATGGGTCTATCTTTTGATCGTTTCGTTGCTCATTTTTCTCTCTTGAACCCTGAATCCAAGATTTGTCATGCCATCGGATAGAAGTAAGTATTTTTTTTTTTTTGCTATCCTTAAAATACACCCTCGCTTTAAGTTTATTCGATGTAAAGTGAGGATTTTAAAAGAAGTGAAGAGGTTTAATTGGAATGTCAGCCGGTGAAACTGTCTGCAGTACGCAAGTAATTTTAACTCACGCACTTCGCGAGTCGAATCAACGAACGACCCGGCAACCGACCCAACGAACGACCGTCCTACACTCTGCTCCACTCGTCACTCTGCTCCACTCCCCACTCTTCTCTCCGCTCTTCCACTCGCCGCTCACACGAACGCACGAACGCACGAACGCACTCACGCCAGACACACTCAACGCATGCATCAACAGAGTCTGCTACTGTTTTGCATGTGGGTTTGTTTGTGTGTGTGTGTGTGAGAGTGGGGAACAAGAGGAACAGAGAGAGAGAGTGAGAGAAAGAGAGAGAGAGAGAGAGAGAGTGAGATGATTTTCCACCTGATAGCGTGAAACAACGACGCCCAGTTGTATAGCAACAGTAATAACAACAACAACAACATGAAGAGGTACACTAATAGTAACAACAACAACAAACATTAAGTAAACAACAACAACAACTAAATCACACATGATCTAAACGAGAGCAACGAGAGCAGCAACTCCTCCATCCACCGGCAACATTTTCAACTTGGGAGTATAAATGTTGTTATTGTTGTTGTTATTGTTGTTGTTATTTTTGTTGTTGTTGTTGTTCTCCAACTCTTCCTCTTCTTTGTGTGAAATGATGAAGCGTTTCGTAACCAGAAAAACGCGCGCGTTAATTTAATGAGGACGATAGTGTGAATGCGTCGATGCGAGTGTGTGTGTGAGTGTGGGTGTGTGTGTGTGAGTATATGAATGCGTACCACGGCGAAATACGCTCATGAATGAGATGCAAACAACTTCTACACATCAGCAATCACTTTGCTCTCTCTCAGCTCTTTTCTGCTCCTCTCTGCGTCGCCCCCGCTTCGGTCATGGTTTCTCAAAATGTGTTTGATGTGATTTTTTTTAAAAATTACACCAAAAAAACGGACAAATTTTGAAATATTGAAACTGAGATCTGTTGGAGTTAACAGTTGAACTTGCATAAGTTTTGCACGGGTGCCATTATGAGCATGTGTGAGTGTGTGTGTGTATGTGTGTGTCTGGGTGTGTGTGTGTGTTTGTGTACTTCTGTCATTTGTTTACATTCAGACGTTTGTTGACATTTCTCACTGGCTGCCGCACGTGGGTTTTTACCAAATCTCGGCGCCTCTCCGATTTTTTGCTCCCGCGCTGCAAAGAAACAACGAGAGAGTACGAAAGAGAGAGCGATTTGCCTTTCAGTGCCTTTTGAACGCTCTTCTTTTCGGCATGCAGAGTTCACACTCTCTCCGGCTGCACGTTGCACTCTTTTTACGCTCTCCGCACTCAGATTCGAAGTGTTGTCCGTCGAGCGTCGACCGTCGGCGCTGACGTTCTGCTGGAGCCCAGCAAAAACGCTGCACGTGGTCGGGCGGAGCTCAACTCGTGGCATTTCTTTCGTTTTTTCTGCTCTCCACCCGCCGAATGAGCGCACCTGAAATAAAACTAAACGAAAAAACAGAACAACAAAAAAACATGGCCAACAGTTTTGCTTTGTAAACAAAGCATTCATTTAGAATGCGTTCTCATCGATGATTGGAACGCGCTGCCGACGGAGCAGCAAAAAAAAAAGACACCAACGAAGCGAGCGTCGGTGCATCCGAGTGCTTCTTCGTTGTTGTTGTTGTTGGTTGTTTATTTTTCTTGTTTATTTTTGTTGCATTTCTTTAGCGTAGGCGACGATGACGACGATTCCTGGTGTCAATTTTTGTATTTTTGCAGCATCGCATCCAAGCGAAGCAGCGAACATGCGCACTTTTTGCAGTACGTCAACGCAAAAAAGTACTCGAAAGACAAAAATTCATTCACAGAGTATTCACAAAAAAGTGCAGCAAAAGCAACGGTAAAAAAAAGCTACCATAAGAAAAACACCAGCAAAACAAAAACTAATAAAACTGAATTTGAAGCATTTTCATTTGCTGAAGTTATTCTTCGCCAACACGGAAGCAGCAACAACAACAACAGCAACGACAGCAACAACAACAACTTTAAGCGGCGCAGTCGCTCCTCCGCAACGTCAACGAAGTGCAGTTACACTCTTGTGAGTGTTTTGAAGAAAAAAAAGACAGCAACAACAACAACAACACACGCATTAAAGAAGAAACAGTAACAAAAAACAACAACACGAAATGCTTTCGTTCCCTTCTGTTGGCTGTCGACTTCTGAAAGAATCAAGCAAGATACTGAAAAATAGGTGCCAATGTGATGGAGAGAGAGAGTGAGTGAGAGGGATAGAGAGGAGGGGGTAGGGGAGAGAAGAGGGTCACACTTTGTTTGGCTGCATTAATTAGTTATGGCAGACGATTCTGTGGTTAGCTCTCTCAGCTTCTAAAAGCTTTTCACAGATTTCTTTGCTTTTGCTTCCATTTCGTTGCTTCTACACACGTTGTTGTTGTTGTTGTTGCCGCGTTGTTTGTCCCAAGTAAATAACATGAATTTTCTTTAGCATTTTTCGAGCGAAAGTTTTATTTATTTATTCTTTCAGTGGAATTTTTAATTAGCTCCGTTCTTTGGCTCGTTTATTTCGGACGGATTCGAAAGCTTTTTGATTCCGACGTCATCGCCATCAAAAGTTGGTTAATCAAAAAAGCATTAAACTATGATTGAAGTACAACCGACCTCCACTTTAAGGATATCAGATCCTCCGCAGATGTTAGCCAGGTTCTGGGAGATGTCAACAAGTTCCCAGCAGTCCTCAGTACATCCACTGCTAGGCCAACTTTTGACTCATGAGCTTCTACCAGCCTCGGGATCTACCAATCTCAGTAGAAGACCAACAAATTCCAGGTACACTTCAGCTGAGACCCTATGGACGTCCACTACAAGTAGTTCTCTACTCGGAAAGAAGGACAACAAACTGACGATATACAGCGGTGTCCTCAAGTCGCCCTACAGTCCCCCATTGTAGGTCCCTAAAACCCACTAATATTTCCACATCGAGAGAAGCCTTTGAGACCCTGAGAGATCCGTCTGATACCGTTAGCTAGCCGTGCATAAACAACAACAATCTGAATTTCCAAATAAAAATTTCAAATTTTAACCAAACACTTTTCGCGTGCCAATAAATTAATTGCTTATTTAGTGCGGCTCCCAAAATGGACCCCAAACCATTGAGGCGTCCATTTCGAGGGCTTTCAATTAGCTGAGCCACACGAGACGGTCTCAAAAACAAAAAAAAAAAGCACACCAAAGGCAACTCTGGTATCCCCTCCGTTCAACTCCCTGCCACTCGGCGTGTTGATTCAATTGGTTGGTGTACTAAATGAGACCCTTTTGGTTTTTGGCTCTTGCCGAGTACCGAATTGCAAAGGAATTAAATTATTTACTTTATTTAGTTATTTATTAAAACAAAAACAAAAACAAAGAGCGGAAGCAAATTAATCTTTACGAGATGCTGGTTAAATTTTGCAAATCTTCGGCCAGCGAAAGTCAGCTAACGAAAAAGGGTCATAGTCAAAGAGTCACTGGGACGAGTACAACAACAACAACAGCAACAACAACAACGAAAACACTAGAAAATTTAAAATCTCTTTTCTATCATCAACAACGGAATCTGTACGTAGGACATGTAAAAGGACTCGTATGCAAACAACGACAATAAAACAAGAATAACTACAACTACAAGAAGAAGCAGCAAGAACAACAACAACAACAACCCTTTTTCATTATACGACTGCGGACATCAGAACAAATATTTTAGAGTCCTCGTAAGAGTCCCGGGTACATTCTGTTGAGCAAACTCGCCATCGCCCAGTCTGGCAGCCGACAGGACGCGGCGAACTACACACCACCACAACAATCGGCCGGCCAGCAGGACTTCAGCAACGCAATAAATTAGAGAACTTGTTAGGCCAAAGGATTCATAAATCCTTAAGTAAACTAAAGAGCTAAAAGTTGGCTACGACGAATGGGAGCGCTGTCCAGCATCACACCGGTTGTGGGTCGGTGGGGTGTTCGGGTGATCGGGCGCACTGACCCAACGCACACCCCGAAGAAGTCGACACGTCGTAGAAACACAAGTGAAAGTGTGCCCAATTCATCGCATCCACTTCGTTATGCAAATAATAGAAGATGAAAAGAATTTTAACCCAAAATACTTTCATTAAATAACATTCTAAACATGCGAAGTGCGGACGATGAGGCACTCCACCCACGAATTTTTCACTTCACCCTCGATGTCTTTTTCGACCTGATTAGTGAGTATGAGTGAGTGTCATTAACGAGTCGAAAGTGTCCCAGGATATAACATGGTTAAAGGAGGAAATGGTTTATAATTACAAATTCGTGTGTTCTAGTGTTTGGTGTTGTTGTTATACATGCAAAAATGAATAAAATTATTAAAAAATAGTACTCTAAAATGCAAAAATGAATAAATGTATGTGTAGGCTCCTCATTAGTGGTACTTAGTTACGATTTACGTGTAATGATGTGTTTTTATGCTGTCTTCTGACTTTCTATTTTACTGTGTCTTTTACCTGGCTTATCTACTCTTCTTTCCACATTTCTTTAATATCCAATATTTTTATTTAGATTCATTTAATTTATTGATAAAATTATTTTTGGTTGATTTTTCAGCCCAACTTATATATAATTTAACAATTTAATTAAATAGTGTTACAGTACACTTTAATATAAATTCCTATTTCAATTAGTTCAAGTTTATTTTTACATATTTTATTTTAATTAATATATAAATAATCATATAAATTAATTATTAATTAATTAATTAAACACGTTGAGCAGTCCTTATAGAAAATATCGTTTAGCGCCCTCTAGTTTTGATTTTATATCATGCATGAAGCGATCACGTAACTCGTGTTCACGCTGAGTTGAGACAACAACCATGTAGATCACGGCAGCCTAAAAGTATGCATGCGTTTTCGGTTTCGCTGCCGCTGACTGGGAAAACAATCGACAATAAAAATAAATAAAAATATTTAGATATTAAATAACTTTGTATATAATAAGTAAATTTAATTAACTTAAAATGAAAATTCCGGAAATTTTAAAAGCGGAAGAGCAGCGTTTAAAAGAAGGACGCAAAAACTGTAAAGATTTTAAAACAGAGGTTCAGTTAACAGTCACTTAAGGATTATCAGATAACCAACCAATACTATTTGTGTGGTTTCTTCCTTCCTTCCTACTACTAGTATACATCTCCTACTTTTATTGCTACAATACTATATTTAATTTATTTATTTTTGCTCTTTTCTTCTATTTGTATACTTCAGATTCGATTCTATAGACAAGTAAACTATGTCCAAATGAGATGAAAAGAGGTCAACAGAACGGTGAATGGTCAATGATCGACTGTATAGTAGGTGACACAGTAACCAATCTATTGGCATTCAGGACCGTGCTAGTTTACTTCATTCGCTTAAATCTTGTAGAGTTACATAATAATCTGCGGTTTATCCCAATAAATTAACAACTAAAATTGACAATAAAGGTATTGGATAATCCAGTTGTGGTTCATCTTTTATTCTTTCACATTTCTTGTACATTTTAAAAATCAATATTAAATCAAATGAAATTTTAAAGATCACAAACTCCAAAAATATTTTATGTATTGTAATTTCCACACTAAAACGGAGTATCGTTTTCACAGCAGGATATCGTCATTTCACTCGTATTGCACCGCAACAAAAGTCAAGGGAAGTCAAGGGAACACTTGACAAGAAACGGTTGACCGCCAGGACCGGATATAAAATGACAGATATGGGAATTATTAAAACACCAAACATTCAGAATGTCTCTTCTATTCTTTTAACTTCGAATGAGAGTACTTTTAGAAGTCACTTAAAATAACAAATAAGATTTATGTGGATACTCCTGAGGTGGTCCACACTGAGGCGGCTCAGTGGCTGGATGCCAGACCAGACCAACCCAGATCACATCGGGTCGGACCAGACTGCGTGGCGGCTTCAAGTGGCTCACAAGAGCACGAATGATCACTTGAAGCTGCCGAGAGACGTCTGGAGCGACCCCGCAGATGATGATGATGAAAAAATAGATGATGCTCTCTCTAGCCATCTCCCTTGCTCTCTCTTTCTCTCTCTCTTCCTCTCTCTCCACTACCATCTCTTGAACACAGCGGGAGGGAAGATGGGACAAAAATATTGTTTCTTTGATCTCTCGTTAAAATTAAACGATCCTTAAAATGATCGCTTCAAGTTGAAGAATGAGAAAGATAACATCAGAAATATGATCAGAATCAGACGACTTCACAGGATACACGGATAAATCTACGCTTCGGATAATCTTTCTATGTAACTTTTTTCTTCTATCGCAACTTCGATTCTTTGATACTTGTATTAAATTTTAAAATCTCATTTAATTGCATATTCACTCACATACTCTCGATTAATCATCGTCGTCATCAGCAAACAATTTTGCACAAAGCATTTTTAATCTCTTCCTCCATCCGTTCATCTGGTGTCTGGAGAATCCTAAAAATGCTATCCACAACAACTATTAAAAAAGTTGTTTAAAAAAAAAAAGTTTAAAAACTATTGTTTTTAAAGAAAATTAATGCGCATTCTCTACAGAATAATTTTTCATCAAAAGAACAAAAAATTGCAAGCGACCAGAAAACAAACCCACGAACGGTTCCACATACGATGAATACGTGAATACGTTGAATGAGGTCGGTGATGGTGGTGGTGCAATCATCTCATTAAGAAGAAGCAGCAGACGAAGGAGCAGACGAAGCAAATTGTTTTGCCCGCTTTTTGTTTAAAATAAATCGATTGGAAATCCAGCCGAAAAGAGGACTAACGAATGTATCCGGTTTTAATTTTATTCCACATGTGTGTCTAAAGGATATCCGTATGAAGGAAGAACTTAAGAGCCAACACATATCACAGGCTCGTGGGTGAGGAGGAAGAGAAGGGGTAACAAGCTAGAAAAGGTCGAAAAGGAAGGAAAGAAGGAAGGAGGAAGGAAGGAAAGAAGGAACAAATGTTTAAAATGTTATTCCAAGTTGCAGGATGAAAAATAAGCTTCGTCAGAAGGATGAATAGAAGCTAGAGGTGTGTCCCTGTATTTTTTTAATGTCCAGCTCATTTACATTCAGTTGCTAGTTAATGAGATTTTGTTACCTTTTTTGAAGCGTAGAAAAGGAAAAAAATTACTTAAAATATGGCAAATAAAAGTGCACTTTAAAAATATATTGAAATTCTACAACAATAAAATAAAATTTCAGTTATTGAGAAAATTTAATATATATTGATGTATAGTATATTAAAATTTATTTAATAATGTATTGTATTGCATTTACTGAAGTTAATAAAAGAGCAAATGTTTCATATTGAAAAAAGTAGCGATCGAGCGTTTTTCAGATTGGAGAACCTCCATCATCAAAGAAGACACTTCAAACGCGTCAGAAGATCCTCTCCACCCCCTCCCACTCCACCATTCATTCCTCTGAGATCCACATTTGTCAACACGGTGTCACAGAAGAAAGGAACTCGATATCATCAACAGCACTTAAGAAGGATCGGTTGAGGGTCGGTCTACCAAACAACAGACCCACCGAGCCAACCAATCGACCAACCGATTAACCAACCAACCGATCCAACTCAGTGATCAACCTGCTCTTGGGTGGTCGATAAGGAAAGCAACATCGCCGACAGCTCTTCACTTTACTTGGCTGACAACAACAAAGGATATGCAAAGGATTCCCGTGGTTTATTATTGTTGTTGTTGTTGTTGTTGTACACTTAGTTAACAGAGACAGATTTGTAACAGAAAAAGGAAACAACAACAACAACAACAACAACTGCCACAAGTAGTTGCTCTCGGATGTCAGCTAAAAATTTTAAATGTTGTTTATTATTTTTTTACAGTCCTCTCTCTGTTTCCCTCTCTCTCTCTCTCTCTCTCTCTCTCTCTCTCTTTCTCTCTTTGTCTGTCATATCTATGATTTGTGTCCAATCCTCATGTTTATTTAAGTGTTGTTATTCTTATTATTGTGTATTTTTTAATATTTTTACAAGTACAAAGAGATAATTTGTCCTTCCATCCTTCGTTTGAGGGGACACGCGGCTCGGATGATCATTTCTTTGTTCGCGTCATTCGATCGGTGAAGGATCTGAGCTGCTCATATAACAAATCGTTGGTGAGAAATCGAGTGCAACAACAGCGCAACTTTTGACAAGGATCCAAGTCATTTGTCATGCTGGAGAGCAACAGACAACCTTTTTTTCCCTTGTGACTTCCGGTTGAAGTCGATGCTGCTGACTTCGATGCTGCTGATTTCGATATTGAAGTCGATGTCGCCATGTTGTCTGGATATTCAACATTCAACTACAGTTTTTACTTTTCTCTCGTTTAAATAAAAACAAAACAAAATGTTAATTATTTGTTTAATATTGCAGTAATTGAGATCCAATGACAACAAGAATAAAAATCCACAGTATCCACGATACTAAATGATTTACACATGTGTTTGTAATATTGTGTATATGTATTGTATATATGTATATTGCATATATATGTACATATGTACATATGAGTGTATAAGTTGTGTGATGTTGTTATTGTTATTGTAGCGTTGATTGATTAACGTCTGTCGTAGAATTTATTCAATATAATGATTAATTATTAAGTGGAACCAATACATGTATGTATGCATGTGTGTGTGTGTGTGAAAATCACTGTACGATTTCAGTTCGTAGAACCCGATCATTTGCTATACTCTGCAATTTTATCAAACTATCAACAATACTGCAAATTAAAACGCAAAACCTGCGTTATCCACCCCTTCCCAATCCCTATCTTATTAATCCTCACTCTCCCTCTTTCCCCCCTCTTACTCCCCGCCTCTTTCTGTCTGTGTTTGTTGAATATTTTTAATTGCTACTCTTTGTTGTGACTGACAGTTTTGCATTAACAACCACAACAACAACAACTACTACTACACCAGCTAGTACTACTACAACAATAACAACAACAACAACAATAAAATCCGTTCAGACTTTAAAATCTACTCTTTTATTAATGAGCTCCATCGAAGTGATTCAGCTTCATTATTCTCCTTCCTTTAATTTAGAAAATATAAAATAGTTTGGCCTCTCATATGTGTGACTATGTACATGAATGTAAGTGTGTGTATGTGTGTGTCGAGATGAGGTCCCACCCACACTCAAACACACCCACTCACACATACATACATGCTTTGACAAATTGTATGCGATATTAGGTTGAACAGTGATGGCGAAGAATTCGGTACTGTACAGTCAAGAAGGGGGAAGGGATGCTGAAGGGGGAGAGGCAGAGAGGGGGGATAGGAGTGAGTGATGCACAGTGTGTTAAGTTACTCTGATTAATGTTTTAGTTTAATTTTAGTTTTCTGAGGAAGCTTCTTTGACATGAATTCAAGTGGATGGATTAAAACAAATAGCAAAAAAAACAGCTTTTAACTTTATAAAACCTCAGCTTCGGGACTGAGATTGAGACCGGAAGTGAGATTGATTGATTGAGTCGGCTTAAGTAAGAAGAAGCAATGAGAAAGCGTTTAATAATGAAACTAAATCGGCACAAAGAAGTCATCAAGATGAATCTACTCTCCCAACCTGTAGCTAAACCACTCCATGAGTTTCTTATTACGATTACCATGATTACTCTATTTATTTACGTGTTTATGAATTCTGCAATAAATTTTATCAATGAATAAAGTCCTTGACAGAGGTCTTTGAAATTTGAAAATTTTTCAGTAGAAAATCAAAAATTATACCTTATACATCATCACCGGATTACATCATCAGTGACACCTGTTTCCGGCATCGTGCCATCGATAAGGAACCGATGGCTCAGGATCAGGATGAGGATCATCGTCATCGACCATTTAACGCTGTTGTTGGCTTCATTTATTTATTTTTCTAGAGTTCATAAAATGCAGCAAAGAAAGAGAAAACAAACAACAATCTTTTGAAAGGAGTACCAACTATTTAACGAGTTCTTATGGAGTATTTATTGATCATTTAAGTAGTATTTTATTCCAATAGAAAATAGCGTTAAATTCTGTTGCTGAGATGATCCATCGGATGATCCCTTGAAACAACAACAACCACTCCCGGGAGCCCGCAGCAAGCACGCTTTAAGATCGTCTTCTTTCCTTCGTATTTACGATTTCTTTAACATCTGTTTTTGGATTCAATATAAAATCATTTATGATGAAGTTTTTTCTTCCGTCGACTGTCAAAGAATTTTGAACAAATTTTAGAAAATTAATGATGATGGCGGACTTCACGGAACCTTCGAAGGATAATAAATCAATTTGTCGAACTGATGATCCTCTGCCGGATTACAGAATGTTTATTTATTGTTTACAGTTACGGATCATTATGTTGCTAACAAGCGTATCAAAAGCGAGGGAGGGGGGCTGCAAAGATTAATAGAAGAAGTGAGGGCGAAGGAGAGTGCGAGGGAGAAACCACCGGAAGAAGGCGAGAGTGAGAGGGAGAGCGCCAATTTTACTTGAAGCCAATCAGTCAGTCAATCATCACGAAGGACGATTATAGCTTCAAATTATAACCGACTTGATCAGTATATTGTTATGAGAGAGCGGTTGTGAGGAGGGGTGGGGGAGGTGGAGGGGAGCGTTTGAACCGAAACCGAAGGAGCACGCGGCGGCACCCTCATAAATGAAGTCAACCAAAACATTGAGGATCGTTCAGTTGAGGATCAGTTGAGGATCAGATGCACGAAGCAGCAGCAGGAAACAACAACAACAGAAGTTGCAGCGCGTGCTCTTTTCTAGGATCCGGCGGTGGCTAGGATCTGACGTTATCCTTTTTCAATTAACAGTGAAATTAACTCAGATGAGTTAAGAACTATTTTTATATTTTTATAGCTGTTGCTCCGGCTGCTTTTTCGATGCTCTCTCGATGCTTCTTTAATCCTTCGTCCCTGTTGGCTGAAAGGTTTCTTGGAGTTTGTCTGAGAGTGTTGTTGTTGTTGTTGTACTGCAACAACAACACACACACCGCACACGTTGTGGCACATGTGCATCTAAACGATCCTTTTAAAGCATTTCATTATCCTTATTAGCACCATTCCTTCAATTTGTATCCTTTTTCGATGCCTATTTCGAGGATCTTTGTTGTTGTTGTTGTAATTGTAGTAATATGGTCATCGTCATCGTTGTTGTTGCTACTTTCATAGCAAAAACAAAACACTTTGCAACTGCTTCATGTTTTAAGCGCATGCGTAACAGTTACTTAAAAGGGCGGCGGCTTTTTTGGTCCTTTTTTCGCTTTTTTTTTCGTTGTTTTGTTTTCTTTTTATTCTCCTTCTTTTTTGTGGGTTAATTCAGAGGCTAACCAAACATTATCGGTTGCTAGAGCGGGCGGAGGTTCTTTTATTCAATTACTAGGCACATGCTAAAAATTGAATCTTTTTTTGCTATGAATCTTTATTTTTTCCAAATGTTCTCTTCACATCCTGCAAGGATTAAAGAAGACGGACATGTATACGGAATATCGAACTATATAAAGTGTGTCTTTATTGAAGATTTATTATTATCATTATTTTTATTATTTTTATTGGTCTCTCTCTCACTCGAGAGTTTCTTTAGTTATTTGATTATTATTTTAATTTGCTTCAAAATCCATTTCATGCTTGATTAAAAGCAATTAAAAGTGGCTAATTAACATTTTTGGTAAATGTTAACATTTTGCCAAAAATAACAAAGAAAAACCTGCTTAAAAGTCGTCACTCGACGTGTCAAAAGCAAGCGAACGTTAATTAAAATCATTCTATTCGCGTATTTCGGGGATTGTGTGTGTGTGTGTGTGTATGTGTGTGTGTGTGTGTGTGCGTGTAAAAGTGCGTATGACAGCGTTGCCAAAGTGAAGTGCAACATAACAACGCGCTGTTTACAAAATGTTACGCCGCAGAAAATAAAACACAAGGTTTTTTGTGATGAACGACTAAAAATGTTACCGAAATAAATTCCGGGAAGCAAAGGAATCAAAGGAGGAAGAAGGGGGAAAAGCGCAAGAAGGGGAAGAAGACGAAGAAGGGGATAAAAAAGAAGAACCTCATGGCAACGATATAGCAATGAAAATATGAAAGAGAGCACAAAAATAGCAAAGAAAGCTTAAAAAAAAGTAACAATAACAAATAAATACAATGTTGTTACAACAAATAATAACAACAAGAAGAAGAGAAGAAGAAGAAGAAGAATAGGAACCGGAACTAAAAACCACCTGCTTCAAAAATCCACTCAACTCGGAATTTTGTTTGTGTTGCTACTCGTGTGTCTCTTCAGAAAAGTTTCAAGTTACTCTCTGTCGCTCTCCGTCTCATACACTCTCCGCCCCCCCCCCCCCCTTTTAAACTTCCATCACTACAACACTTTCAACCCAGTCACTTCGTTCACTTAACCCTTTTCCAATTTCAACCACTCTTTCGACGTAAATTAAAAAGCTTTACGTAAAAATTCACAGATGTCGCTGTTTACAACGGCGAAGGCCAACAAGAACAACAACAGCACAGGAACAACAACAACAGCAGAAGAACAACAACAGCAGCAGAGGAACAACAACAAGCATAAAGCAACCTCGCCATCGGCTTCATCATCGCCGACGCCATCAGCAAGCGAGCAGCCAACCAACGACAGCAAAAGCTGCAAAAGCCATGCGTTGCCGACGTTAATTCTGACATTTTTCCAAAGATGGAGCTAGAATCGCAGCCACTGTGTTGTTGTTTTTCTTTCCTTTCATTTTTACAAGTCTAACAAAAAGACAAAGAAAACAAATAAAATATGAAATAAACAAAAAATAAAAGTACAAAAAATAACAGTAAAAAATAAAATAAAACTGTAAAAGCACAGAGAATCCGAATGGCGGGGAAATTTTGTGTGCTTGCATTCGTTTTCGCTTCGTTTTCGACTGCCTGGAAAAAAAGTGGACGTTGTTTATGCAGTCGAAGTTGACGTCAACGTCAGCATCGTTCTGTTGGTGGGTGGAGAATGTGTGCAACCATGCGAGTGGTGTTTTTGTTGTTGTTTTTGTTGTTCTTTTTGTTTCAGTTGGTTGATTTAAATATGTGACTACAGTAGCAGGCAACAACGAAGCTTTTTCTATAATGTTTTAAATGTGTGTGTGTGTGTGTGTGTGTGTTTGTGTGTATTTTGAACTGAGCATGTGTGTTGTGCGAGGCAGCCTGTTGTTGGATAGTCAAGTGTTAGTGGCGTTGGGAAGAAGAAAAAAGGTAAGATGGGAGCTTTGTTGTTGTTGTTGTTGTTGCCACACAAGTGATTTTTGCTCATTTCACACACGCAAAGTGGAAAAATTGTTCTCCATTTTAACAGCGAGTGTGCGGCAAATCGTCACAAAGTGTTGTTGTAGTTTTAAAAGCAAAAACAAAGGCGACCAAAAATAGTAGTGGGAGTCTGTGCTTCGTTGTGATGAACTCTTTGAGAATGAGTTTAATTTGTATGAAGTACCTTTAACATCGAATATTTTGGGTACTTAAAGATATCGGAATTATGATGCATTTGATGATTATAATGATGATACACAGACAGCCACACACACACACACAGACACATCCACATACACACACACCATTCATGCATCCTGCAGCGTTCGTTGCGGTTGACCAGTTCTTTGGTCTCACTGACCGTCGGGTAGCCGCAACCAACGACGCGAAAAATGATTCGATTCGAGTTGATACACGAGTGATACTTCGCAATAATCAAACGCTTTTCATTATACGCTCCTCTCCTTCATCTGTGGCTCTCACTCTCTTCCTCTTTCTCTCTCTCGCTCTTCCCTTCTCATTCTTCTTCTTCTTCCTGTCCCTCTGTTTCATTTCATGCCATGTTGCTAATTATTCACTACTTTTTGGCCACACATGGTAACCTTCTGACATGCCAAAAAATATCACGTGTCAAAAAGCGGTGTTCGCTCAAAATTGCAGTTCGAAGCATTTAAAGGCGGCGACGGTGGCGGCAACCCGGAACCCTTTCTGTTGCACTGGAAGCACTCCACGAAGTCGGTGCGTTTAACGATTCCAATCAATGGTGATGTGATGTAAGCCGAAAAGTGCACACAACTTTGAACCCCCCCTCCACGAGCTCCTCTCAATCATTCACTCCCCCGCCTCCGCTCCACCGGTTGGAACATTCGCCGTCCCTGTCTTTCTCCTGGTCTCTTTCGTTTTCTCGCTCTCTCTTGTTTCTTGTACTTTCTACAATATAGTCATCATCATTATCACTATCATCATCATTATCATTATCATCATCATCCCTATTATCTTCATCATTGTCATTATGAACTCGCCTCAACCCGTCACACTGCCCACGTTTCTCTGCAACGCAGTGCAATTTTCGCGTGCATTCGCATGTATTTCGATGTATTTCGATATTTTGACATTTTGGCGAAGAGGAAACGTCACGTCATGACACGTCACGCCACGTCACGTCGTGTTTTGCCACACACCTTCAATTTCCGGTTGAGTGGATCGACCGCGTTGTGTTCAAGTAGTGACGCGCTTCGAAGAGCGAGAGAGAGAAAGAACGACAAGAAGAGCGAGAGAGATAGAGAGGGGAAGACTCAGAAAGAGGGAAGGGGGCAGTGGGGAGGGTGGGGGTAGTCAACCAAAACAAAGTCACACGGTTAACTGCTGTTTTTCGGTTGGCGTGTCCATTAATGAGTTGGCAGTGAGAAAGAAAAGCGGGATAAAGAGAGGATGGCAGAGCGTGGGGAGGCGAGAAAGAGAGAGAGAGAGAGAGAGAGAGAGAGAGAGAGAGCGAGAGAAGTGGGAGCCTGTATTACGAAGGTAAGAGCGGAGGTAAGAGGGAAGATATGCTGCCAAAACTAGTGGCAACATGAAGGCGATGTGATGTGTTCTTGTTGTTGCGGTGTTGTTGTTTTATAGTTGTTGTTATTGCTGTTGTTCTTGTTGTTGTTATTGATGTTGTTGTTGCTGTTGTTGTTGTTACTAGTAAGCTAGGAAATCATTGCAAAGGTTCTCTGAAATGACTGTTAATGTGACTCAATCCTTTTAATACTGTGTGCCAGTGTGCGTGTACATGTGTATGTGTATCTGTGTGTGTGCGTGTGTTTGGTTGAGTGATACCAATATAGTGACATGTAGGAACATCTTGTGTATGTTGTCGGTTTTGTTGGTTTGTTGATGATTTCAATGCAATACAAAATCATTGAAGAAACGAAAAAAAACACCGAAAAGAGGGAAATCTACGACCTGGCCCAAGCCTCACACACTCAATATTTCTTTGCCAAAAGAAAAAGTGGGCCAACCACACCCACATACTATATCTTTGGGGTTGAGTATATAATATTGCTGTTAGAGGTATTAGTATCTCAATTATTCTGCATAACTCACCACAGACAACTCACCAAAGAAAATCCCAAAGAAAAATCTACAAAAGAAAATCTTTTAATAGTTATATTATATAAAAGTGGGCGTGTCACGTGCATTATTGGCTGGACATATGCTATCTTTGCTGTCCCAAATGTGCAGATATTAAATTTTAATGCCTTTGTAGCTCACTCCGATCAGTTTAACGGAGCTCCTGTATTGGGATGCAATGCAAAAAGAGGCGTACCACGCCCATATTTGGAGAAGTGCTAATATGGTCAATAGAGATATAATTTAACTTAGTTTATAATTTGTTGCTGTTTCAAAAGAGTCTTCAGTCTTTTCTTTATTTTTCTTAAAAATATACTTTGATAGAATGATTTGAATGAAGTTTTTCCTGTATCACTTCCGTCGCTTTGTGTCGTAGTTGACCAAACTCTTTAAACTGTTGACCGTCATCCTGTGGGTCCTTTTAAGGACTCACTTAAAATGACTCACTTAAAATTAGCTGCAGGCCGTCTTTGTGATAAACGACAACAGTTCAGGAGTTCTAGAAAAAGAGAGAATGAGACATGAGCAACTGAATGAATGAATAGACGACCAAATGAATTACCTTAAATGACCACTCACTTTGACTTAATTATGTTGTTACAGTGACATTGTTTCGATTTGGCCAACAACTGAAGTGTTTTGATTTGAAGTCCACAGTGTCTAGTGTCCTGCGTCTGGTATCCTGTGTCTTGAGTATCCTGCGTCTGGTATCCTGTGTCTTGAGTATCCTCTGTGTTGCGTATCCTGCATCCTGTGTGTGGTCCTCTTCAAAGAAGTTTGTATTCATTTGCACAATGAGACCAGAGTAAGTGAAAAATTGCAACTTCACTCATTCATCGATTTTACGAACTTAAATTTTAATGACTTCATCAATGACTTTAGTCCCAAAAGATATTCAAAGGATAAACGATTTTTTAGAAAAAAATATCGCCAACAAACTTCAGAAATAAAACAAAAGAATGAAACTTCAATGGAATATTTTCGACAAATGATGAAAATCTTTTTCTCTCTCTCTCTCGGGTTCTTTTCCTATCATTCACAATTTGTTTGTGGTTCAAAACAAAGTCCACCAAATATTGTCGATTGACCATAACATAGAATTACATTCTTGCAGTTTCGATATTTTTCCATGGATGCTAAAAAGAAACCAGCCGATGGCCCACCCTTTTCATTTGAGCTCCTGACTGAGTGTAGATTCAGTCTGCAGCAGATTTAAAATTTTTCCAATAGCACAAAATCTCGAAAAGATATTTTTTAATGGATTTCTTTCTCAGTAGATAAAAAAATAACGTTACTTTTAATTTCACCTTCGAAATGCCTTCAAATCTTGACTTCTGAATGCTCCCAGCAAAATTCGGTGCATATTTCATGTATATTTTAAAGGCGATTCCGTGATTCATTCATTCATTTATTCGTACATTCATTCACTTATTTATTCATTCATTTATTCATTTAGATTCCTTTAAAAGCAGATTCTTTTGGCTGAAATTCCATTAAATCAAATCAGCTTGAGTCGTGAACAAAGACTCTTAGACAAACCAATTACACAACCGATCAAGGACAATTGAAGGACGATCGAGGATGGAGGATTACGAAACTGTACAAGCAACAACAACAACAACAATCATAACTATTATATGTTGAAATGTCAACAAGAAAAGACGAAAGAAGATGATGAGCAACAACAGCAACAACAAACAGTTCCTTGTGCAGATTTGTTGCCAAAAATGTCCTGTGAAAAACAACTGTATTACGTTAAAAAGGACTCTCTGCTTTTGTGTAGAAAGGAAGATCAAAAAAAAAGGAAGAATTACATGAATAAATGTGACAAACAAACAGAATTCCGTCAACGAGGAGAGCAGATGACGGGATCTCCTCATCCTGCATCAGTGATGCATCATTACCATTACTATCATCATCATTATCATCATCATGATCATCATCATCGTGAAACCAAGCAGTCGCAATTCATCTAAGATGCTTAAAGATGAAGAATGAAGTTAACCGTGCGCAAAAGAGTCTCCTCTGAGCGAAATCTCATCCGCTTAACACGATGCGATAAGGACGCAGAAAAGGACACTTGCCGCCATCGCCAGCGCCGCAGGACGAGCTCCCATCGAGCCTGGGAAAGTGCAGCGTTGCCACCGAGTTGTACCTGGTACGCATGCACACGCAACCTGTCCGAATGTCCTTTGAACAAGTAGAGATTGATTACGGATTAAAGCGGTCGCAGTGAGGAAGCTGGAGACCGAAGGATCGATCGCCTGATCCTTAAGGCGATTTGAAGTCGCGCGGGCGGCAACACAACGACTTAAAAAGGATGACAAATGAGAGAGCGGAGGGGAGGGGATGACGTATGATGGATGGTGTGATCGTGAAAGATGATGATCGAGTGATCTGTTGTTGATGGGGGAATAAAGCGCAAAGCGATTTGAGCGGCTGTCACCAAAGGATCAGTTTTTTAATGTCATTGATTTAAGATGATGATCCTTGTTTTTGTTTTTTCTTTTATTATTTTTTGGCGCAGTTTATTTATCTTTCTTTAAGCCGGCCACAAAAGCATGTCGAGGAATACAGAATTTAATACAAGGATTTAATTCAATCAAAACATTAGTCGGTGAAGAGGGTGTTTTTTTTTTGTGGTTGTTTATTTAAGGTTAAAAAACGGCTTAAAGGGGTGTCTTCTTCCCTCCGCGGCTACGACGACGTCATTTTAATCCTTCACGTTAGACAATAGAAGGGAAAAACAGCCAACCTGGCAGGTCTTTTGTCCCATGATGACTCAATCAATTCATACTCAATCTTAATCTCAATTTGCTCTCACCCCCCCACCCCCCCCCCCCTCCCTCCACCCAGCACCAACACAGTCTCTCCTCTTGAAAGACCCTTTAAATTACGTCTTGCAATAAAAATAATGAGCTCACGAGAGGGGGCGGTTTTTTCGCCCTGCGGCGTTGTTGAGTATTAATTATGCACCCGAAAGTAGGCGGATGAGTGGTTTTATCCTTGCTGTTAATCCTTTTAAGGAGGCTTAAGATGCTCTGAGATACAATGATGATTTATCTTTGGACTTTCAACCAGCTCATTTCTCGCGTAAAGCCGCGTAAATTCATCAACATCATTGTTAATGCTCACGTTGTTATTCTTGCTGCTGTTGTTGTTATTGTTGTTGTTATTAATGATGAGAACACCCCAGTTCGAACCCTTTGAAACCGACAACCAACCAACAGTTGGCCTCATTCACTCGTTTTCTGTTTGTGGCCATAAAATGACATCAGCTCTGAAGTCGCTGAATGAAGTCGCTCCGAAGTCGCGTCGACGGCATTCTCAATGATTCCACTTTTGCTCATTTTGCTGCCATCCTGCTTCAGTGAGTGTTGTCCTGGTCTGAGGACCATTTAACCACGGCCATTATCACAGCGTAACTCTTTCTTTTTTTTTTGTTGCGTTTCGTGATGCTGTCATTTCCGGTTTCCGCCGGTTTTAGCAGTTGGTTAAATTTATTTCAATTGCGACTTCTGTGAAACAATAAACAAGGCAGCCGCATAGAAGAATTCAAGAAGAAGAAGAAGAATAAAGGAAGAAGAAGAAGCATCGCCTTGGCTTTCATGGTGACTTTGAAGGGTTGAGTTAACTTCGTTGCTATTCTTTGCTCTCCTCTCTTCGTTTCACCACAGTTATCATCATCACTCTGTTCTCTCCCTTACCTCTGCCCCCTCTCTTCCTCTCTTCCCCCTCTCTTCCCCACCTTCTCGCAACTTCAAAAGCCATAAAATAAAGAAACTGAAGTGAATCCAAGACGAACAAAAAAGAAGAACAGAACCCGTAAAAGTTTTAATTATTTTTAATTTTCATTATTTGTACTTCGCACCCGCAGCATGGTAAATGCCAAGCCCGCCGCTTGCGCCCACCGCCCTCCATCCTCCATCCACCCTCTGGACTGAAGACGCCCTCGTTTCGAAGGCGCCCAAAAGACTCGTTAATTAAGTGAAACAATCGCGAAAATGGCCTCAAAGTCTACCGCGTTGCTGCCGCCGCCGTCGCTGTTGCAGTCGCTTCTGTTCCTGTCGCGTGATAACGATTATTTTCTCGCTTTGCCCTTACTTTTTACTAAAAGGCGTTAATGAAAATGCTTCATTAGAGATGATGAGGGGGATGGTGGAGGTGAAGAGGGGAGAACAGGGAGGAGAGTAGAGAGTACAGAGTTCCGGAATGAGTGCTGGTGTTGGCGTTCTAATGAAAATGCCGCCACTGTCGATTGCAGCTTCTTTGCTTTATTCGTTTCGCGGTAACTGCGGCTTCCCCCCAACTGACAACAACAACAACCAGTCGCTCACTTTATGTTATCTTATTATAGGATAGTTGTTGTTGTTGCTATTTTCATGCTTCCTCTTCACTGTGGTGCTCTTCGTTTAATTGTTTAATTATGTTAAACAGTCTTTTAGCGAGACGCTGATCCAGGCGACTCTTCACCGGTCACCATTTTAAAGGTGAACGTGCTCTCCTCATCCGTGGGGGAGGGGGGGGGAGGGGAGGGTGAGGTGGATGATCCGTATTTCAATTACTTCAGTTGTTGGTCGAGTTCTCTGGAATTAAATACTTTTTTAAATTAAAATTTTTGAGTTATTTGAGTTGAATTTATGAGTCCTTTTCTGTTAATCTATTCAATGGATGAAATGTTAAAAACCTCATTTTTTATTTTCATTCATTTGAACCAAATAAAAACGAACAAAACAGAATATTTATTTTTTTTCATATACATTTTCATTTTTTACGTTTATTTTTAGTTGAATCTCGTATTTTAAAATAATGAAAAACGAAAAATGTTCCAACCTTGTTTCGTTTTTGTTCATTACTTAAATTCGATTCGTTGAAAATTTTGTATTCTTTGCTTGTTCAAATGTCTGTCTGTCTGCCGTTTGGCTCTGTCGAACACGCCCACCGTAAGACAAAACAATCAGCCGCTGAAAATAAATTATGGAAAGAAAAACAAGAATTTCTGGTTTACTTCTCGGTTCTGCTTTTGTTTTTATTTTTATATACTATTTTAAGAAAAATAAAACAAGAAAATTATGAATTTCTTAGCAAGAGTTTAAAAATATAATATATAGGACATGTTCTATCTGAACATGTAATCAAGGAAATGTATTAAATATGGAAATAATTTCATTTCCGCGAACAGAATATTGATTTATAAATAGAACAAAACAAATTAATTAATAAATATTTCTCGTTAATTTTAAGTTATAAGAAAGTACATGAGATCATTGGCAATAAATCAAAGAATTTTGTAGATCTTTATAAATACTCACTGAATTTATAATTGATCTAAGATTCGATCTCTTCAAATCTTCATTGCATAAATCTATGAAATTATCTTTTCTGTTTCTTTCTTCTTTTCTATTTCTGATTTCTGTATTTACTGTACTTCAATCCATCAACACTTAAAACTCTTTTTGAATCTCCGGTTTGAAATAAAGATGTGACTGGGTACTCGTATATATTCAGCAAAGAGAAATCATTTATTGATACTTAACATTTATCCAACATCTGCATCGAATAGAATAAAACTTCCTTTTATAATTGAAGAGATTGTTTCAAAAATTAAGTTGACTTCTTTCGAAACCCTTTTAAGATCCTATTCACACTTGCAGATACTCGTCGGATATCAAGACACGTCACGAAACTCTTATAAAGCAATTATTTAAGTACTTCAGTCCGTCATTCAATCATTTTCCACTTCCTCCTCCAGCTACTCCACCTCCCCCGTCAGTTACTCCACCTCCTCCCTCATCTACTCCACCTCCTCCACCATCCACTCCTCCTTCCCTATTTTAATTCCTGTGTTGACAAAATAAACAGAAGGAAATCACTTTAAAATATCGAAACCCTGAAAATCGGAAATTAATTGTTACTTAAGAGTTCTCAATCGGTGAATAAAATCCACTCCTGGAAGTCGTGCGGGGGCGCCACGACTCGAAAACGTTGTGAGACGCGTGTCAAAGGTGCGAATGAGTATCAAACACTGCGACGCGACGCATGACAAAGAAGCAGCAGAGGGATAGAAGCAGCAGAGGGGCCGAATCAGAGTGCCACAGAGTGTTGCCACACTTCTGCGGGGGAAGCATCGCTGAAGCATCATCAGCATCTGTTCGGAGCGCAGTGAAATATGGCGACGCAATCGAAACGTGACGCTAAAAGTCACGTTCACTCTAACAAGAAGTGTCTTAAAGCGATTCTAAACGATCGTAAAAGTGAGCTAACAACAAATAAATAGGAAAAAAAATCAACTCTTCTGTGAAGAATTAACGAGCTGTCAGAATGAATTTGAAATGCCGCTGTTTTGGAGGGAGGGGGGGAGGGGGGGGGGGTTTCAGTAGAAGAAAAAGAAGAAGATAGAAAAATACATGGAAGCTGATGACATTTTTCAATTCCATGTCGATCAGTTGATCTTCTTTCAACCAATTCGAAGGTTCTTTTTTTGTATAGTAGTTTTTCTTTTCTAGACGTTGTGACGCTTTTTTTGTTGTGCCAACAAAATTCCCTAAAATTTTTTTGAAATGGATTCTTTGTCGCTCTGTTGAAGTCTTTAAAAAAATGTAAACCAAATGAATCCCTGGAATTCGTTTCAATGAACCATCATCATTGAATCATCATCTCTTCCCGTCGATGACAAGCAACCATTAACCATGAAAGTACCAAAGAAGCCGCCTCCTTTTTCCACATAAAAATAAAACAAATATCAAGAAATAATAAATTAAATTGTGATCATGGCAAAAGCAAAAGCAAAGAGAAGGAAAATAGAAGCGGTTTTTAAAATATTTGGGCCAAAAAATGTTACAAACCCATTTAATTTGTACAGGTTACAAGTCCCTACAATGGATCAATAGATGTTGTATTTGTTTTTCTTCTTTCTTGTAAAAAAACACAAGCAACAACAACAACACGGTTTGCTGTTTGTCACCAAGCGAAAAGAAGGTGATGTTTGACATTGAATTTGGTCCTTTTTTTAGATAGTTTCTCGTAAATTGATTCGTTTTCATTTTCGTTTTCGTTTTGTTGATGGCTAAACAATCGAAATTGTAACATCAATCGATTTGGAGTCAGAGTCGAAGTCGGAATTCGGTCAAACAATTTATTATTTTGTTGTCTGTTTTTCTTTTGTTTTCTATATAAAAAAACATACCAACATATTTTTGTTGCTAAACATTTTTTCTCTTGTTTACAAAACATTGCTCAACATCGTAAATTTAAGGCGAAATCTCGGGGCCCATTGTTTGCACTGGTCAACTTGGCCCACAGAGCAAATGTGGGCTAAAACAAAAACATAACATCTGTGATTCTTCTGTTTTTTTAAATGTTTTGTATGTCGGCGAGGGCAGACTTGAAGGCGTGCACCCGCTGAGCGGACAACCTCTTTGTTACCTTTAAAATTGTTATATTTTTATATAATAATATTAGATTATTACTAAAGAAAAGTGCACAGAAAACTGACAAACATTGTACCAAAAAATGGGAAAAAAATGTTTACATAAATTTACAAACAATTCACAAAAGACTGATCAAAATAATGATCTAAAAATACGAAGCAAAATGCTAAGGAAAATTCTTCGTAAAAAGGTATTTTTAGTTAGGTTCCTAATACTCAATTTCGTGATAATGACAAAGATAGTAAAAGTAGACTATCATTGAGTAATTGGAACAAGGAAGGAAAAAAAATTCAATAAAAAAAGTTGTATTATGTACGTTTGTAGTTAACTTGATGTTATACGAAAACGGCTATCCAACGAATTCTTCGATATGATACCATTCTATAGTACCATTATTCTACTCTATACGCGAAGGTATAAAGGGTGTATTGGGTTTGTCCTTACATTTGTAAAGTACAGAAGGATACGTGGCAAGTATAGACAAGTATATATTGTATATTCTTTATCAACTTCAACTCCGAATTCGATTTAGCTCTTTCCATCCATTAGTCTTTGAGTCTCTTAGTCCGTCTGTCCATTTGACTGTCCATCTATCTGTCCGTTCATCCGTCTATCTGTGAAAATCACGATTGAAAGAGAAAAGAACAGAAACATCTGAATAAAAATTAGCACAAATATAATACCATATTCCCTGTTCCGTAGCGCTGTTTGGGCTTGTTAATGGGCGAAATCGATAGCTAGGCACGCCCACTTTTTTTACTAAAACATATGGGATCTTTGTCAAAACCATACCACAAGCCATGGAATTAAGCTATTAGAATAAAATCACATGATCACATCAACCAATCTAACTAGTTAGATGTGGGTCCATAATTGACCATAAATTCTCAGTTTACCATACAGTCCCGCGGTCCTTATAGAAGTCCTGAATATTCATTTATTTTTTTGAAAGCCTTGGAAATAGTCAAGTAAAGATCTGTTTTAGTTTAGTTAGAAGATTCTTTTATCTTACGGTCTCTAACTCTATATCTCACTGTCCTCTCTCTCTTTCTCTCTCTTTTTCCCTCTTTCTCTCTCCTTTTTTCTGATCTTATTATTGTACATTTGCCGCATCAAATAATTTAAACAAAGAAATGGAAAAATAAAACTGAGAAAAAGAATAAACTTTGTTTAACTTCCTCGAATCGTATAAAGTCATCATCGCATTTGCTTTCATCGATCTATTTTGTCAACCTTGTCAACTGTGCATAGCGTGTAAATATCGAGCTCGACTTTGGCCCGGATTCGATCGATCGATCTTTGGAAATTCCTGCAGAGCGCAAAAAGGGCAAGTTTGGGCTTTGTTTTTGCCACAAAGGCGCGTAAACAAATATTTATCGAGTGCCTTCGAAAGGACATTAATTCTGATATCACAATAATTCAACTGCAAGGACAAAGGTGCAGGATGCATCCAGACAGGCAGGCAGACAGACAGACAGACAGCTAAAGAGACTGCGAACAGCCCTCGGACATATTCGGAGGCTGCTTTTAGCTCAGATTCTATTCATTCATTCATTCATTCGTTTAGTAGTCCTCATTCTTTGATCAGCTTTTGACTTTTTTGGATCCATTCTATTCATCTCGATCGAATGCAGATAAAAAATTGAGACCAACAACAAAAAAAAAAAAAAACAAAAGGAAAAGAAAGGAAAGGAAAGAAAAATTGACAGAAAAAATGTCATTAAGCAAGGATTCATTCCTCGATTCCTTCTCTGAATTCGAGCCTCACGTGTTTACGTCTACACGATCAGCCCCTTTCTTGTTGTTGTCTTGTGTTTGTGTCCTCGGATAACACAATAATTTCACCAGACAAAGCGGAGACCCAGCCAAGTCTCCATAACAAGACCGATATTTATGCGACTGTATGCGTCTGTGTCGAGCCCTCAATGGTTGCCCATCCTTTTGACACTTTCTTCTTTCTTTTACTCGCATTTGTTGGTTTCTGGCAACATCACCAAACATTCGCCATCAAATGCATCCTTTTTAGATTGTTTTTTGTAGTTGATGCAGTTTTTTCTTCCTTTCTTTTGAGGATGACAGTTTTTTCATTCTGTCGATATTATAACAAAGACATTGAGTCATTTTTGCTCCTGCTGTTGCTGTTGCCGTTGCTTTGTTAATGGTTGGTGATGTCTTCATCCGTTTTGCAAACTGATTTATCGTTGTTCATCATTACTTTTGCTTAAATTGAGTTCTTCGCCGTAACAAGATATTAAAATGTTCGGCCTGAATATCTGTGGAATTAAGTGGTGTATAACGAGAAAGAGGCACAGAGAGACAAAGAGATGCAGCGAGAGAGGATTTTATAGCTTTTTTACTACTTTCTTGACTTGCTTGAAGCAAGAAATAATCCACTTAAATCTGTCAAACGCAGTTTTATGCGATTTTAATGCCACTCAATCTCAAGTCCTTTTTAATCTCCTTCTTTCCCTGTCTCTCTCTCTCTCTCTCTATGTATCTGTCTCTGTCTCCTTCTACAGAAAACGATTGAATCAATAGTCAATGGAGTTCTTACAGTCTGTTTTGTTAGAGTTTAAGTCTATGAAATTTAGTATTTCTCACAATAGAGTTGATAGACCAGAAAATGCCACTGTTCCATATTAACACTTCCTTGTAAAACTTCTACAAACTAATATAACTTTCTTTGCTACTCAATTCAAAGATCAATCTGTGAAAGATTTAGATAAATTAATTAAAGACTAATTTACTCGTATATTATAAATATTCATATGATTTAAATATTTCAATATTCTACTTTTAAATCGGTAATATCTCCGAAACTATTAAAAATGATTGTACAATTCTTCGTATAATATAACTTCAACTACTCTTGAAAGATATGGTGAAGAAATTTTTGGAGTTAGACAAATCGATCGATCGATACAGCGTCGAAATCGGTTTGTCGGCGAGGCACGATGGAAATTTTTACCCAACTTTATTCAGTTACTTTTACCCAAGTTTATTCAGACCTCTTATGCAGAAATGGAGATTCTAGAATTTTATCTTCAGGAATCACACCGAATAAAAGCTAATTAAATGATTAGACCAGAATTGATTATCTTCTCTTCATCTGCATTCATCTTCGGTCATCTTCTGCATCACTTTAAAACCCTTTAAACACTTTATCTTGAAGTCTAAAAGTCTATCAATTTAGGTCGTTCACCAAGTGCAGGTTTTACCACGAAAAGTGGGCCACAAAAGTATGTGCCCTTAAAAGTCTAAAATATGACGACTTCTGTATATGTCCTGAATGACTTCTGTTATGAATATCATTCGGATTATTGATTACATTTAAGTGAGACGTTCAAAGCAAACAAATACACACTTCAATCGTTCTGACACCATTTCGAGTGCCAATCGATGAATAATTTATGATGCGGCCGGCCATATTTTTCGGCGGCCTGTCGTTGTTTCGTGTGCGCGGGAAAATCTCAATCATCGACGACGTAATTATTTATCGGACATTAAACAAAAACGCCCTTCACTAAAGACGAGCTGCTGCTGCTACCCGCTGCTAGCAGTGATTCTGGGTCCTCTATCTGTTTCGCTGGTTCGCTGGCATCCTTCGAATTGTCACGCTCGGTACAGATGCACATTGGTGGCGTGTGCGGCAACCAATCCGCCCCTTTCCAGGATCGCTGTTGAAGGGCGCGAGCTGCAACACCGCGCTGCACACGGACACAGATGCAGGGAGCGGACAGGACAAAGCGTCGAGTGCAAGGGCGACCTTTGCGCCGATTATCCTTAGCTAAATAATGCAAACAAAAAAAGAAGAAACAACAACTTTTGTACATGGGCACTCGACTGTGGAAAAGGAAGGGGAGGAGATGCGGCAGCGGTACTGCATGTGCTACTCGCTGGTATCTATTAGATACATACAAGTACTCAACGTATCCTCGTGTTGCTGTTGTTGTAACTCGATGAACTTTATTCTCAATGAATGCCGTCGTCGTCGTCATCGTCGTTGCTGCTGTTGTTGTCGTTGTTGTTCTTGTAATAAAATATTTTATTATTTCGCTTCCTATAAAAAAATATGTAATGATTTATGCCGCTCATGTGGTGCCAGGACCAGCTCGCTACGGCAGGATAACAACAACGGCGGCGGCTTTGGTTGAGTTCTGCGGGATGCGTTACTTTTACCCGAAACAACCAGTAGAAGGGTGGGACGAAGGAAGGACGAGTGGTCCAGACGAATGATGCGGCGTTTTAAATGCTGTCGTGGCTTCCACATGAAATGCGTGAACTTCGTTGGGTCGCGCCACAAGAAGATGGGCGCGGGTTGGTTTCAGCGGAGTGGCCTGCCGCGTCCATCAGATGCACATAAAAATGGCGACAAATGATAGTAAATCGGGGCAAGTCGGATGTTTGTTGGTGATTTTTTTCGGTCTTTATTTTTTTGGTACTGAGTTCGATGATTTTCATTGCCAACGAAGGATTTTTTCATTTTTAAGGCCGCAGATACTCAAAGGAAAACAACAAAAAAATTTGTTTTGGTGACATAAGTGAAGGGTTTCTTTTTCAAGGGGGGAAAGCGATGGAGAGAGGGTGAGAGATGGTAGAAAGGGTAAATAAGTTCTTCTTTTCACATTGAATTTAATTTAATTTAAATCTTTGAAAACTTTTCTTCCATTCTTCAGTTAATAGATCAAAATTAAATTAAAATTCACTGAGACACTTCCGAAATCGTACCCCAGGTCCTTCTTTCGTTATTCGTCACTTCTTTCATTATTTTATATTCAGTTTCAATTCATTGGTTTATCTTTAAAAAAAATACGAATATCCTTAATGTCATTTCGAATCACCATTCATCCTATCCGGGTGCCAGCGACTTTATTGCACATGCTACGCATCCTCTTTTTTTATTACTCGTATCCTTTGCAAATAAATTAACTGCGATTTTCTTTAAGTTTGTTGTTGGGCGTCAAGCGACTGCGATATAAATTAACCATAAAATGGCAACAATAACTATAACAACAACAACAACAATGAAACGCATTCCAAACCATTTCATTTTAAATTCAATTTAGAATTTAGAATCTTCTGCTGTGGTAATATTTTGCGCCCCGACATCGGTTACGGTTAGCGAAAGCCTGCCGGAATCCTTGCAAAATCTGTGCAAAATCCTTACACAGTCCTTGCGGAATCCTTTTGCAAATAATTTTAGCGTACAAACACTAGACTTTGGCGAATCCGATTCAATGCGATTTTATGAGTTCTTCTTTTTACTGCGCCGCCACCGATTTTATTGCTGACGTGCGCACGCTTCCCCGAAACAGAGCAGCGCTGTCAACTGGAGAAACTCCTCGGTTAACCCAAGATTTGCGTTTTTGCCATTTCAGAGCAGCAGCAGTGGCGAAGATGGTTTCGCGAAGATTGCCGACTTTGGAAAGTTGGAATAAGAATCGAAATTATGCGGAAGATTGCATTCTAAAAGTGTTTGGATATAAAACGGCAGAAAGGAGGGTTGGGAGAGGGGTTTGGTGCCAAAACATAATGAAGAAAAGACGAAAAATATTATAAAAGCATGGTTTTCCTAAAACTATTTATAATAAATACAATATTTAGTTCAAGTATATATTAATGAAGACTTAGTTGAGCTGTAGTCCTAGTGGGCCTTCTATTGGACCTCTTTGTTGAAACTCTGTTTGAAAATCGACATGCATTAATGGAGTTTATTCCAAGGAACTCAAACTCCATTGTTTCAATACCGCTCCCACTTTATTGGACCTCTATTGGAGGTATTGCTGTCCCTTTTTGTAGGACATCCGTGTGTATAGTAGATGTAGACATAGATTTGTAGATATAATATTAAGTTTCTTCTAAGGAACTTAAACTCTATTGCTTTAATATCCTCTCTGTCTGAAAGATTTTTTCTTCCTAAACTTTGTTTCCAATTTCTTTTCTACACAATTCTGTACAACTTTAAAAGATAAAAAAACTCTTTTCTAAAATCCATTGTAATTTTAATAGACAACAGAAATTGTATTTTGCTCTTTACATAATCTTATCTGTGTTCTCTTTTTTTTGTCCTTTTTCTTTTACTTGACTTGAGTTTTCTTTTCTATTCTATTTTATGGTGCAGAGAAGGAAGTCTCGACATCAGCAGAAACGTTTTACATTTAAAGTGCGTCATAAAATGTGGCTAAAATTGCCACCGAAGCAATTGTGGAAACGGAAATCCATTTAAGGTTATCCGCGAAATTCAATCGTTCCCCGGGCGTGATGTCAAGTCAACAGAAAAGCGTGGCTGGAAGCGACCGCGTGATGTTCCAGCAAGTTTTCTGTGTTTTCTATTTAAAGAATGTTGTCTTCATTCATTCTGTAGATAATCTTAAAAGTTGCTAAATAGAAAAAAAAGAAGTTGGGGGAGGGGAAAAAGAAAGAGCATGAGGAGGAGGGAAGGAAACAGTAGAAGAATATTTTAAAGAAGTGTACAAAAATAACAAAAATTAAGCGGGCTAAAATTAAGATTCAAAAAGGGGTCAGTAAATCATCAAAGTTGGAGCTTGATTGCAGTATCGTCTAATAAAATAAATCGAATGTGTGTTTGAAACCCTGTCTACCAACCTGCAGCCCCTACTACTCTCTTCTACTCCCCTCTTATGCCCCTCCGCACCCCTTCTTTCTGACGCACATGCATCAAGACGCAACTTTCGCATCTGTTCAGTTGTCAACTCTACAGAAATCCCTCCCAATGAATGAGGGTGGAGGGAGGTGATTGAAGATGACTACGAGGACTAACGCAAGAACGGAGGCAAGGAATTGATGACAATCAATTTCGAGAGCTCGAGGTACTCGAAAAAGATTTATGCACAGATACTCATGCACGATACCAAAGGAATATAAAACAATATAAATGTTAAAGGAAATCAATTCTGAAGAGAGTGTATCTGTTAAATACTCTAGTGTACGAGTAGATAGATAGATAGATATCCCGCGATAGCTACTCAAGCAGATTGCTTCGATTGGATTCACAGGAAGGAGTTATTTTTAACAAACGCATCGCAATCAAATTCAAAGTCAAATCCGCGTCGTAAATCACGACCGAGTTAAGCACCGCGATGCACGGATGCAACCACGCGATTCCCGTCCACGGTATATCATCCCAGCTCATCTCATCCCAGCTCATCTCTTTCGATGAGTATCTCCAACATTCTGTCTCCTTCTATCTCAATACTTGTCTCTTTTGTAGAACTTTTGTGCTGTGAGAAAAGTTGCCACATGTTTGCCTCATAAAATTCAAAATATTTATAAACATTTTCTTTTCAGCTTCAGTATCTGGTACATTGATGATCGTAGCGTGGATTAATTAAACAGTGTGGGGCCGCACCCACCGAATTCTGCCCACTGGCGCCACTTCTGCTCTCGCCAAAATAAACTACTTTCTGTTTTACCAAATAATCTCATTTAATTTGTTTCATTTACGATTAGTTTGTTTTTTCCGCCGATCAGCAGAATCAACAGAATCTTTTATGATCATCATTCAGTTTTTACGATGAGTTTTTATGGTAATAATGATGATGATGATTTTTATTATGACCCTGCGGATGTGGATCAGAATTGAGTATTATTATAGTGCACAGCAGCAGCTCATAACATGTATCTAAACAATGTTCATCATTGACGATGACGTATCTGTTTTCTAGTGATGTGGAAAAAACCGATATCTACAGATGGTTTTTTTGGGTAAAAAGTCTCGCGATAGAATAATGTGGATAAATTATTAGTCCCTGAATTAGATAGGCGTGGTGGAAGTCGGTCGAAATCTTAAGATCTATAATATAAAAGGTCTATATTATATTACTATAGAAGTATGGCAGGGCTTTTATTCATTTAAGGTACCTAGTAGATAATACTATTCTTAAGAAACGTCAGCTAAGGATTATAGACACTCGATCGAATTATATCCATAGTGAGAAACAGATCTGGGAAACGTTAAGAAGACTTGGGAAGTGAAGTGATGTGGGAGAGTTCTTGTGGGCTGGGGGACTTTGACACAACAAACTTCGGAAAATTCGGTAAATAAAAAGTAACCATCAGTAATCGTGATGCAAATAATCAGTTGTCTATCGTTAAATCCAATGATTGACCTAAAATCCATCCTCAAATTAAAGGCTAGACATTTATACAGTCATAATAAATAAATGCTGAGCACTGTACAGCTGCATTAAGTTTTTGGATGACTTTTATAACTCAATCATTCACTTTTAGTTTCCTAGAACTAGAAACTAAGAACATTTGGGGGTTGCCCCAGATTGAGGTCAAAACACAGAAACTTAGAAACTCCAAGTTTTCAACACCAAAGCATCGAGTAAGTAAAACGGTCCATGGCACTCGTTCCACAACTAAACAACATATAATAAACATTCCAAAGAGTTTTCCAAATAAACAAGGAATCAAAATAAAATCCTGTTAAAATACACACAATTTCTGTTTTTTACCCAAAAAATTGGAAGATTTTTAAGATTCGAGATCGTAAATTAATTTTTTATTAGATTATAAAAGTGCAAGAAAAACCAATAAAATGTATCTCTCAATCGTTTGCTCTCATTAAAGCCCCTCTGCCACCCTCTTTTCCTCCCTCTTTTCCTCTTTTGTAGAAAAATAAGATTGAAAAACTACGATATATGAAAATTTGATTGTTTCGATTTTATTGAGAATAATATTGTAATTAAATTTTAGTGAATGTAAACAATGAATGAATGCAAAGTATTACAAGCAACAATAACAACTACAACAACAACAAGAACAACAATAAACATGAAGTAGAAGAAAACCAAAATCAATAATCATTTGAAATGTTAAAAAATCCCAAAAAATTGGGGTTTATAGCGCTGAAATGGCGATGAGGGTGTCGAATGGCAAAAAAGAATCCAATTCAGAGATCAAAAACCAGGGAAAAGCAAACTGCAGCACGCAAAATAATCAAAAGGATCAGCAGCAATGAATGAAAAAAGTTTGCGAATTGAATTCGCCACACGACTCTCCACACGCGGCTTACGTAGCAATTTTCCAATCCAATGCCAAGTGTTGCGATGAGGCCAATATTCAGCACAAACACACACACACACACACACACACACACTTGTAGAGATACTCTCACACAATCATAGACAAGCACTACAAAGGAATAACATAACATGTAAAGCATGAGAGCACGCTGTGGCGGCGTCTCTGAGGACTTTTGCAACAACGCAAAAATAACAACGAACTGAATCGACTCAAAGGATGTGCCACGCGATTAGTTTAAGTGCGCCCATCCACCAACCGCCCTGCACTCCCCCCGCCGTCCCACACTGACATCACTTACATTACCCACTACGCGATACATTAAGAAATTCCTCGTCGATGATGATATCACGACTGTCAGCCATCATCAAAGTCAATTGTGTGGAAAAATAGCAAAATAAATTTTGTATCGTATGTTTTTTGCCTGTCAAGGATTTTCCTTTGCGTTTTCTTTGTGTGTGTTTTTTTGCACATTCTCCATTTCGCCTTCTTCTTTTTCTTTTGCTTTTTTTTCTTGGCTGTAACACGTACCCACCACGTAAGTTTCCTTTATCGACTTCCAATCATGCAAATGTATTTAAATCAAGTCGATAGAGAGCTCATTGCAAGGAGTTCATTGTTGAAGACGACCCCAAATCGGCGAAGGAAACTCCAAGCCACCGAAATGCAAGACTTTGAGTATCTCGAAGCTTATGATATCAAAAATTATGGCAGACAGTGTTGTTAACTTGACTATTTTAATTGATTTGAAACCGAAGAGAAGTGAACCGAAGTAGATTGGGTATTATAATGAACACTCCTTACTTTCACTCCGAGATATTTTGTTTTACTGAAGATCCTTTTTTAATAAACGCGGTCAAGAGGACTGAAGCCTTTGCGAAGTCAAGTTCTGTAGAAACCTTTCACACACAACCATCTAAGAACTTATAGTATTGTATTATTGTATTTAGAAGATGGGGTCTCAATAAAACTACTGAAATCAGGTGGAATCTCTTCCAGATACCAGTATTTCAGATCTTATACCTTCCATCCTCCCCGAGTATCCTGTATTATTATAGTCACTTGTACTTTGATGTACTTTTTAAAGAACTTTTTATAAATCATTCGTACATCATTCTTACACATTTTTCTTAAAATGATCTTTATTGATTCGATGAGATATCGTAACTCCTAATCGAAAATACGTTTAAATGATGAAGGAAGACTTTTCTTCTATTCCATTCCTCCTCCTCACTTCCTCCCTCCCCTTCTTCGTACCTCCACCAGCACCAGATTTTGCAATTCATTGTGCAAAAATGTCAAATGATGTTGCTGCTGTCAAATCTTTGCAATGAAATATAAATAACTATAAAAATGTCAATTGAAACGTTGCCGGAATCTTAAATTCGACACAAAGGGTACGTCGGCAGCTCGGAGCTAATAACAATTTAACGCAGTGACGCAGTGACGCAGTGATTCAATCCAACGGATAATCGTATTCAGAACGCAATCGTGAACGCAATTGTTACAGCGAATGTCTTTGTAACGATTAAACTAAATCGTCATCTCCGGGGAGATTTATTTTAAATGGCGAGAGAACAAAAACAAAATGAATTTAAATTCAGTGGTAGGAAAAAAAAGGAGAACTTTAATTTAAGTAACCCTCTGATGTTCTTTTTTTGTTGTCGCTGTTGTTGTTGTGCAGTTTCGCGCCCTCAACTTTAAAGGAACGCTAAACAATGCTGTTTACTTTGTGGATTGATAGAACATGCCTCACAATACGAGTGTAATGACAGTTGACAGCTCGAATTCGCGTTCACGTTCGCATTCGAGTTCGAGTTCTGAGCGATCGAAACGAATGCGTATTTTTTCGTGTGATTTTATTTGCATTTCGGCTAAGAATGTGCTTTTCGCTGGCTGATTCTTTATCTTTGAGGGGGAAGGGAGAAGAAGGGAGCGTTTGTTGTTGTTGTTGTAGTGGTTGTTGTTTTTATCTTAATCCTTAGGAATCAGTGCACTTGAGTATCAACAAAAACATCAGCAGTTGACAGGAGCAGCAGCAGCATCAGCATCAGCGGCGACGAGGTTGCCGATGTTGGTCTCTATTCGTTAAGCAAATAAAGGACTCCAGAAGGTCGGAATCAGATTGAGGGATGTTCGACGGTTGACGGTTTCTGGACGCACTCACTGATGCTGAGCTGACAGGAGTTGATAAGAACCACCGAATGTCGTAGAATGATTAAAATTTAAATAAATTCTCTTCCCATCCTGAACAGCAATGAAACAGTTTGATGCAAAAGAAAACACAGCGAACATCTCAAAAGAAATGAAGAACTCACAAGAAAATAAATGAAATTTTCCGAGAACAAGAAGAAGAACAGTAAAACGATGAAGAAAAAGAAGAAAAACGGGGAGTTAACATCCATTCCAGGTGTCTTCTTCGTATATCCTCAATTATAGCCTCAATAATTTAGCTAATGTACATTTATGCAATCTTCTTTTTTTAGTCTAACAAACAAGAAAAAACTACTCTCGTATCTAAACAAAAAGTCGGCTTGCTTCTATACACTTTCATCTCCTCCTCATCTCCGTCTATAATCATCTCATCTCGTTACAATGGAAAAAAAAACACAAAAAATCTTCTATTAAAACACTACTTTTTGCACTTAAGATCGCATCATTTAATATGGAAAAAAAAACAGAAACATTTTAAAAATCCCAAAAAATGGCAAACCAAACAAAAGGATCGGTAAACCAATTGAACAGGATAAACATACGCAAGGCACTTATTTCAGCAGGTCGGCAGGACATCACATGTGTGTTTGCAGCGACAGCAACAACAAAAACACACACGTATTCAGTCTGAAATGAAATACAAAATACAAGATCAGTAGATTGCGATTGCAGAGAACAATAAAAACAACAACAACAGCAACAGGCACAACAACAATAACTCCTCCTGTCCATTAGATTAGGATCAGCTGAAAGGTAATGAAACCCTACAGATTCAGATCTAAAATAAATAAACTCCTCACATGATCAGCGTCATCATAAACATCACAAGCCTCATGATCATTAGAGGTATCATGATCATCATAAGCATCATGATCTTCATCGTGATCCTCGTGTATTTGATCAGAGATCCATGCATAATTTAAGCTGACAGATTATTATTAGCGTAACATTAACGTCAAATTACATGTTTGAGTATCTTTCGGGAACCTTTTGAAAGTATTGTATATATGTATATAGACAGACATACAAATGTGTGTATATCATCATGAGAACTCACACATTATTTCGAGATGGAGATGTTGCACTTCTTTTACATGGATTTTGGACTATGCAAGGACGATGGTCTTCATTCAGTGATGCTGTGTGATACATTTTATTTCTATATTCTTGTTGTAAAATAGTCTATATTTTTATACTAGTGTAGATAATCTTTTACGTCAATTAAAAAAACTTCTGTTCATGGTTCTTAAATGTCATGTCACGCACTCACTTACTCACACTTGATGGATCTTCTGTAGGTCTTTCGGCCGACCAGAAGCACTTCCGTGGAACAGTTTATTTATTGTCTCACAGACTGATCCACGTTAATCCGTAGATTGGATTTTAATGAAAACAGAACAGGAACATGAACCAGACATCACAATCATCACACTTGAAATCCCTTCCTCTCCCCTCCACCCATCCAACCGAAGTGTACAAAACATGTGCTAAGAGTATATTTTTCTAAAAGAGCTTAACAGCAATTAAGAACTTTAGCATCGTCGTAGCTGCATTGAATCTAAACAAAAATAAACAACTTTAAATGTGGTACATGACAATGCCACCTGCAGCAACTCCCACAAAACAGTGGCAACAGTGGCGGAAAAAAGATTATAGCAAAAAACCAAAAACAAGACCGATTGTAAAGGTTGCTGTTCAAACTTTGACACAGGGAAAAGTCTTCAACATGTTGACATTAAAAACAACAACAACAACAGGAGTAGAAATAGTAACAACAACAAGAAACGCATATATTAAACCGTTAACTATGTATGTATTGGCAAAAAATGTTTCTAAAGGAAAACAGCTGCTGTTGTTGTTGTTGTTGCTGCTGCTACAAGTGTTGATCCCTTAAAATATGCAACTGATTTAAAAGACTGCGTATTCTAAACAATGCAGAGAAGAAGGTACGGAGTGGTACCAATGGGGGCTTTCAAAACACGCGGGTTGCCGTAAGACGCAATGCAAATAAACGGACGAACGCATCAACGAAGCCAGGACACAAGATGACGGGTGCAAAAATTCCCACAGCAACAAAAAAAAGGAGGAGAAGCATTAGCAGCAGGATGAGCAAAAGGAGGAGAAGAAGTAGTGGGTGGGGGGGAGGAGGAGAAGGAGAAATAGGACCAAATCAGGGAAGTAGAATTAAGGAATAAATGGCAAAGGTACAGATGAAGAAGAAGGAGCAACAGGAGCCGGAGATGGGAAGAAGGAGCAGCGGAGAGGAAAAGAAGGGGAGGGTGAGAAGAAGGAGGAAAAGACGGAGCAGGAGGAGGAACATATGGTGAAAGGGGTGGAGAATAAGACGGAGAAAGAGCAAGATGAGAAAAAGGGGGAGCAGGATGAGAGAATGGAGGAGCAGAAGGAGGAGCTCATAATCTTATCAGTAACACATTCTAGTAACTCCTTTTCACTTCTCGGACCCTGCTTTAGAGGAATTTAGTTCAGAAATTGCAACTCTAAAAGGTTAATACATAAAAAGCACTTAAAAATGCTTGTAGACAATATATAAATACTGTCACTTTTGCTGTCATTTATCTCGAACACTCTCTCTATCTCTCTCTCCCTCTCTCTGTCTCTCTCTTTGTCTCTCGCTCTCTCTCTCTCTCTTCGTTGTAATTTAATGAATAAAATCTCCCAAAAGACCCTAAAAATCGAATTTCTTTGATCACTCATCGCCGGCTCAGCGTCTTTTTTTTCCTTTTTATCCTTGTCTGGACCATTCTTCATTTCGGTTTTTCGGTCGTGCATGTAATTTAATCAAACAAATCAAACGCACCCTCTTCATTATGCTCACACACACACACACACTCACAAACACATACAGCCACATGCATTTGTATACAGTTTTATATCAACATCGACTCTCAGACAAACTTTATTGGCAACACTGGCAAATAAATTACTTGCTCATCTGTCTGTATGTCTGTCTGTCTGTCTGCCGGGTTGGTGAAGTCCTGATTTTTCTGGTGAAATTTTGGTGTACCTCAGATGGCCATTTACAAAAACACAACAACAACAACAACAACAAAAACACAACAACAACAAAAACAACACCAACATGGAGATGATGGAAAAACTACTCGGCTCGTCTGAAAGTAGATTATACACCGAAAGCTACAGTTGTTGTTGTTAAAGGGTTAGACAGCAGCCATAACAACAACAACAACAACAACAAATCTTTTAACAACAAAAAGTGTGGCTTTGATGTGGCCAAAATCAATTTATATTGCTTTGGAGAGATCTCAAGATTCGTCGTCGAGGCTCTCGTGTGTGTGTTTGGTGAATCTAAGGACTTTGCTTTAATTAAGGAAAATTTATAAGGAATTTAATCCCCAAGGACTTTACGTATCATCATCATGATTTACATTTCAAATAATCCAATTTTTTAAATGATATATACAAGAAATATTATATATTTTTTAGTAACAAAGTTTTTCAAAAATCCCCAAAAAAAATCATTTATTTATTTATTTATTTATTTCGTTATTTCGAAGATTTGTTAACCTTAAAGACCATAATCAACATCAAAAAATCATTGATAGCACGAAACATAAAAGGGACTTTTTTATATTCCTGAAAATCTTAAAAAAGTAAGAAAAGTAAGAAGAAGATGAAGAAAAACTAGGAATTGAAATCCTGTTAATGAAAGCCTGTTAATGAAAAGCTTTAAATAAGTAATACATCAAAAACACACGCAGAGAGTACAACGCACACTTTCGACACCAACAACAACAACCACTATATGAAGTGGACTACCCCAAAGTGAAGTCGCTAACAAATCAACTAGAAATGCAAAATCTAACCCTCAAAATTCAAGCCAACATGGCGGCGGCTGGAGTGATGCCAAATGTTGGCCACAAGAACAAACCCTCAAAATGCGTTGATGAAGAGGACGAACGACGACGAAGGACGAGAGCACAAGGAGATGAAAAATCCTTAAGGGGGCAAAACGGTCCGACACTCAAAGCTTAGAAACGAAGGAGTACGAGCAAAGAATGTGTTTCTGTGAGTGTGTGTGTGTGAGTGTGTATGGCTGTGAGTGTTGTTCGTGAAGGGAGGCAGGGTAAAAAATTATGAAACACTTGAATGAAAGAGTGCGTGACCAAGTGTGCCTGTATGTGTGTGTGTCTGTATGTGCCACAAACACATATGTATGTTGCTTGTGTGAGTTGTTGATGTGGCCAACGTCAGTGCAGCTGCAGCTACCGATGCAGATTATCAAAGATTTGTTAACCTTAAAGACTATAATCAACACCAAAACAACAACAACAAAAATAATGACAGCCGAAACAAGAACATGAACAAGATCAACAACAACACCGAGAACATCAGAAACACCAAAACAACAACAACAAGAACAGATCAAAGGACTGCAAACTCAATTGATACACGAATTAAACTGATTGGGTGAATGGAAAAACAATAACAACGACAGACACACACACACACACACAGACACATAGGCCACCACTTAACCAAAACAAAGCAACACTGGAAGCCCCAGTTTTGGCCAGATTGTAAGAGCCGCAATTTTGGTTGGCCTTAAAGTTGCCAAAAACTGGTTCCAAAGAGCAAAACTTAGAAGAGGCTGTCTCGTTGGTCGGTCGGTTGGTCTAGAAACATCATCATCAACACACTATCAACCACGACTACTACTTTAGATAGACAGACAAACAGACAGACAGGTCGACACATGTTCTTACACACACACACGCATTTCGGAGTACATCGCAAAATTCTTCTGTTGAAAAACCTTGAAAATGCACTTGAAACGCACTGAAATCTGCATCGGAGTCTGTGAAGCTGAAGCTGGGCAGTTGGTAGAGTCGCCCCAGAGTTTGTTGGAGACCGATGTCTGTCCTCACTGTCCGTCTGAAGAACGATGCAAAAACATGGCCAAAACTTTGAGGCCAGAACTTGTGGCCATAATAAAACCAAGTTTTTAGGTTGATGTTCATGTATTGTAGCAAGGAATTTCCACTAAATAAGCATTGAAAAAAGAAGGGAGAAGAAGACACCGAAAAAGAGGAAAAAGGAGTGGAGTTCGAAGGGGTGGGAGGGGTGGTACATCAGCATAATAAAAATATTATTATTAATTTACGTAAAATCAAAACTTTTATTAAAATGAGCTTTAAATCGTTAACAGCCAAATTATCGACAACAACAACATCAACAATAAAAATAACAAAAACAATAAAAACAGTAACAACAATAAAACAGCAACAACAACATCCACAGAAGCATTAACAACAGCAGGAATTTTGCTCCTGCAATATGACGGTGTTGCTGCTAAAAGTGTTGTTGTTGTTGTTGTTGCTGCTGCCGTTTCGGTGCAACATATTAATTCCACTTTCGCACGTTGTCAGGACATTCCATAAATAATCGCCTGTTGTTGTTGTTGTTGTTGTTATTGTTTTTCCTGCTCTTGTCGCTGCTGCTGTTGTTGTTCCTTGTATTTTAATAATTATTGAAGCTGCTGCTGCTGCTGTTGATGTTGCATGCATCCAGTGCTTGTGGATCCCACTTTGATTGTGGCCACGGCGAGCGCATAATTATACAGCCTTCTCTGTGTGTGTGTGTGTATGACTGTGTGTGTGTGTTTGTGTGTATTTCCGTATGTGTGTGTGTTTGGCATATTCGGGTGCATTTTGATTTAATGCTGTTTGCGAAATTCTGAAAATTAATAACAAGAATTCAGTGAATTTATATAACAAACACGAATCCGTTGGCCGAACGGGAGGGGTGTGGTTGGGTGGGGAGGGAAGAGTGGGGGAGAATGAATGGGATGCTTTTCTCGATATTAAACATAACGCAGTCTGAGCGGCGGATTTTTAGGGCTCTGTACTGAACTCTGTAGATCGAAAACAACGAAATACAAGAACGACAAATTAATTTTAAACCTGTGATGATTCTGTTGAAAGAAAAAATATCGATGAGTTCGGTTCTTTAAAAATTTCATGAACTCTTCGACTATCTTCAAAGACCACTAGCGCCACATGAAGCGACACGGGGTCACTTTAATCGGTGAACCAGATGCGCCACATCACCGCCACCTCCCAGAAATAAAAACAGTCGACTGAAGATTAACAAAACCGAAAGAAAAGCCAAGCAATCGAAATGACCACTAAAACATATGATACAAGGCACCTAATTAAGAAAATGCTCCCAACATCGAAAGGATTAATTGACTCAAATTAGTTACAAGCAATAAAAAGCGGCAACTGTTTTAATCATAATATAGTTGATCAGGGTTAATAAACAAAAGGAAACACAAAGGTGTGGGACAACAGTTGGCCACCATTAGCAACAACAATAATCACACCAACAACAATAGAAACGATGATGTTAGAAAGCCGCAGAGATATGAAATGAAGAGAATTGAACATTAAAAAGAATTGTTTTAGATGCAGACGAAAACGAAAATCGATACGGAAACCGAAGAAAGCGCAACTAATTAAAATGTAGATGAGTACACATGAGATCCCCAAAAAAAAGGGAGGAAACGATACTCAGTATCGTACCTCAGTAAAGCGAGGATCGATTAAGACAACAGGTTGTGTCAACCAGTAAATTTTCCGTCTTGGCTCATAACTGTCAAAACTGCTTAATAGGCATACGAAAGAAAAGAAGATCAAAGATCAGAGACCGGAGACCGAAGACAGAAGACCAGTGAAAACCGAAAACGGAAAACCGACCCCCACAAAGTTAAACCAAATTTTGACTTATTTGACTTTTATGACTTCCATGACGTTTATGATGTTCTATAAGACTTGAATGAAGGACAGCGGCTGAAGTCCACGAGGACTGAAAGAAGTCCTACTACGAGTTCTTTCAGTTTTTATGCCCCACAAAGTCACTGACAGCGCGGCCAACACTCACAAAAGAGTTAATGACCGGTTATCGGAATAGAGCTGGGATAGTTTGCCATAGTTGAGGGTTAGAGTTAAAAATTCTTCTTAAAAAAGAGTTAAAATGAAAGAATTGAAAATTCGACTTTCGTAGAATTAACATCGCCATAAAAAACCCAAGTTTGAGGTTACTTTTTGGCACCAAATGTCAATTTACATGTCCCAAAAAACAAAACAAAATTACTTCTCTGAAATTCAATTTAAATCAATTTTTTGTTCTCCTCATTATTTTCTTGGTTTCATTCTTCCCGGAAACTACAACATTTTCTTTAAAAAACAACGGAATTCTTTCAGAGAATTTTTTCAAGGTTTCCTGTTCTAGTTTTTAATTTCTGTTTCATTTGAACCACGGTTTGAACTACTTTAACCCATTCGTTTAATAAGATAACCCGTTCGAAAAATCGGTCCACTACGAATTGGTCCACCCTCAATAAAAAGACACAAAAAAAGGGAACAAAAAACGGCAAATAATATAACTAAAATGGGAAAACAAAAACTGTGTTTCGATCATAAAGAATCATGTTTTCACCATTAACTCTTCTTCTTCCCTCATTTTCATGGTCAGCAACCCCTTCAAACATCCTCAAACCCTTTTTTATGGCAGTTTTCTTTTTGTTGGGACATTTTTTAAATCTGATTGTTTGGCTGCTGCTAAAACAAGGTCCCTGTCTCGCTTTTTTTACAACATATCGTATTGTAGATTTATTGTTTTATGACTTGGTTACTACTCTGGTTCTCCGTCCATTTTTTAACCCCTTCCGAGCTGCAGATTCCTTTTTTATTTACGATGCTTCGCTTTGCAACGCGTCTTCATTTTCTTGAGCTCTGCTTTTGCTCTGACCTAGAAATACAATTTGCAATTGTTTGGTCCGTTATGGCAGCGAGAAGAGGAAGTAGACGAGGAGTAACGGGTTAAAAGTGTTCCCAGAGACAGATGCAGCGATCGTAAAAAATCACTTTCGTGTCCTGTCCGAGGCACGTCGCTATTCCTGCTCCTGTTCTTCTCGCTGAGCGCGTGTTAACAATGGATTGAATACCGGGAACTACGAGAGCGAAATACATAAGTGACAATTATTTTATGATGACGTTTTTACCGAGTCATGTCATTAAAAAACGAGGCTGCTTTTTTGGAGTAATTGATACGCCGCTGTTGCTGATGCGTGTGAAAGCGAGACGGGATTTCGCTAGAAGCGAAAGGATTAAAAAAATAAAAAAAAAAATAAGGCGAACAAAAAATTGTTTGCTTTCAACGGAAAGGGTTTTTAAAAAATATTGTATTTTAAGTTGGTTATTCTTAACTCTTTTTTACAAGATCAAATTCATGTGAATTTAGGAAGAAAACAAACGCTGCCGTTTTTCTTCATAGCTTCTCGCAGGTCCTTCATTTAAGGCATGCACTCTTTTTTTAGAGTTTCTAGACCATAGACTAAAATCGAACAATTATCAAAGAATGACAACGATGCATTGTGACACTGCTTGGTAATTGTTACCTGATGTCATTTCTAGCGTATTAAGAAATGTAGAGAAATAATAAAGAGTTGTTTTATTTTCCCGTGGTTAAGCATTTGTTACTCTTTTATCTTTAGACGTCATAAAAAAAGCATTGAAGGTTTTACTTTAACTGAACTTCGAAATAAAGATCACGAATTTGAATTATATTTAAACCTTTCGATTCCTCAAAAGTATCAAAAAGGATCGAATAGAAATCATGACTTGAGATTTGAATCTACAGACTCACAATAGAAGTACATGTGACAAACTCTAAGAGAAACTAACTTATCTAAAATAAAAACCATCTTAAATTTAAATTACTTTCGGCTTTCATCGAAACATTTAAATGAATATTTAAGTCAACACATTAGCAGACAATTCAACCTGATTGCTTGAAGGATTGTGAGGTTAGTGTTCAACTTTAGGGACCACCAGTGTTAGCGATACTGTATTGTATGCAACTCTTTCAATGCAAACTCTTCTACGTGGCTAATTAGCATGCAAAAGAAAGCATGCAGGAGAAAAGCAAATAAATCACCTCCAAACGCCAAAAAAACAAAACCCGAAAACCTCTAAAAAGCCATAAACGTACGCAATTCGTAGAATGGATGCTACGAGTCTTCTAGTTACTCTTATTTTTTATTGGCCCGCGAAAAATCAACAAATGAGACCAACCAAATGAAAGGTTATGAAGTACTGAGGCGAACGAAGTGGCAGATAGACAGAGAGACAGACAGACAGACAGCCACAGATGATAATATAGTCATAGGTATCCTTATACGACGATGGAGAGAGTGAGAGAGACGGAGAGAAAAACATCTATGCACGGACTGAGGTTCTAAGGGACAATTGACAAAAGGAGTGAGATAGACGATTGATGGTGGATGGACTGATGGTCGATTGATCAGACAGACCGACAGATACACCGACCGGTGAAGGACCGATCGGCGAGTGAGTGAGTACCAACACTAAGCGCTATTCTTAGCAGTAATAAAAATTGCCCACATCTTTGTTGATCTAGGAGGCTATACTGAAGCCGCCAGGATGTGAAAGGGTTCGATCGTGCCGCAGACTTTCGTGTGGCAACACGCATTGCTTCGTGCCTTTTCAACATAAACTTACTAACTTCTGGGAATCAGTTGGCCACCGCAAACATTAAAAATAAATATGAACGGAGGAGCGACAACCGACTCCAGAGAGAATTTCAATGAGAAAGAAAATTTAGAGAAAGGTTTTTCTTTTTTTTTTCGAAGGTAGTAAAAGGATTATTTTAGTAGCTAACGAATTACGTTAAGAAAAATTTACATATCTATGATTTTCACACAACTTCCCAGAACATTTCTCAGAATTGTTTTAACCGATCCTAACTGTATTTGCTTTAGGTACATTTTTACATCACAGTGAGTTGTTTAAAGTAAATAATTACGTAGGCACAGAATGAGAAATAATGAAAGAGTGAAGACTGAAAGAGTGAAGACTGATAGAATGACGAATGAAAAAGGGAATCGGTGAAGGGTGACGGGTGAAGGGCGAACGGCTTTTGTCAGCGACTTTGATGCTTTCGTTAAGGCGGGAATCCATTCGTTTTATTGTAGTTGTTCTCGAGTGCAGTAGTTGCCATGTTATGTACGGAGTATATACAAGTCAGGAAGATATACCTACCTAAGTATGTAAAAGAACATTCATAGAAACCACATAAATACAGACAGATGTATGATCCACAGAGTTTGTACCACATTCAATATGTCATTTCAAGTCGTTATTGAGTAAAGTTTCTGCTCTCAACAACGCTCGTCACTGTGGCACTAAAAGTTCATGTGACTTCTTTGATCGACGAGAGATGATCTCATAACTCAGATAAACAATTTTTTCTTCTTTTTAGTGTTGTATAATGACCGCTACTGTTTATAAAACAACCGAGATTTTATGGTTTTGTAAATTTCTAGCAAATCGTCGACTGTAAAACACCCGATGCACACTTTACGGGATGAGATGGGATGCTTTGATCTTATGCCAGCGAAAACCAGAGCAAACAACGATGCCGCCACCACCGCCGTCATCAGCACCATCGCCGTGGATTTCCGAACGAAAATTTTGCAAACATAATAAAGCAATTTAATGAGCGCAATTAAAATGAGGGGAAAAAACACACTGAAAAAAATGAGGCATTTAATTCTTTTGCCAAGATGAAACGATATTTCTGTGTGTAGTACATCATCGTGGTAGTCGTGATAGAATGGTAAACATCCATAAGAATCCAGATTTATTGAGTCCCCATCCATGGAAATCGGAAGATTGCTTCTACATTGGACTAAAATGAGTGACGTTGGCATGTAAGGTCTTCAAATATCTTTGCCAGTAATGGAATCCATAAATGAATCGGAGGATACGTTAAGCAACCCAAATATATTCATATCCCCGAAACTAGGTCGGGTGTTCGCCCGGATGTCAGACTCACTCGCACTGAAACACATACGAACCCGGTATTAAATTTGTGCAAAGTCGTCATCATGATCATCATCATTACGAGAATACTCGAGAATAATATGAATGAATACATTGCGAATGTAATCGGATTAAAGATTGAAATCCGCATCGACTGCTTCTCACTTCGATTGTGCTGCTGTCGGAGCACAATAAAAATGTCTATCGACACTATACAATGCTGTATGTCTGTGCAAACAAACAGATTAAATTTAAGTGCGAGTATTTCGAGTAACTCAAGTAGCAGCAGTACTCAGAGTCCTTCGGATATTAGCTACAATTACGTTATCCGTTTATCTGATGGATGCGCATACTCTTGCATGAGTATCGAGCTCGAGCTCGAGGCTCCTTCTGCACTTCCGCTGAAGTGTCGAAAACATGAAGATGAGCTCGCAGAAGGTTAAAAATCGTCTCGGTGTCGTCCTGGCGGTCTGTTTACAGCAACGCAAAGCTGATTACGCTATCGAGAACTGCAAATCTACTGACGCATATCTACGAGATACCAGAGCCGAGAGTAGAGCAGAGTAGGTACACAAATCATCATTACAACAGTAGCAATGCTCATCCAATAATCGACGGACGTCCTTTTTGCCTCTTGTTTTTAGCAATCCAACAACTCGTTTGTAGTTGAACGCGTAATCAATGCGTCCTGATTCGGGACGTGGAGGGAGGAAGTGCTTCCTTACGCTTCGCTTGCGTCATTGGAGCGTAACGTGTGCATTGTCGGCCTTTTGCCCAAACTCAAAGACGCTTCTTCGAGGGTGCCGCGGCGTGTTGCTTCCGATTTCCTCATAAAATGCTTGATGTCCTTGTGATGATTGTCTCTGATCCCCGGAGTCTCTCAGAACTCGCTACTAGCATCCATTCATGCGTTTGTCATCTCCTTCGTCTCGCTTTGTTTGGTGGTAATTTTATATCCTTGATGCCGGCTGGCATCACCGTCGCGGCTTCTTCGCTTCTGCACCACTTCGCTTGTTAACACTAATGGGCAAATTATGCAGCCCATTTTTCCCATTCCACATTCACTGGTTTAACAACATGGTTGCCATTCATATCCTTATTTTCGTGTTTCCTTTTCCCCATCGCCACTTTGATGTCAGACGTTCAGTTAACTTCTGAGATTTTGGCTAAGTTATGCAAATTGTTGCAAGTGTCATCGAGCAGACGCGGCTACGTACGTCAAAGAATCAGGAAGCTTCGAGGAAGTGATGGCGGGAAAGGGGCGGCGCTTATAGCGAGTAGCAACGTTGAATAAACTTCTCGAATTTAGTACAATTGTATTAACAGAAGGAAGTGCTTTTCTATGGCGTTTGACGTGGCGACTGGAATTTAAATTGCGAGTCAAACAACGTCGAAATGATCCTCATATTGAGGTTAGGAAAGTAGGGTTAAAGTTAAACGCGAGTTAAACTATTTTAAGCACTTCGATTATTTACAAAATATGATAGATTAAAACCACTTTACTATGTCTAGGTCCTTTCGTAAGGACCAGGTCAATACTCCAGATCATATACTCGACTACTTTAGATCAAAGATCAAAAATTCTTCACGTATGATGTTTATACTGTAACATCAAATTGATATCTTTATTTGGAGTATATAATTTACGATCTGAAATTTAGGATGTGAAAACTCTCTATTAATCTGCAATTGTATTGAGTTATCTCTATTGTGGGCATTGCATCTCTTTCTCTCTGTTCATCTCCTTCTTTTTTCTCGCTATCTTGTGAATAATATTCTCACGCCCGAAAATTCTATATTCATACTCGTATATACTCCATACATACTCGTATGTATATTCAATATATCATTGCATCGTTAATACACAAACATTTTGGGTTGTCTTCATCAACACAGCACCTAAAAAAGATAGGGTAACAGGAAAGAAGAAAAGAAGGGCAGGGTTGGGAAGGCAAGGGAAGGGCAGTGAAGGCATGGAAAGGAGGGACATACAGAAGCACCAACCAATTTCAATATGGTTGTCATCGGCATTAGGTACGAGTACGTCAAATGAAAATGTAAAAATCTCTAAATGACAATTTTTACAAATGAACAAAGGTGATACTTTCCGATTCACCCCACCCGAAAACCAAATCAAAATGGGAAATAATGAAAATGGGAAATAATGAAAAAAAGAATCACTCAACAACAACATTTACTAAGTGAGTGAATCAGTGAGTAACGAATACCAAAGCAACGAATAAACAAGCTGTCACAAACTGAGTACCAGGAAGGAGAAAACGACGAACAAGATGAAGAACAACAAAAAAAAAAAACAATATCTACATAATTTGATACTGCATAAATTACCGTCAAACTTACTGAAACAGATACAAAGACAGACAGACAGAAAAAATTTGGAAAATCTTCGAGTGGTTGATGAAAAAATTAGGTAGATGAGAAGAGAAGAAAAGGGGAGGAGAATGAGGAGGAGGAGGTTAGGTTAGGTTGGCCTTCCCAGAGAATAGAGAATGCATTTTTTCCCTGTTACAACAAAAATATGAAACAGATTATCATTCTGACAGAAGCGACAAAAGGTTTCCATTTCATATGATTGACTTGATCTGAAACTCTCTGTCTCGCTCTCTCTCCGTCTTTCTCTATCCCGATCTCTCCCTCTCAATCACGCTCCTTTCTATCTCTCCATATTTATATTTTTCTGTGTCTCTTCATCATTCTAATTATTATTCAACTGTCAACAAGGATATCAGAATATCAGTTTCAGTTGTTGTTGTTCCTGTTGTTCCCATTTTGGTTTGCCAAATATACTCGTAAGTCGGTGAGTAACGGATAAATGGGTCATGAGGACGTACTCACTTACGCACGATATAAAAACAAAATCATGAGAAAGCGGAACGAATACCAATTTTCGAAAAGCTGGTAATAAAACAATAAAATCGTTTTTGGGAAATAATGTTGCCGCTTTTTGTCAATCAGGAGAGATGACAAGCGTGACGTCATAATAGAAACTCGGTTTTAGTTAGCATTAATCCAAAACTTGGCACATTGTCTCTTTATGCGCACACATTTTGCGCCGTTTAGCGATTTAGTCGGCAGCGAGTTTGCTTCATTGCCCTCGTTTGACGTTTTAGGTTTTGGAGACTGTATGGGCAGTATTTCTACAGCTATTTTAGAAAGAGAACTTTTGACCTTACGCTCTCTCGTCTCCCGAGGCTGATGGAGAAGCTGGGAAACTTGCCATCGCTGATACATACAAGAAGTCCATCCAAAGTTTGGAAATTTGTTGGGCGCCGGGTTTATTTGGATCTGAGTACATCTATATGGGATGCGAAGACGATAACTTTCCGCATATAAGTGTGTCAAGAAACTCCGGTTATGAATAAGGATTTATTCAGAATTTGAATATTTCTTGGAAAAAAAAGATGGCGGTGTTTCGAGATGACAGTTTTGAGTGTTTGCGCTCTCCCCCCACAAATTACAGAGGATCATGTGGAGAGTTCAATTCATTCTGAACGGAAAAAAATAGAGTGCAAAAAAAAAAATTAATTGATCAGAAAATATTTTTGGATCTTAAAAAAAGGGATCAAAACAAAATAATTTCATTAGTTACGATAAAGAAAAGGTGTGGAAAAAAATAATTGAAGGAAAAAAACTGTGAAGGAAAAAAAGGAGGAGAAGAAGGAATACAGGACAGGTTTGTTAACTCGGACTTTAGTGCAGCCGAATTTTCCAATCTTGGAACAGGTGACGATGAAGCAAGTGAAGTGAGCTGAATTCTAGTGGAAAGAATCGAAAATAGAATGTGTGTGAGATCAAAAGAGTTCCCTCAGATGGTTAAAGAGTGAGTGAAAAGGAATGAAGTGTTTCTATGTTCAGAGAAGGTAAACTTCTAAGACTTCTATTTACCATAAGGAAAGAAATACATCTGCTGGTTTAAAAAAGAATTTTTCTATAATTTATTTTTAAAATTTTCTGTTAAACTATTTTACATACAATAACAAAAACAAAACAAAAACAATAACGGAATAATGATATAAAACACGGGAACAACACCAAGAAACTTAATTTAATCACTTTATCAATGACACGATCGATTTCAATGGATTTTTTTTTTCACTTTTCATTGGATCCCACAGTGCGTTCCAAGTGTGATGTGGCTGGTGAAAATGGGTAAAAATAAAACAGAAAAAAACATCTGTAGAAATAACAACAACAACAAGACAATTACTAACAACGTTATGTTCAAATGACCGTTACCAAAAAAAGGGTAACACATTTTAATGGTCGCTTAGTTTTAATTAGCCATACAAAGTGTCTCGTAAAAAACCTTCCCTTCTCAGCGCTTCCCTTCCTTTTCCTTCCCCTTCCCATTCCACCCTTCCATACACCTCTATCCCTCTTCTGCAGACCTTTTGAGAAAGTTTCACTATATTCAAGAGGGTCAGCGACAAGCTGTTGTCATTGCCATGGCTTTTGTGACAGTTGTTGACCAACCAACCGACCAACCAACCGACCAACCAACCGGCAAACCAACCGACCAATCAACCATCCAAGTGACAGAGATAATTTTGATCGTTTTAAACGCTTTCAAGTTGACCAACAATCCTCTAGTTTTTCCATGCATAGAAGCCTCACATGTGGCTAAAAGAATGTGGAAAAATAACAAAAGAAAAGGACATCGTCGTGACTTTGTATCGCATTTAAATATTTTTGAAGTTGTTATTTTTGTTGCTGTTCCTATTCTTGTTATTGTTGCTATCGCTGTTGTTGTTGTTACTGCCCACACTGAACCGTGGAACCGTTTTTAATGACCTCTAATTGTGCACCGCCGATGAGTTTGTGTAGCCGCCGTCACCGCCACCGCCACCGCCACCACCAACGCTATCGCCGCCGTCAATATGGTTAAATCGGCATCGTGCAATTAGTGAGTCTTCCTTCGCTCTCGCTACTTTAATGACAACCGGAAGTTGTTCTTACTTTTTTAACTGCACTCGTTGTAAACAATTTAGACGTCAATAAAACGCATCTGGGAAGAGTTGTAAATTTTAAACGGCGCTGAGCGACGTGGCGCGATGCGATTCGAACTGTTTAATGAGGATGCGGGGGATGTTTATCAAAATTTCAAGGGACTGTAAAGTGAACATTTTCATGCTTGAACAAGTATCTAAGGATTGAAATATTATAGAGAAATAACGAATCTAATGAAATCATTATTGAAAATGCATTTATAATTAATTAACACGGTTGTTTATTTTGATCGATGATACTTTTGGGATACACTTAAAATTATAAAAAAATTAAAAAGTGGAATAGAAAAGGAAAACCTTTAATTATTGAAAGTTTTAGAAGAATTAATTATTTGTAAGTTGATTATTAAATTTAAAATGAAACCAGCCGATGGCCCACCCTATACTCGTGTTAAACACCTCAATAAAAGTGTCACAATATTTTTGATAAATTATTAAGCATGCGAATTTGCCACACAAAAAGATCCCTGTAATTGTTTTTATGGTTAACGATTTAAAGGTCAAACAAAAGGTTCTCTAAGTCAGGTTCTCATAAAACTATTAATAATAATTTTTTAAAAAATCACTTCTAAACTTGGCCAAACTTCAAACGTTATGCCGCCAGGTTTAGCAATCATTGTCATCATCATCAGAACCATAAACATTATCATCATCATCACCATTACCATCATCATCATTATCACCGTTACCATCATCATCATTATCAGGATCAAAGTGATGCGCTTTACAAAGCAACGCTTATTCTAAACACTCACTCGCATTTGCATTCAACTTTAATTGTTTTGTCAGCTGATTTTGTTTCTAAAACAGTAGCTATTTATAAATATTTTTGCAAAAACCCTACCGCGACACCACGATGACGTGTGACAAAACTGGGACTCCGACTCTGATACTGTGACTCGGCTGGTTTTCACAAAACAAAGCGTTTTCTACGAAACATCCAACCAACAACCAGCTTCAAAGCAGCCGTGAAAATGTTGCTAATGATGTTGTCAATGAACTTGCAACTTTTTTTGGAAATCTTTTGTTACATCTTTTCTGGTTTGGTTTGCTTATTATTATATTGCTGTCCTTAATTAAACAATCATGTTTAACACTTTTTTAGCGTGATCCTAGAGAAGGAGGGGGCAAAAAAATAAAAAACAACAAAAAGAAAGCCGCCGCTCAACAGCCAATCAATATTTTAAATGATGTTATTAGCAACAATGAGTCTTTCGATTTGATGGAATGAGTTGAGTTGATGCGTTGTTGTTGTTGTTGTTCTTTCCTTTTGTAGGTTGCTTGCTTAGCATGATTAGCGAAAAATTGTGTCTGGTTTGTTTTTGTAGAGTCCTTTTTTTTTAGTAGCTAAATGGTTAGCATCATTAAAAAATACTGAGCCCAATAATCAATACCATAAACGCACACACACACACATGTACATGATCATTTCTTCTTGTTTATATCAGTGAATCGGTGTTTTGTGTGTCCCATTTTTGGGTACCCCGGAAGTCGAACCGTTTAATTTTTATATTTATAGTAACTACGATCATTACAATTATTGTTGTTGTTGCTGTTGTCATGCCTGTAAATAGTGGTGCATGGTTGTAATTTTGTTGTTGTATTCGCTTATTTGGCACTTTTATAATTTATTATTTTGTGCAAAATCTACAATTCAATTAGATTCCAGCGAGTCCTTTTTATTCCTTCCCTTTCGTTCTTTTTTCATGAATTTGCTGCTTCTTCTTTTGTTTCTCTTCAATTTTTCATTTCAATTTTTCATTTACTGGGTTTTATTATAGAACAGAGCGCTGCAATTTTTTGCTGTTTTTCAAAGAAAGGCTTTTGTAATTGTTACCCACCCTGTTATTAGAGAGGCAGACCGATGGTTGTTGTTATTACTATTGTTGTTGTTGTTTTTACAAATATTCTGGCTGTTGTTGTTGTGTGACGCCTTGACATGTGAATAGATGCTGTTGTGATATCTTAATTTAATGTTTGTATGAAATATTTTCATTATGAATTGAATGGAATTCTAACTAATTAACGTTGATAATAACACAGGGTGATTGAAGGCATCGAGGGTGAGCTGCTGTTGTTGGTAAAACTGTTAATATTTGTATTTTGATATAAGCATCATATATGTATGTATATATGTATATATGTATGTACATATTCCAATAAATTAAACGGAATTATTTATAAACAACAACAAAAAACTGATTGTGAAAAGAGTTTTGACTTGAAAAACATTGACATCTGAAAAAGATAGGGTTTATATTTAGAAATAAAAAAAAACCCATCTGAATAACGGACCACCTTTTTGATTTCTGACTCTTTTATTATAAGTATTCATTGAGAGATCTCAGAATCAAAAGAACGGTACAAAAATCTAAAGAAGACATCAATTGATAATGGAAAAACTATTATATTTTTTTAAAATATATTCTTAAACTCAGCAGAGGTTCGCCCGCAAATTTGAAGGTGGTCCATTCTAATTTGGACCACAAAAGATAGTACAACGCAAAACGAAAAAAAGAGATTCTACAAAAAAGAAAAGGAAGACTTTATTTTTTCTTAGAGTTTTTGCGTTGTTCTTGGTTTTGAAAATGTTTGTGATCATAATTGAGTCGATCCCAATGAAGTTGTTACTTCAGAGAGGAGTTGAGAAAGAAAGCTACGTAAAGACCAACATCCTGATTATTAGCTGGTTTCAAAAGAAGAAGAAGAAGAAGAAGAAGAAGAGGACTATTAAGGAGCAAAGTGAGAGGCTTCAGTTTTGTGAAGAAAGAAGCTACACAGCACAAGCGATCGAGGGCACTCAAGTACTCGTGTTCATTTCGTAAGAAGGTCGCAATTCTGGACCTCTTCAGGACCTCTCCAGGACCTGTTTGAAATTAGTGGCTGCTCGCTGTGATGTTCGGTCACAAGAAACACGAGTGCGAATTCCTCTCAACTCTGCTCTCTACGGTTATCCTTTTTTTGGTATTTTTTTGAACACCTTCTCATTTAATTTCTCGTCTCTTTCATTAGAAAGAATTCTGGCGTCACTGCGAATCAGTGTTAAATGAAGTCAACAACTTTGTATGAAGGAAGACTGAAGCATGGATGCAGCAGCTTCAGTGGATGAATTCAGGGATTACATAAAAACGCCGCATGCTTCACTGCGTGTCGCCGCATCCGGACAAATGGCGCAAAGCAACTCACAATTCAATCAGAGTCAGCAGAAAAAAATAGAAAAAAATTGCATTTTCCTGAGAAAGCCAGCGTTGGAAGGCTTCCCTTCCCTTCACTTCTTCCCTCCCGCCATTTTCAATTATGAAAACGGTAAATATTGTGTAAAAACATCCCTACAGGATATCAATTTAGAGAGTTATGCTGATGTTGATGTTGATGATGATTACAATGAATGAAATGCAACAGCCGAGATTTTGGTATGATGAGAGTGAGAAGGAGAGAGAGGGAAAGGGAGAAAGAGTGAGGAACAGAGATGTTCTTCTGAAGCGGCGGGCACTCACACCCGGAGGCCCTCCGGCGACTACGCAGCCCAGCATCCGTATAAACAGATGCGCATGAAACTTAACACACTCCAAGTGAGAGGTTGGAGAGGATGTTGTCAACAATAATAACAACAACAACATCGAAATTCACAACAATAACAACAACAACATTCACTATAAAATTGACAACAACAACATCGTCACTGGCGGTCGACGGCAGCAATTTCACAGACTAATTGTGCCAAATCTGTTTTTTTCCCCGACATTTTTGCACAATTGATGATGAATGCGTAAACGTCTGAATGACTGAATGAATAAATGACCGAAGACTGAATGAATTAGACTCCGGTGAGAGCCAGTGATCGATACGGCGCGTAAATCAATGATGACTACTTTATTTCGATGACTTTTTGACCAGCTCCGAGTGGCAAGGACTCAGCTGCTGTTCTGTCAGCAACGTGAAGTGGTGGTGGTGGCGGCGGTGACGGCGGCCCGAAGGCGAGAGGGGGTCACACGTTTGACATTTTAAGCTGACACTAAGCCACGTAATGCCAGATGAAGTGTGCAGGAAATTCACAGTAAACAACTGGAGTCTGAAGTCTGCATCATGAATCCTAAAGACTGAATCCTGAAGCTCGAGTTCTAGTTCGTGGCATGCAAAATGAGGACTGGAGTCTGATGAGACTATAGTCTCAAGACTGCTGTTTGAAGTCTGAAGCCTGAAGCCCGAAGTTCGAGTTTCTTCGGAGTTGAATCACACTCAAGTTTAATCAAAGCTGAAATTAATTGGATGTAATATCATTATTTTTATATAAATACTTAAATAATTCTCAGTTAACATGAGTGACTTTTGACTTATGTGAAAACTGAAATAAATTGTGATTTTCTAGAGTAGAATTCGGGGATATTTTGAGTGATTTAACTTTATTATGAGTGATTTTTAAACAGAGCTAAAAAACAGGTTAAAAAAACTGCTTAAGTTGTTTTTTGAGCCTTCTTTGGAAGGTCGAAATAATGCATGAAAACCTAACGTAAGCGTGGGTTACGTAAACGTTAACCGGCATCACCGCTGCGCGTGTCATAAACGCATAAAAACTCAGGACATTTTTCAAGGAAGACACGTTTTTTTAGCAGACGTCTTCATTTTTTGGTGTGTTTTCTTTGATTGTTTTCTGTTTTTTGCACGAGTGGGTTTTATTTTTGTTTCCTTTTTTTAACATTCGCTGTCACTTTGGTCACTCTGAAGGCGTGCTTCTTCATGCAATTCGCGTGCATCGTCAGCAGTTTTTCCAAGAAGTCTCAAGACGAAGGATGGATTTTTTCCGCAGTTTTTTTATGTGATTTTTTTGTGCAGTTTTTCAATTTTTTACGCTGCCACGCATCCTTTTGTTTTTGTATCCTTTGAGGTTTTTTCGGCACCTTTTTTAGCGGTTTCGACAATTTTCTGCAATTTTCCGAGATTCAATTCTTTGCTTTTATTGTTTTTGATTTTATTTTTTGCTTTTGTCAGCTTTTTTTAGATTTTGTATTTTTTGTTGTTGCTCGCTTTCGTGGTTTTTAAGGTCGAGCCATGAGCATTTTTATGATCAATTTCGGTGAATTGTTGTTGCTATTCTGCTTTTTTGCGCTATTTTAAATGTTATTTTTTTGGGTTTCTAGTTTTTTAGTTCACGGTTTTTTTATTTAGTTTCTTCTTAAAACGTTTTTTAGATATGATTTTTGATTTTTTTTCCTTTTCTTTTGTGTTTTTTAGATGACTTTTTTGGTCCTCTTGCGGTGTCCTTCTGTGGGTATGCGTAACTTTCTGAGATGACTTCGAATTGCGTCACATTTTTTCGAGGTTTCTCATGTATTCGTTTTTTTTTCTATTGAATTCTATTTTTTTGGTTTTTTTATTTGGCGAATTTTTTTTTTGGGAGTTTTTTGCTTGATGTTTATGGGTGCATTTTTTAGGTTGTTTAGTGGGTTAATTGTTTTTTACCCTGACTTCATTTTACGTAACACGTTTTTTGTTTTATTTTTTTAAAATACTTTTAGGAGTTCTACGTATTTTTTTTTTGTGGTATTCCTGAAAATCTATTTTCATTTCTTTTTATTACTATTTTAAGGTTTTTATTAGTTTTTTCAAGTGGCCATGCGTTTAAGAAATTACTGGATTTTTAAAGGTTTTTCAACTGTGTTACTATCCAACCAGACTAATCTTGACCACGCCTCTTATATTCCCATCCTTGCCCTCCCCTTTCCACGACAAGACTTCTTCGGCTTTAAAAGCAATCATTTGTAATCCTCTGCCATTTCTTGTGATAGCGACCTCTAAAAATGGATTCTTTTGAAGGCAATCTTTTCTCTCAAGAGACTGAAATGAAGGGGAGAAAAAGAACTCAAAATGTATACTGTATTAAGTATTTTTTTTTTGTCAAAAAATAGATTTATAAACACTTCTATCATAGTTTGTAATCATCACTCATCACTCATTCGTCAGCCGTCATCAGTTGCTTTGGCTTAAGAGTTCGTAAAAACACGGTTTAAGTTGATATCGCTTTAATGCAGGTCTTAATTAACTGTAGTTGTTGTTGTTACTACTGCTGTCGATGGAGTTGGAGGTGGTCTGTGGAGGGTGGCAATGAGTGGGCGTTTAAATCAAATGATGCAACAGGATGCTTAGTAGAATAATAATAATAACAACAACAACATCAGCAACAGCGGCTGTGAAATAAATCATCGATTTCACATCTCTCTCTCCCTCTCTCTCTCTCTCTCTCTTCCTCTCTCTTCCCCTCTCCACACACCCGGATTCACTTCAATTGACACATCAAATTGAGTGACGTGAGTGATGAGTGACGAAAATTATTAAAGTAATGAAAGTGATGAAGATGAATTTCGATATCGGTGACCATTCGATAGGAGGACCAATAAGCAATAACAACAACAACAACTCATATTTGATGCTTCTATGTAATAATTTTTGTTGTTTTCTAGAAATTAGAAAATTTTATTTTATTTTATTTCAGGGTTTGTTTCTGTTGTTTTTTTGTTTTTGATTCGTTCTTTTAAACAAAAATTTTGTAATTTGATAGGAAACATCAAAAAAAAAAAAATAACGAATCGTTCAGAAAAACTGTTTAATTCTGGGGTGGAAATTTTCTCTGCTTGTTGTTGTTGTTGCTTTTTGTTCGAATTTTACTCACAGTTTTGGGGTCTGTCAATGAGAAAATCTGACGGATTGCATCTGTGATTGTTGCCGGTCGCTGGTGGGTCAGCAGGACATCATCAGGATATCAAAGAGGATGAAAGACGGGAAGCATATTTTGTTGACATTTTAATTAATGCCTCGTGTGTGTGATTTTGCTGGAGTTGTTGTTATTATTGCTGCTGCTTTCTTGCTGAGTTATTTTGCAATGAACTCATTCCTCGCTCACTACTGATTCTTTCTTAACTCATTTCTAACTCATTTCCAATTCATTCCTTCTCTCTCTCTCTCTCTCTCTCTCTCTCTCACACACTGTCTTCAACCAGGTCATTTCTAACGCCAAATTTTGTGTGGCGTTAATCTTTTATTCTATTAAAACTTCACACTTTTCACATAGTGTGTCTCATTCCATCGGATTGCTTGAGTAAATATTTCTACAGCTGCTTGGCTGCGAACTTTATTTGTTGCTTGGAGACTTGAAGCCGAAGTCTCAATCCTCGAAGAAATCCTTAAAATGTCACCAAATCTAAATTAATTATGCGCAGCGGCGGTGGCCGCGACGGCGGTGACAACGACGACAAAACTTAAGCAGTTTATAAATTATGCAAGCGACACACGAGCAAGCTTAAAACACGGAAATCCGGCCGAAGCACCCACAAAGCTACCCCCTTCTAGGCGACAAAATAAAACAGAAGATAGACAGAAGAGAGACAAAAGAGAAACAGAAGAGGGACAGTGAAAGAACTGCTGAATAATAGAGTCTAGAAAGATGATAGGGTTGATAAAAGACACGTCACACATCCAAAGATAGAGAAGGGCAAATAAAAAGACAAACAGACAGACAGAGAGACAGATCGACAGACAGACAGTTGCATAGATTAGACATCTTTCGAGTGTTCAACTTATAATTAATGCAAGCGAAGTAGTGAAAGTGTTAAAAGTGAAAACTTTTTAGGAGGGGATTTTAAAGGGCGGGACATCAGACAAACGATGGTGCTGCCGCCGCCGCCTCTTTTGAAAAAAGTTTTGTCAATCGTGTCTCATTTATAAAGCAACGAGAACAACAACAACAACACCAACAACAATACTAATAAGTAGCCCCCAACAAAAAACACCTTTATTAACCATCATCGATTAATAAAAGGGTTAACCCATTTAACCCTTGTGTGTGTGTATTTCTGTGTGGGTTCTTTAGAGGGTTTAGAAGGTTCATAGAGGGTGCGTGTGACCACGTTGAAGATCGAATATCGAGGCTAACGACACTTTTACACCATAACCACATTAAAGAGTTTCTAATCAATCCAATCGAATCGCTGAGAACCACCAACAATAAAAAAAGGAACACCAAAGAAAAACTACAAATAATTTAAAAGAAAAAGGCAACCAACAACAAAAAGCCGCCTCTAAATTGCTCATAAAACGGTCTGTCTGTAATAAAAGCATCGCCGATTAAATACGCCAATTTAATTGCTTACCGATTTATGAATAACCGTCCAACCGACCGACCAACCAACCTCCCGTTCGTTATGCTTGATTTTCTTTGATTTATCAGCGGATTTGCTGATGTCGCTCTACACGCAGACACACACACAGTCACTACTTTCAATCACTAGTGAATCACATTCAAGTATAATCGCAGAAGCAAGCCGTCAAAGGGTTAAATACTTAAATGGTTAAACGGTTAAACTCATGTGAAGTTAAAAAAAATTGTGTAAAGATAGAATCAGGATGAGGATAAGGATGAGGATGAGGATGGGGACAAGGATGAGAATGAGGACGATGAGGATGAGAATGATGAAGATGAGGATAAGGATGACGATGGAGATGAGACTGCGGATGATTATGAGGAGGATAAGGATTCGGATTAGCTTTCGTTCTCGGTTAAGGTTGATGATATGGATTCGGTTTTGAATGAGAATCATTTTTCGCATAACTCTTTAGTTTGCTTAAAAGATTTCGTCACACGCTTGACGCATGACGACATCCAACGGAGTCGAATCCGAGTTCTTCGGCCTGAGAGTAGAGAAGCCGCTTTATAAATACGGTTATAAATATACTCGTTATAAATGCTCTCGTATACCGTAAAAGAGTTGTCACGATAGACACGTGTGTAAGCCATCGTGATGCATGATGCCGCCTTTCATGTAACACTGACTGACTGATTTATCCGGCTAATAAACTCCCGTATATACATATAATCTCCTTTTTTCCTTTGTATTTTCGTATTTTTCCGGAACGGGTTAAGCTTCAAAGAAATTGATTTCATGCCACGTTTGGGCGATCGATTTCACCAGCGATTCGAACGACAGCAAAACGATGCGAAGACTTGAGCCATGAAATAATTATGCTCATTGTAATCGTGAATAATTATTTATTAGATTTGAGTTTATTCACTTAGACTTTTGTATATTTATGAAATTTATGTTTATTTATTAGATTTGTATACGATAAAGTTTCTACGATGTCCAAGTTTCGATGAAAAATGAATAATGGTGCAAGAAAAAGGATAAAAAACTGAGGAATTCTACTGTATCTTAATTTACACGTAAAGTCAAGGATCTCCTTAAACTATTACAATCTCAAAGGTTTTTTTAAGAAGCTTGGAAACTACCTTAAAAAAGAAAATAACCAAAAAATGCTTATTCTTTTCTTAACACTTCTTCCAACGAATTCGAAGAATATTGAAATGTTTTCTTATTTCAGTCAAAAGTCAAAATAAAACAACGAATTCCAACAACTCATTCGAGGTTATATAAAAATATGCAATACGATGGAGTTGCAGCTCTTGGAAAAGAATTAATAAATAAATAAACAAAGAATAAAAAAGAATCATAAAAAGGACAAAATGAAAATCTAAAAAAACAAAAGAGTTACAAAAAATGGCTAAAAAAGGGATAAATAAAAAAGACACCAACACAAAGAGTAAAAAAGCTGTAAGAAAGACTAAAAGTAAAAAGGTTAAAAAAAGGATAATAATAAAAAAGTATTAAAAATACAAATACAACAAATATTCTTATATAAGGTTGCGTTTTTTATTACGGGAAACAAGAAAAAGAAGAAAAACCAAGAAAGAGTTTCTTTTTTAAATAAAAGAACAGTATTTTTAAGTAAAGGAAGAATAAAAGAACAGTAAAACAACAAAATTGCGAATACGGAAAACGCGACGAGGCGAATCTTTTGTTATTTCGTCTTTTTTTTCAAAGGATAAACGAAGACGAATGCGAATCGCATCGCTGAATCCTTTTTATCACTCAAATGTAAGTTGTTGTTGTATTTGTTGTTGTTGTTGTTGCTATTATTTTGACAATTGTTGCCTCTAAAAAAACAAAAACAAAAACAAAAGCATACTAGACACTTTTGCAAATGGTAGGCACAACAACAACAACAACAACAGCATCTAAAAGAGTAGAAGTAGTATATGAAGAAGAAGAAGAAGAAGAAGAAGAGGAATATGAAGAGGAAAGAGCAACAGCACCAGCAGAAGAAGAGCGACGTCTAGATTTTTGCAACTCTTTTCGCAACTCGGAAAACATTTTGAGTCCTTTGTACAATCAACACGTTTTTGTTGTTGTTTAGTTGTGGTTGTTGTCGTTGTTATTAAGTTCCTTTCTAAGGACGATTAGGACGACGCGTGAAGACGTCTACGTTTACGGAATTCGCAATCGTTCCGGTTTTATGTCGGTGTTTTACGTGTTTTTGGCGAGCACACAGAATGTTAACCTGTGGCAAAATAACAACAACAACAGCAACAACTGAAAATACAAGGATTAAAAGAAGTACGCAGAAAGGATACGCGGAAGGATTCTCGATTGGCAGGCGTGCAGCGAAAAAGAACAAAAGCAGCATCGCAGAGGATGATATTGGAAGGAATAACAACAACAACGATGACACTAAAAGCACCAACAGTAAAAAGAGAAGTGATAAAAACGGCAAAACAATGACAACATGGCTGCCATGCAACAAAATCTAAACACTGTCAAATCTAAACGTCAAAATATTGAGAAATGTCAGCGATTGAATAGGAAAAAAGTCTGTTTTTGTCCTCTCTCTCTACTGTAGGAATTCCACGTATATTTTTCCTGATCACATGCTTCGAATTCGAATTTTAATCCTTTGAAATAACTATGCGCAGATTCTGATATTCGTATCCTTTGTTGTCCTTCTACGAAAAGCTTCTGGTTCCTTGATTTGCGATTGTTTTTCTATTGTTTTTTTTTGCCAAAATTCTACAGCTTCTTTTTGTTCATCTGTGGCTCATAAAATATGACAATTAAATTGAACAGCGACGACCACAAGAGGACACAACACTTCAAGGACATTCGGTAGTTCAGCCTGCGAAATCAGTCCTTACAATCATACGTACATACGCATTGAATTGACTCGATGCGACTCAACCCGACTTTCTGCCTACTCTATTTAATAATAACCGCATTCGTTCCGCTTAATTTGCTGTCTACTCGGCGGAAGGATCGACGCACGAAGGATGGCGGTCGCACGAAAAGGATTAACGTCGAAAAGTCAAAAGTACGCCTTCGCTTTGCTTTCGTGTATGATCGGAATTTGTTTATTATGAAAACAATCTACACCCTCGTCCTCTTTACACATCATCAGGATCAGGATCTGCAGAGCGATCGTCATCGTAGCGCCCAAATGAACGGTCCACTCTCGCTATCCCTCTCTCCCTCTTTCACTCTATCCTCTCTATTTTTCTTGTCTATCCTCGAGCTGTTCCCCGTCTGTCATCGATTGTGTTTCGAAGCGATCTGATGCGATCGAATGCGATGTGTTGAGTTGTTGCACTCCGTTTTGTTAATCCTTACGATATCCTTTCCTTAATCCTTTCATTTGTGTGGATTTAACATGAAATTTTCGCCCCGATTCGATTAGTAACAGCGAATCCTTGCTGAACTTCTTGAAGAGGCGTTGATATTTTGTTGTGGAAGTATTACAAAAATTAGTTTTGCAGGATTTCGTCCTGCACTGTACCTGTGCCAGGACCACAGGACATGACGGAGGTCCCTACTTTTTGGCGAAATTAACTTTAAACCGACCAACTTAAAGGCTACTCCTCTGCTTAGCAATACCACTAAACGAACCACCCGAAACGAGGAGTTCGGATGAAATTATTTACCATAATATTTTCACTGAACTTGTGCAGGATTACTTTCGAGTGGACTGAAGAGAAACGAAGGTGGAAGAAAGAGTACAGAGTTTCATTTAAGGGAATAATTAAGTACATTAATTTTATAGCTAAATTTTACATTTTGGAAGCTTATTTTTACAAAGTTTCATCATGAAGTTTAGTCATTCTATTTCAGTCCTTCCAATTGTCAACAAACAACAACAAAAACCGTAGAATAAAAGAAATCTCCATAAAAAAGTGAATTCGATCTAAAAATAAAAAAAGGTCAACTTAAGTTAATATTTACCAAGCAGAGAGAAAGAGAGTATTTTTAGTGGTTGGTCTAAAAAAATCCACAACTTTACAAAAAATATGACCCAGTATTTTTTTTACAAACCTTATTTTTTCTTAATATTCTTTATTCGTTTCCTTAAAAACTATTCGCAATTTTTAAATGAGATTCTTTCTCTTAATGAGTTCTCTGAAGAATGAGGATTTATTTTGTTACACTCATAAAATGACGAGCAGAGCCATAAAAATCTAGACCCCGAGATTAGTTCAGTCTTTTATTATTTTTTTAGTTCACATTTATTGCAAAGTCTTCTTCTTCTTCTTTTTCTACTTCTGCTTTTTCTTCTTTGCATATTAAGACGGAGAAACTTATTCAAGGACATGCGTAATTTCAGACACTTGTAAAGTGTCAAAGAATCTTATTACTAAGCAGCAGAAAAAAAATTAAGGAAAAATAATAATAAAGAAAAACTTATCTTAAAAAATATATAAAACTTTAAAAAGAATTCGTTTAAATGATTTATATTTTTAATTTATATTAATGATTACTGACTTACTTACTTACTGAGGACAGAGTGAGTCATAGAGTAGAGTAAATCCTCAGAGTTGACGGTAGAGTAGATGGTGGAATAAACGACAGGGTAAACGATAGAGTAGACGATACCATAGAGTGGACCATAGAGGAGACCGTAAAGTGGACCGTACAGTAGAATATAGACTGTATCATGGAATTGATATTATAGAGTATGTTTTAGAGTAGACATTATAGAGTAGACATCGTAGAGTAGAAGTATAACATAGAGAAGACCATACAGTAGATCCTATTTTATGATCTATGACCATATATAAATACATAGTAGATCATATATAGAATAGTATACCATAGAATAGACATGATAGAGTAGATATCATAGAGTACACCATATCGTAGACCGCAGAGTAGGCGATTGATTTGATGATAGAGTTTATGGTTTGTTTATGGTGGAATGGACAACAGGCGATGGAGTGGACAATAAAGTGGACCATCGAATAAACTATAGAGTAGACTTTAGAGTAGATCTTAGGGTAGACTATAGACAGGTAGATACTAGATGAATATGATGGCTTAGTAGAAGCTAACGTAACTTGAAGTCCGCCCAAACAATGCCTTTAAATAATATATCTTAATCTAAGTTCATCTGGTCGTTTAGCATACAGTAGAAAACTTGCATTTTTAATATTAATTTTTGAATGTTTTACTTAGTGTTAACCTTTGTATTGTGTACTTGACTGTATAGGACTCTATTTTGGACTGCTTTATGTGCGACACAAAAATTGTTCCGCTAAAATTAAACAATCAAACAAAACTGAAATATTTTTTTTTAATGCCGAAGTGTTTCTCGTAAAACCTCGAATTCGGACAGACGAAATTCGGTCAAAAAATGACCACAGGAGTTCCTTAAAAACCACGCTCTGAATATGCATATAATAATAATTTATGAGTGCATAATTTTTGGGAAAGAAGACAGCGAACAACAACAAAAATTAAAAGAAAAGAACGCTGGAGAACAGACACGAAAAGTGAACGCGAAAAAATGCAAATGACGTGTTACGTAACTGAGACACGGTTCGGCCCGCCTGCTTTCCGGACACTTCTCAAGAAAATGATACAATTTTTTCGGGATTTTTTGTGTTCTTCTGCTTTTTTATTTATTTTTATTTCTTGTTTTTGTTCCACGATTCTGTTGTTTGTGGTGCTTGTTTCTGGTTCTTTGGCTTGAGTCTTCTTCGTTTCTTTGCTCTTGTTTTTGTTATTATTTTTAGAAGATTTTCCTTTATTATGCAATTTTTTGCGCTCCAGATGCGACTCGCGGCGATGCGACTGACCAACGGATGTCTTCTAGTCTCAAGGACTCTCTATTCGCAGAGGTCCTGCAGCGATGCTTGCTCTAGATCTAAATATTTTATGATGTTTTTTTAAGAGGTCAGTAAAAATTCTGCGATGCAGGTTTTTCTTTGTTTTTTTGTTGTGTTAAAAGGACGATTTTTTTGGGATTTGGATTTTTTGGCATAATTTTTTGGGATAATTTTTTGTTACACATTTTTTGGTGCTAATTTTTTGGTTTTGTTTTGTTTTCGTTTCTGAGAAAAATTCTGCGCTCCTATGAAAAGGATCTTCTAAGGATGTGATTTCGCGAAGTCGCTGTGAGGACTCACTTTGCAATGATTACAATAATAATTTATGACTTTTGGCCAATCTGCAGCGTGACCGAATTTTTTCGTTTTCTTTCTTTGTTTTGCGCATTTTTTCCTTGGAATTTTTCGCATCTTCAAGGTTTGGCGTTTTTTCTGTTTTCGATTTGTTTGCATTTTTTTGTAGCTTACAAAAAACTGTCCTAAAAATTGGTCAAAAAACTGGATCAACTTTTTATGAAGTGTTGACATTTTTTAATGGTTGTTTGTTGAGGACGAAATAATAACAAAAAAACCAAAAAATGCGTCCGACTTCTGGTGGGTTTTTTCGCTGGTTTTCATTTTGTTTGTTTTTTAAGTTTTGTTTCTTTATTTTTTTGTGGTCTCTTTTTTTTACTTCTGTTTTTTGGTTTTCTTTGTTTTCTGCGATTTCAGTTTTTGAGATGATGTCTTTGAGGTCAATGAATTTAAATGAATTTTAAATAAATTTGAATGAATTTAAAATGAATTTGAATGAACTTAAATCAATTTGAATGAATTTTAAATGAATTTGAATGAATTTTAAATGAATTTGAATTCATTTACATTTAAAATGTCGCTGAATTTAAATGAATTTGAATTTTAATGATCTTAAAATGAGTTTTTGTGATTTTTTCTTGCTGTTTCGATGCGAGTCAATATTTTTATTGCGGTTACCGTTGACAACAGAGTTTATATTTCGGTTGACCAACGATGGTTAACCAGAGAAGCGGCCACAAGAATCCCATGAAATCCCCGACTAAAAAACCGCCACACAGACACAAGCACAACCACAGCCAGAGATAAACACACACACAATCACAGGGATAAACGAAAGTATTCACAGTTGTTGTTGTTAATGTTGTTGTTACTCGTTCCCACTCGTAATTTTTTTGAAGTCCTTCCGCTTTGGCGCCAATTCTCAATCAACTCTCACTCAGTTTTCAAAATTAAGAGCATTTCACAGCCGCTCTTCAAAGTTTCGATGGTTTCTCAAGTTGGACACTTATTTTTGTAACGGGAGGTTGGTGGGGGGGGGATGGAGAAGAAGATGCCGGTTGGGTGGCAGAGTGGGGGGGGTGATGGCAGTGTAGATGGTTTTATTTTGCGTACATCAGCTTCGAAAGCAACCCTTTTCAACTCTCTGCTCTACTCTGCTCTACTCTCTTTTCGAGTGGCTGTTGTTGTTGTTGTTGTTGGGCGTTTTGCATGCATTTGAAAGTGGGAGGGCGCAAAACATCCACTCCACTCCGTTAGTTCGTTTGTTCCAATTTCGTTGCGGCGAATATTAACGGCAAACCAAAGGCCACCAACAACACCACCAAAAACAACAACAACAACGAGAGAAGTACCCAGGGTATAATGAAGAAACCCTTCAAAGGGAGTATCGAAGGGAGAAACAACCAGAAAAACAACAACAACAACAAAAAGCCACTCAAAACCATCATCGCACCGCATAAAAACTTGATTATAATGTATATCATAGTTTCAAAAGCGTTCTCTCTCTCTCTCTCTCTCTCTCTCTCTTTCTCTCTCTCTCTCTCTCTCTCTCTCTCTCTCTCTCTCTCTCCTTCAATCTCTCGCTATTCTCTCGCTGGGTTTCGGTTTCTCGAGCCCACCCCTTTTTTTGTGGATAGAATCAAAGGTCGAAATGTATAATTTTCCATTCTCACATCTGTCATGGCGTCAGAGAACACCAAACAAAAAAAACGAAAAACCAGCCAAAAATGATGCACGCGATTATTTTTTGGTTCGGTTTCCCAGAAGCTCAGAACTCCCTGGAGAGCCTTTCATGTGCTCATTGCAAATGCATTAAAATTATACCCACCTTCCACATCCGCCCGCCCGTCAGCCGTTCATCACTCGCTCTCCCCGCCACCCTCTCCGCTATCATCACCCTCTCCACCATCGTCAGCATTACCAACATCGCAAACACCACAAAAGAACTTGAACTCAAGCTCGAAATCACGAACCCGACACTCGACGAGTCGACATCGAAACTGAGCACAGAACGCAAAGCAACCAAGCTTAATATGAGTCACGTCGCTCTCGCTCGCTCTCTCTCTCTCTCTCTCTCTCTCGCTCGCTTCAATTCAATGGCTGTCTTTGTCGCTCTCGCTGAATGACATGCATTCATTCAATCATAAATCTACATCTGCACAAAACACGTGCATGTGACAACAACAACAACAACACCAACACAAACTGGGTTGTCGGTTTGCCATCCAAACCAGAACCAAATCAACCCCATTTTAACCGAGGCCAAAACCAAAAAACCACCATATAAACCACCCCACCACCCTATGAAACAATCATACACACACACACATACTATGCACACACACACACACATACGTACTATGTACACACACACACACACACGAACATATATAAACAAACAATGATATCACATTAACGGGGGGTGTTTTTAAATGTTGTTGTTGTCGTTTTTAGATACTACCGTTGTTGTTGTTGTTGCTGCTTTGCGTCTGTTTGCTTGCATTCGTTCGTTCGTTCGTTCGTTCGTTCGTTTAGCCACCCCTTTTTTTCAGCTTTAGTTGTTTTTTTTCGCCAAACTGTCACATTCTCATCTGATGCGTTCATGTTGTTAGTGTTCGTGTTGTTGTTGTTGTTGTCTCTGGCATGAATCCTGATTCGAATCTCTGTTTTTTTTTTTCTCAAGGATCATTCTTCGCATCGGGTGAATTTCTTACATTACAACAACAACAACAACAGGAAAAACCAACCAACAATAAATATAGAGCACATTTTCTTTTGGCCACAGAACAAATTTTAAATGCGGTGAAATGAAAGGCGAAGAGTACCGCGAGCACCAACAACAACTAAACTACTGTAATTTTTCTTCTTCTCCGCTCATTTTTCATGAACCAAAACATTCACCACACGTGATTGAAAGAATCAACTAACTGCAAATGCAAATGAGAGTTGAAAACAACAACAACAACTACTGCAACTGAAGCACGAACAACAACAACAACTACAGCAACAACAGTACTCACAAAACAACAACATTCTCTCATTATAACCGAACACTTTGATATCAAAGACGCAACCAACAAAAAACAAACATGCATCCTGTTCGGTGAGAGCAACGAAACCATAACAACAACATTTCAATAACTACAATAGCAACAACAACAACAACAATAAATAGCAAATATGCAAATGAAAAAAAAAAACACAAAATAAATATGGCGGCCGCATTGTGTGTGTGCTTGCGTGTTCTCGCTGTTGTTGTTGTTTTTTTTTTACTGTTAACTCAACGCTCTCATGTTGCGTTATTGCAGAATGCTGCGTGTTACAAGAGTTCTTCTGGTTTGCTTTTCGTTTATCGTGGTTACTTTTATTTCTCGGTGCTTTTTAACATTTTTTTAATAACATCGCTACTTCTGCCGAAAAATATTAAATAAAAATAAAAACATTTTCTTTTTAAAATTTAAATAAATAGAAATTTTTATGAATTTCTCGTTTTATGTTCCTCTCCATTTTCCAGGAGTCTCCATTCAAAGTTGCTCAGAAAAGTGTTATTACTGTGGTAGCTGCTGCTGCTGTTGTTGTTGTTATTGCCATTGTTTTTGTAATTGTTTTTGTTGTTGCTACTGCAGTAGCTACTCTTGAATTGCTTATTATTATCTCTGTGGGCACAAATGCGGGTGTATGAGTGACACTCGACGGTAACCCACCACCACCACCATCCTCACCACTCTCAAAAAACAACAACAACACAACAACTGCAACAAATTTTGCGCAATTAATTCAACTTACATCCCCCATCAGAACGTAAGAAAAGTAAAAGAAGAGAGAAAAACAACAAACAAGCGGCAATCATTTCTTTTCTTTCACTTTTCTTCAATCTTCAACATTGTCAAGCGAGCTGCTGTGAGTTAAAGCGAGACAACAATAAGTTCGCCGCCGCTTCTTTCAGCAGCAACAACAACAAAACCAGAAACAATATTTTGAGGTTTGCGTGTGCTCACCATTTAAACAAAAACAAGAAGGATAAAAAAACCAGCACATAAACTCACCACAAGAAATGTTACCCAACCGAAACCAAAAACAACCCCCTTGAAAAAAAAATGTCCATTTATTCCATTGCTACTCTTACACACACATGCATAGCACTTCCATTGGAAATGTTCCAGGAAAAAAGGGAATTTTTTTGATTTCTTCTATTTTATGGTGTTTTTGTTGTCGCTGATGATTCGTCCTTGTGTTGAGTTGTTTTGTAGCACAGCGCCGCAGTGAAGCAAACCGCATTCAAGCGAAATAAAAATTTCCCCGTTTTTGGAGGCAGCTGTTTATATACAGTTACATTTTTTATTAAAGCTGGAGATGGGGGGGAGTGGAGTGTGAAGTGGAGGGGGGAAATTGAGGAGGATGCGGAGGATGATACTTGAGTGAGTGTCGTTGGTGAGTTTGAAGTCTCGCTTTCATTCCGTTTTTAAGGGGCGAAAAAGAGAGAGAGAGAGAGAGAGAGTTTACAACTGTTTTTTCCAATGGAAATTTTTATTTTTTTCCTCGTGCTCCCCTTCGTGCTCCATAATGGAGCATTTTTCTACAACTTCCACAAATTTGAGTGACTTGATTTTCCATTTGAGGCATAAAAATTAAATAATGTTTTGTGTTTTCTCTTTTGATCTCAGATTTGAAATGAGAGCCAGTTTTAAAAAAATGTGTTGGATGGGGGGCGCTGAGAGTATCAGAAAAAATATCACCCTCACTTGACTCTCTCATTTAATATTAAAACAGAGTGTGTTAATGAGAATGATACAAGAACTGTAAAATATTGAAAATATATAAATAAACCATATAATTATAAATACAAAAACTATATAAATAAAGCTGTATATAAAAGAATTAAACTAAGAAAAGAAATAAAATATTTTTGTTGGTTTTTCTATCATCTGAAATGTATTTAATACGTATAAAAACGGGTATATTAGTGTGGGCCATCGGCTAGTTTCTTTTTAATATGATATTTGTTAAAATTAAGTTCAACATTTTTTTTAATTGCAATTTTTTTAAAGAAAAGCAAAGAAACCAGCCGATGGCCCACCCTTATATCTATATCCAGAGTTTAGATCTGTAATTTTTATATTATTAAAATTAATAAAAACAGTTATAGCGAATTCATCTAAAAATCATTAAAAATAATTTTCTTTCAAGTTTGTTCCATGAGAATCTCTTTCGATCGGATTCTGAAAAGGCGGAGCCTCTGGTAACCACAATAAGAAGATCAACAACAACAGGAAACTAGTGGAGACTGTGTTCTTTCTGCCCCTCTCGCTCACTCTCTACCTCTCTCGCTCACTCTCACTCAGCCTCTTGCTCACTCCTCCTTGCTTCAGTCTATTTTTAGCAACCCTTATTTTTAGCTTGTTTGATCGACGACGTGGTCACCGTTTCTTATGATCATCTGCTGCGACGGTTTGCATCGACGACGCCCCGCCTCTGTTCAACCCATCAACGGGGGCAAAAATTTACCGTCGCAACAAAATGCGTTCTGCACTTTACTGAAATTTAATTTGGTTTCTTTTGAAGATTGTCATTTAATCGTAAAAAAGGAAAGAAATCAGTTACAAGAACTAATAAAATGTTATAAATTAATTCCGCTGATAAAAAAGAAAGCCTCAAAAAATGGCGAAGACTAGAATAATTCTAGAAAATGTTGTGGTAAAAATTGTAATCCATAGATCACTACGGTGAATATTTGTTCCCAAATAGATTCATTTTTATATGATCTGCCTGCGATACTCTATTAATCATTGTTTATGACGTGACATGATGTAATGACATGATCATGATCATATCATGTTATACGAGTACGCTAATGATCATGGAATATAATTTGTGATCGAGGTCGAGGATCGAAGTTTGAACATCAGCCGTTCTTTCAGGATTTTCCCCTCATTATGAGTACTTTTATTCTTTTTATTCCTCTGTCTCCTTTTCGTTTTTTTATTTATAATCTAATTACTTCACAGTAATAAAGATAGCTAAAATAATAATCAATAAAGGATTGAAATAAATAAAAAAAGACTGTTAAATGTTTTTTTATGGTTCGGGTTCTGATAATATTTTAAGAAAAATTAAAAGAGTTTATAATCAATTATGTTGTCCTTTAACTTTGTAATCTTTACCCCCGTCCTTCCCTGGCAGATCACGTTGCTGAGCTGTTAGTAATACCCATAAACAGGGAATAATAATTTTTTACCTGTTAAATTTGGTCTCGATAAAAGCTATTTGAGGTACCTGTTAATCCGTTGGTTAGCAGAAGGAACCACAGAATATAAATATTTAGTAACAACGACTTATTACTGTTGTTCATATAAAAATCAATTTGAAGAATCAAATACTTAACAAAGATATAAAATTCAAGTAAAATTTAAGGTTAGTTATTATATGAGTTCATCTAAGTTATTGATTCCCTTTTCTATCAACAAATTTATTTAATGAATTTAATTTCTCATTGTTTTTTCTTAATAACACAATCATAAAAACGACAAGATGACACTCATAAAAAGAAATCAAAAGAAATTATAGTGTATAGTAACGAGTAAATAAACTAAATTCATTTTATATAATTTTAATAGAGTCCAGTTAATGATAGCGAAATTTCTTGATAATAACGTAAATTTGATACATTTTACATTTGAATACTATGAATAATAATAGCATGGAACTGGTAACTGATTGACACGATTGAAATGTTTCAACATAAAAATACATCATTAAAATAATAGACTATTATAGATTATAATAAAGAACCAAAGACCCACTCGTATCCTTACAATAGCTTTTCACATTATTTATCCATAGTATCTACAAATCTATAATTTAAATTTGATTAACCATCGTATATTAATAGTTTTTAATGTGATGTCGTTGCTATTACAGAACCATGCTCTATTTTCTAAGGAAAAACTGTTCAATCTTTTCTTGAAAGAAATTTAATAAAACCTCCAATGTTTCTTCAAAGAACAACATCGCAATCAATCCCTTCATTTCTTTAGTTTAGAAGTACGATCCAATATGATCTCTGAAAACTCTAAAACTCTGGAAATGCTTCCTCTAAAAACATGCGTCTTTCTTTAGTTGGCCAACCAGAAAGCGGTTGAAACACGAAACAGCAACAAAAAGAATTGAAAAGACCACAGAAAGGGCAGCGTCATCAAAAAACGCCACTCGCACTAAACGACGACACGCGTTTCTCCGTGCAACGAAAACCAGCAGCATTTCCAAGAGATCCATCATTGAAAAATCAGGACGTACGCCCGTTCGGACGACCACTCGGACGTACGCACCTCTCGCTGTTGCCGCCAGCATCGAACTGAGACATCGGTAATCATGATGCGATGAATGAACCGCCGCCGAGCGTTGCAAATCGTTGCTCAGTCAGAAATCGACGCTCAAAAATCAGTAAAAATATTTTCAATTCAGAAGAAATGCTTCAAGAAAGCGAAAGAAATAAGAAAGAACGAGTATAAAAGAAGATTTCGCTCCTTGCATCCTTGCTCCTTGAAGGATTTCATCCTGCTTCAACTTATGAATGTTTACGGACATAGAATAAGAAGCAGAGTGGCTGCCTTCTGCTTAAAAGAGCGCGAGCACGTCTTTGAGTGGATCCTGTGGATGATGGTGACAATGAAGGACGACCACGACGATGAAGGACGATGAAGACGACGACGAGAGACCGACGACACCCTACCGTTTTGCAGGAACGTCACGCGACGTCGCTCGCGACATTCTGGTTGGTGTTCGTTTATTCGTTGGCTCGGCGGCTCGTTGGTTCGCTCTCTCAGCTGCCCTTGATTACTACCTTTGCACGTGTGTATAATATCAGCGTTGTTGTTGTTGCTGTACCCAATATCCTTGCCATCAACATCCTTGATATCATTTGTTTGGTTGTCGTTTCTTTTGGCCACGTTGGCTTGTTTTTTATTGTTGCTTTCTGGTGCTCCGCATTTCGGTCTCGATCTCGGTCTCGTTTTATGGGTACCCTCAGAAGCCATTCGTCGCTGTTGTTGCTTTTATTGTTGTACTTACTGTTGGTTCCCTGTGATTGCAGAATTCCCTAGTTTTTCTTTATTTCTTTGCCTTCAAATGAATTTGAAGTTCAGTTGATTTTGCGATTGATTGATTGGTTCCGTGAGAATGTTGTTTTTTAAAGAAGAATAGAAAAAGTATAAAAATAAAATAAAATAAAAAATAATAATCACTGAATTAAAATTAATTTATATCTTAAAAATTAATTTCTTTATTAATTATTATTTCTTTTCAATTAATTTGAATCTTTGCACGTTTTCAATATTTTATTTTTAAACAAACCGTTCATTCAATAAAAGTAATCATTTAAAAGAATTTCTTAACATTCTAAAAACCACTCTCTTTGTCTCACATACAGATTCACTTGACCATGAGTAGATTTAAATGTAAAACGCTCAAAATATCACGTATCGCATAGAAACAGTAGAAGGATTTTCTACTTTATACCAGGTTCTATTTTATTACCTTCTAAAAGTTACTCCTTTTACAATCTTAGATACAGATGATTAGCGGCTCAACCAAATGTAAATATTTTTATGACTTACAAAAAAAGAACCAAAATTGTTAGCAGGTAAGAAAAGAGGAGGTTTTTTTTATACTCGCGTATACCAAATAATAATCCTTTATATTGAAGGACAGTTTTTATTATGTAAAAAAGGAAGAAAAGGAAAAAAACGCCTAAGGATCGGTTCTGAATCTCTGAGAAATTTTGGTCATTTAAATACAATTCGCGGAATCAAGATGTAAAGGTTTTGTGTTTATATTGGGTTCAATTATGGTTGACTAATTATGGTTTGATTCTATTTAGGTACATTTCTATAACGATTTCTTAATCGTTGTTATTAGAGAATATTAAAAAAACTAAAAAATCTATAATATTTAAAATAGATGAAATATTAAAAAACAGAAACAAATCCTTAAAGAAATCGTTAAAGATGAAGTAATTGATTTTATAATGATATATATTTTAAAATCTAATATCTTAGTCATAATTATATTCCTTAAGTGCAAATGAAATTTTAATTTAAATTATTGTGAAATTTCATAAGTTCATTGGTCTGGAAAATAAATCCGATTGAAAAATTAGATGTTTTAAAGTAAGATCCACAATCAACAGAGAGATTAGTAAAGTGAACGAAAACGATCATTAAAATTGAAATGATCATGTTTAAAGGATGAAATGTTTAAAAGTAAATCAGTTGAAATACCATACATTAAAAAAATATAGGAAATTAGTTACAAGGATCACTTAAAAGTTATTAAAAATTATATCAAATGGATGAAAAACATCATATTAAGTAAAAGTGTGTGGGAAGAAATTTCTATAGAATATTAACTGATTAAAGAGCATAATATTTTAGATTTTTTATGGTAAAAATAAAAACAGAGATTAAAAATTTAAGGACCAAAATAATACAGGTTTAAAAAGTTCCTCATAGGTAAGAGTTGCCTATAGCATTCCATTGAGTTGACAGATCATTAAAAATAACGAAATTAAACGAAAACAAGGTCAGTGAATTAAGAGGACGAGAAGTGAGTGAGTTGATGGCATGAGAATATTCAGAATATGTTCGCTATTCTAGAGAAACTATACTCAGTGATCTTGACCATGATTTGGATCATGATATTGGAAACACTTCTTAATATAATATTCGTATAATATTGTCCTTCATTCATCACAACTAATGAACCAATCATATGATCCGATCTGATCCTATCTCAATCCGTCAATGATTTCGAGACGATCAGAGAAGACGATTCGTAAAAACTGATCAAATAAAAATTATTTAAACTTAGTTCTCGATATCGTTCATGGTCTTTCATAGCAAAGAGCAACAGCAGCAACTTCTCCATGATTCGCAGAGCTCAAGCAACTGACAAGTGGAACGGAGCAGAGGTTGAAAGGACTCTAAGGATAGAAAAATCCTGAGTATTAAAGGAATTACACTCACACGAAAGGAGAGTACAGAACCACTCGCTGTGGTTCTCTTTACCAACAACCCACGATAAGCGGCTACCTGCTCTTCGATGTACTTTTTTTCAGAAGTCCTTTCGAAAAAATTCCCTTGTAATGGAGAAAAACTGTTGGCCGGTTGTTGTTGTTGCTGACAATCGGGGGAAACACTGAACATTGTCACTGCGGCTCTTCGTGCGCTCTGCTACGCGGTTGGGTGCCACAGAGTGAAATAATTTTTATTTCCAGGCTGACGCGACTGAGTTGCCGTCTTCGCTTCAGCACTCAGCTCATGCTGCTGTTGTTGTAGCTTTTCTCCATGTCAATTTAACGATTTCCACGCTCGTCTCGCACCCCGCGTTGATTTCCCTGACCTGCTGGCTGCCTGCGTTGCCAGTTAAAGAACCCAACCCCAAGAATTATAAACAAAACCATCGACAGAGCAACAGTACAAAAAAAAAACAACAACAAAGTGATTACATGCCTGTGCGCCTTTCTAGCCGTCAAGCTATCGCTCTGTCTCTCTCACACTTACTCCCCTCACTATCTATCTCTCCTTGCCTCTCCTTCTTTCTGTCTCTCACGCTTTCACTTTTCCCTGTCGCTCTCATGTTTTCCCTCCTTCGAATTCCGCTCAATTTTTCCACAATTTTTTTCAACTTTTTTGTGTGTTGTGGCCCACAATGGAAAAATGGGAATTTTTCCTGTGGTTGTTGTTGCGGCGACAGCGGTGGTTGTGCGCTCTACCTGCCCGGCCTCCGGTTTGCACCCTTAATGCGGCGGCTAAGGACGAATGACGGCAGGCCAGCAACCGGTGCACGAGCGAGCGTTGAGCGGCTCGAACAGCTTCACTCGACTTTTACTTCAAATACTGGCGACGATCGCCACAGAGAGTCAGTTCAGTCAGTGACTTTAGCGTGTTCAGAACGAATTCAGAAGGGCGAAGAAAGAGAATTCGTTGCGGGACTCGAAACGAAAGAAAATCGGCAATCGAAAAGTTTAAAGAAAAGTGTATTGAAATCATTCGAAACTTAAAGAAAAAACTATTAAGAAAAAAACCGAAACACAGTGAAAGCGAAGTGGTCAAAAGAAGAAAAAAAAAACCCGAACAACATTTAAGTGCAAATAATTTTGGATTTAAAAACAGAAATCACAGCAACAACAGTGACATTAATATTATTATTAGCAATAATAGCAAAAGCAACAAAAAGTGATTTACAACAACTATAAAAAAGTTGTAAGAAAAAGCAACCAACATCGCATGGATTATCAAACCCTCGAATTGGATTAACGACATCATCTACGATTGAAAGAACGGCTACGAAAGTGACGTAAAACATTCCGAAAAGTAATCGAAACTCCTTC